>JADDOH010024395.1:0-538571 GCA_016648135.1 Agrypnia vestita | reverse complement strand
AAAAAATATTTTTAGGTACCTACTGAACGTACTTAGTATAAAAAAAATAGGTATGATTGAATGGATCCTAAAAATATTCTAACTAAACTTAACTAAACAATATTCTAACTAAACTAAACAAAAAAAAACATAATTTTCGAACAAGCAAGTGTTTTTGTATTTGAATATGTGAGTTTCTAGAAAATGTTAAAATATTGTTTAACGTTCATGGGTACCGATCTGTATCCATAAATGGACACTAACTGTAGGTATCTATCGATGATATCGCATTTTACATGATACTTTTTGTCACATTTTTTCAATATTCCGAAATATGAAATTTACATTTCAAAAACGTTAGACTATCGCGAATGTAATTAATTCGAAATATTAAAAAAATATTCCCTTTCATATACTAATTCAAAAAAAATATTAAAACCTTAAAAAAAATATTTTTTGCAAGGTTTTGTCATTTTGTTTGACTTGTATTAAATTGAATGTATTCTAATTTAATTTTAAAATTTTTAATATGAGTGTTGAAGGCAACATGAATAGAAGGCGTTTGCGAAAGACCTGGCATGATCAAATAGGTACTACAAATATTGGAGGATGGCCCAGTTAAAAGCCTCAACAACCATAGAGCTTGCATGAGAAGATGTATGAATGTAGCCGAAGCAAAAGTGGTGTGCCAAGATAGAAGAGTATGGCGTTCAATCCTCTCTGCCTAACCCTGCGGAGAAACGCCATGATGGTTAGTTAGTTAGTTATTAAAAAAATGTGTTTATTTTAATGAAAATATAAACAAACTAATATAAAAGTGTAATTCTTTTATCTTAATTTCAAAAAAAAAAAGATTTTCTTGGACATTGAAATACTCGACATAGACGCTTCCTAACTTTTCGACATTTTAATTTATAATCACTAAGCTTAAAATAATCTAAGTATTGAATCTTGGACTACGTCTAATATTTGTGATGTATTAGGGTAGGTAGGGCGTGCGGTGAGAACAAGAAGCATGACTTTTCTGAAGCATATATTTTGAAAAGAAACCGAAATAAGAGGTATATCTCGTATTATTCCTCAAATATCAAAATAATTAATATGTCACTCAGATTTTAATATTTCATAATATTCTGCCAAATTTATTTTTAAGTTTTTCTGGAAAATATATGTTTTAATAAAAGTCATGCTTCTTGTATTCTCACTGCATGCCCCTAAGGTGGGGTAAACTTCCCACATTTGACATTATCTAAAAATTTAGTGGATAGATGATAGCTTTAAGAATTGACGTGTCGCCGTCGCAAGCTATGTGTATGGAGGCAATTATTTACGATTCCAGGTAACTAATTGATGAAATACACCAATTCTTCAGTTAATACATATTTATGTAATTGTCAAGATATTGTTGTGCAAAGGGCGAAATAATTTGCAACTGATAATAAAGTTAATCGAGTAAAGTTCTTCCAATTCATAAAAATAGCCTAATTATATTGGAATGTTCAGAGTTATTTTATTAATGTGGGTAGGCACTCAAACCTACGTATGTATCAACATTAAACAAAAGCATCTTTAACTCTTTTGACATACCTCTCTGTGTGAAACCACGAGGAGATATTTTCATCTTTTCCTAAACACGGAGGTTCAAGTGACCTCCAGATATTGGTACACTCGGTTCGATATTCTCATACAAGTTTTGTCTCCCTCCGCTGTTTAAATATCCCCCGCGCGAGACGGAGAAAACCTCTGAAACTGAAACACTCCAAAACCAGCAGTCATCTCGAACCGTTTTATTTATGAGAATTCGGAGGAAGCAAATAATGTTGCCCGATCTCTTCTGTTTTTTAGATTTTTCCAAATATATTTATAGATTGTCGAAATAATATCACGAGAATCAGACCATCGTAGGAAGCGTTAATTTATTCAGCGAAATATTCGCCGTTGAATTGTTGTATTATTCGAAATAATGCCAGCGAAACGGACGACCGAGCAGCATTTGCGTGAAAATTATATTAGTTCGCCGCTTCGCCGCGCGATGTCGCTAGCATCGCGCTGTCAAAATTCTCTGGCACAATCTCCGCTAGGAAATGGATCTGGGAGAATATCAGGAGATATACGCCCAGCGCAATATCGCATGGAACTGTTTTCCGATACCGCAGATGCCTTATTAAACGAAGTCTTGAATGCAATCCGGATATTTCTCGCTACAGATATTGAATAAAATATACAAATTCAATCAGCGAACAAGGCGGCGGCGGCGCGCGGCAAAGATCCCGAGAAGCGGCGTCCATCTTGTTAATTATGAACAGAGCCGGGTTACTTTGTGTGCTTCGTGTTGAAGAATTTTTCAAACAGGTTTGCTTCTTAATTATAAAAGCGGAACTTTTTTCTAGCAAGTACAAGTTTATGGTGATTAGTCGCGACGTACATTCAACAATTCACATTACATTAAAAAAATTGGTGTTTATTTTTGACTGAGTATTAATACTTAGATACGAATACGATTAAACCATGCGTCTTTAAAACTAAATTCAACGCTTCATTATTTTGCACTTGTAATGTATTTTTCAAGGTAGGTACTTGAAAAAGAAGTAGGTACTTTTAAAGTTCAACGATGCAGAAAAATAAGCATATTATAAGTAGGTTACTCTACCTACGTATAAACAAATTGTGAAAATCAGTTTATTTACATGAAAAAAATGGGTTCCTACATGTTTTACAAAGCGGATGTGGATTGTTAAACAACACGGAATATAAAATAGGGCAATGTCAGGAGCCGTAAAAGTCAATGATTATATGTAAGTGGGTGTTTAATATGGAAGAAGTTTGAGTTTCTATTCTTGCTATTAAGATTAGTTGAGCAGTAACCTACTGTATAAATTATCCATTATAATATTAGTACTATAAAATTAAATTTAATATATTGCTGATAGGTATACATACCTATGTACCTAACTACCTATGCATGAATGCATACCTACTGCAACAATTTATGAAGTTTTGTGGGTAGGTATTTAATAATAAGTATTTTGAATGTGAAAAAAATAATATAAAACCCATTTCCACTGACCGAAATTTTAAAATTGTAAAATTGATCAATTGTTTTGGAGGTCCTAAGTTTATAGAACTCCATAATCACAATAATAATGCCATTATAAGGAGAAACGCGTCTCAAAAAAATAAAAATGTACAACAAAAAACAAGTGTTTTTATTTTCATGTTGGACATTCTGGATACCACACCTTTCTTGCCCACCCTAGGCGGGGTTGTAAGCCTATAATTACCGAGTTCGTAGGTAGGTATATTAATCACTAGAATTATTCAACAGAATACTCGACTGGGAATCGTTCATATCAAATTCTCTCACGATATTTTCTTACCAGTCAGAGTAATAGAAACACTTCTAAACATTTCACGTTTGAGATTTTCCTCCACCGCGATCATGAAATAACTCGGTTTGTGAATGTACAATCATTCCCATTGTTTGTGTTTCGGGTGCCCGCTCTCGGAGCCAGACTCTAGATTCAATCACGAGACGAAGCGCAGTCTCGCCTCTCGACGGCAAGCCTTGAATTAAATCTGTTCTGTTACGTACAATTACCTCCCGCCAACAATGGCTCATGTTTTGAGAGCTTTCTCGCTCTCCCCCCCGCCCCGTCCCGGCTCTGTGCGAGATGAAGATTACACCCACACAGCGCACAGCATCCGTGCTCTGTGTATACCACCAGCTCAGTTTCGAGTGCATTGTGCTATCTGCAATATCAACGTGCGGTTCACTTGTTGTGAGCTTAAAAGTTTTCGTTCGAAATACATTAGGGATAGGATCTAGGTTTCTGAGGAATTTTCCTCAAAGATTGGTTACTAAAAAAACTGTTACGAAAAAATAGTGAAGAAATTCTCTTTTATAGTTACACATCATATATGTTTTTATATAAATTACTGAAAATATCCCTGTGAGAAACGAATGACTCATCTTAATTAAGGATGATCGCTGTGGGGACAAAATCCATAAATTTTATCGTTGTTTGAATATAACTACTCAAAAAATATTACTAAAAACTTAATTAATTTATTTTTATTTAAAAAATATTTCGTTTATTTATTATTTAAAATTTAGATATTTTAAGATGCAGTTCCGTTGTAATTTACACAAATTAAGATAGGTAGGTATATAAAAAAAATTAAATGAGTAAATCAGTCGCTTTCAGCGGGAAAAATAAATGTATCAATTACCTATTGTATGAAGGTATATGATATTTAGTGACTTTAGTATAGATAATATACTTTGATTGGTTAAAAAAATTTATCAGCAATGTAAAGTTACAATCAAATATCAAAAAATAAACAAATGAAAATAACTTACATAAAAATTCATTTTTATTGTACATAATAGGTGTTAACAGTTGAAATATTTTTAAACTGAAGTATTTTTTTGTCTTGTGGGTACTATATAGGTACTAACTTTATTACGCTATTTAGCATTTATGACAATGGTATCCTTCACCAAGGTTTAAACTCAAATCCGTAGTGAATTTGTTACATATAAATGGAAATAAAATGTAAAAATTACGATGAAATTCATTTAATTAATTAATTTTTTATTTGACTTTTTATATATTATATTTTGTGAATTTTTATTTACATCATGATGGTGGTAAAAACAATATCTATGTATACATAGATGCAATATCGGTAATTAAAAAAAATCAACTAGGTTTTAATATGAACACAAGATCAAAGATATAGAAAAATGACTATATAAATATGGGAAATTATATAAGAAATATCTTAGTAATAGAACTGTTGGTTAAAAGATATTATAGAAAATGTGTTAAAATTCTGAAAAATTACATGACATACTCGTATTAGTCTAGTTTTTGAAATAATTACTAAAATTTTGAGTAGGCACGTAGGTGTCTACCAAAATAAATTTAAATAACAAAAGTGTGTCCAAAAGAAAGGAAGGAAGATGTGAGTGTACCGGCGTTGGGCGGGGAGGGGAGGGTTGGTAGCGGTTGTACAGTTTCAGCTGCGCCCCATCTCCGACAATATATTTCCTACGTTCTCTGAAAACAAATGACGCAGATTTTCGTCATTTTGTAAGTACGGTATTTGTCAGTCACGTCTCTTCCCCTTTTGTTTTCGTCAATATTCCCGAGCGATTTGCATAAAAAGTTTCCTTGACTCGGTCTCTAACATTTCTGTTCGAGTCCCCCTTAATAGGTAGGTAGAGATTTTTCATTCCGCGAGGGCCCGCCACACCACGTGATCGATTCTCGTAGAAATGGCTCTATTGGATACGTATTGCATTCAGCTATTTTCATTCAGATCAATAAATTAACAACTGTCGTAAAAATGTAGGTACTATGCTTTTTTCTGTGAAGTAAAATACCTTGCGGTGAAGGGTTTTTTTGTCTATTTACATAATTCCGGTGTAGGTAAGTAACTATACTTATAAACGTAATTGAAATTGCTATTCAGAATTTTACATAAGTAAAACGGCACGCAATATAAAAATAAGAATAAAATAAAACCTAATATGCCTCGGTAGTAATAATTTTTCAGAATTCTCAAAAATATATTTTAAAGATAAAAGTACTTACTAGTAGAAAATCAAAAAAGAAAACAGCATAGAAATTTTGTATATAGACAATAAGGACTTAAAGTAAAATATAATAATAAAACCTTAATCCTAAATACCGCGTTAATTACCATTTGCCTTATATTTAACGTTTGGCAAGTAATTATTTAAATTATGAACTCGGTACTTCAGCAGGAAATTGTTTCAATTATCTCCTAGGTAGGTACGTAGACTAGGTAATGAGTTGTTAGTTGATGTATTCTACAATATCTCCTGACCCACCTGTCATTTTTTCCATACGCTCACCATGACTAAGGCCACGCCTCTACCTCACAACAGTTTTTTTTTATGGATCAGTCAGTGTGCGTTCGTCTCGAAAAAGGTATTGTGGTACCGAAACAGGTCTACGTTAAATTAATCAAATTGATTTTTAGTTTATTAGTTTTTTTTAAACGAACATCTTAAAGATGTCTGTCGTTATCTAATGCACTGTTAATAATTATTTATTCTAATTTAATTGAAGATAAATATGATTTTATTTAAAATCACTTGATGTTTTTTATATGAGAGTGTGAGATTTTTCAAACCCAATAGCCAAGTTGAATGCAAATGGTGATTATTGGATCCACTTACTGTAACTTTAATACCTATTATTCACGATTTCGTAAGGAACCTGGATTATAGTTATGCACAGTATAATATGTAACAGTGAGAATAATCTTCAAAACACCCCTAATATTTTAACACATTAGCTCTTGTTCCGCATTACAAAATATCTTTGTAATGCCAACAATTTAACATTTTCTAGACAGGGTGAATATTATACGTAGATAGGTAAGTTACCTTCTATAAAGATAATAGATGGGGGCGGGAATGAGACTGCAAGAATATTCATGCCTCACTGTTAGGGGCGGATAGGATCTCATTGAGATCGCCATGAATCGGATGATTATTTTGACAAAGATAAGAATGTTTTAAAGCGCGTATTTTCAAACTCCGGAAGGGTTGATGCAAAATATTAAATCGAACCCATCTGTTCGGCGTTGTTTTAAGGGATGGCACTACCCTGAAAGAATAAAATTTTGATATAAATAGGGTGATTTTTTACGGGGAGGTAGATTAATTATTTATATTTTTTTATTGGAACTTGCTAAGGTCCTACACATTAAATTATTACTTTTTTTAAATGCCTCACTTATTTTTATAATATAGGCTCTATATTGATGTTTGTTAAAGAAATTTAAAATGTACATTTTCCACCTAAATTTTATTTTCCCTTGGTGGTATAATCCCGTAAGATAAATATATATACATATATAAAAAAATATTTTTTAACTTTAGAAATGAAATCCTTGAAAAAAATGAAAGCATAAAAAAATAATCAAAGATTCTTTATTTCTATTGATACTATCGCGTATGAATATATTTTATTATCTTTAAATGGATTATATCATTAAAGAGAAGCACGATTATGTAGAATTTAATTCCGATTATTCAACAGATGGTTGTTCGTATTTTTTTAAAGGACTTATTATTCCATAAAATTACTTTTATTATTAGGTATTAATGGCGTTGTAATTTACAAATAAATTAATTATAAAAAAAATTCATTAGCATGGAATGTAATTTATAAAAAAAAATTGTTTTACATTTATAGAACTTTGGTACACATGCGACTGCTAGAATTTTACCCAATTTTGAACCAAAGCTCCACCCTTTCCGGAAGGGGGTGCCTATTTTGTATGCAAGGCTGATGAGGAAGTTAAAAGGTTATTATTTTTAGTCTGGCGAACTTTGTTCAGCAAAGATATTCACAACTAGCACCTATGCACGCCCGAATATTAAACTTGTTTCATAAAAGCAACCATTTTAATTAGGTAGCCGTTTTACATTTTTGTGTATGTACAGCTTTTTCGTTGTGTATCTAATTTCAAAATGGCATTACTGTATTTACAAAGAAAAGTTAGAATAACGGATGATTTTATTCCAATTCAAATATATTATAATTCGTTTTAAGAGATATGTATGTAAGTAGGTAACTACTAGGCGTGTAGTCAATGCATTTAAATAAGTTATTGGCCACTATAATTATCAGTGAATAATTATCAGTGAAAAATCAAAATTAAATATTCATAACAATATACAGAATGTCTCAAAGCTAGTAGAAATAACTTCGGGGGACTCTTCTTTATTCAATTTTGAGCAGAAAATTTAATTTATATTAATAATCGTTGAGGAATACTCGTAAATGTTATATTTAGACTTTTATCATTTTGTTTTTTTTTGTGTAAATGGCGGCTCTCGTAGCCCAATGGGTATGACACTGGCTTCTCACACTGAAGGTTCCGGGTGAGGTCACAATTATTCTAGGTATGCGATTTACTCAAGCCTGGGTATTTTGTGATGTGTTTCGTTTCTGTAATTGAGCCTCTTGGCCTATTGAAGCGTAAATAAATAAATAAAAAATCTGATACCTAGATATAATTATCGTCATCATTAACTTAACTTTAATCTCTTTGCGTCCAGTACTTGACATAGGTACCTACTCTTATCCCCCCCACCCAATTTATATTAAGCTTCTCTGTTACTGGTATTTATGTAATAAAATGTATATTGGATACAATTACTAGTAGGTAAGTACCATATTACACACTTAATAAGATAATCAAATAATACTCTAAGGCAGGTACCACAATGGTTGAGAGAGCACTCTTCTAATATGCGTCCCGGGGAACACCACGCCTCGGTGCATAATTAATGTTTGTAACTATTTACTTCTCTTTCTTTTTTACTGCAACCGCGAATCATCAAACATAATAATTTCATTGTCTCTCCGTCCGTCCGTCCGTCAATCAGTCTATTTTTCTGTAACTTTGGGTAATGTCCGTAAGTTCGTTCGAATTCACGGCTAAAAAACGAAATTAAACGTCCGGAAATGGGGCTTCAACCCCGGGTCAGCAAACACGAAGGCGGCAATGATAGCGATGTTGCTATCGCCGATCCTGCATCACCCGTCAAATAGGTAGGTAAATACTTATTCTTTAGGAACCGGCATGTAAAAAAATCGTCATTTTTGACGGGTTACAGATTATTGGAAATAAGCAGTCTATGATTTTTAACATTTTTAAAAAGATATGTGACACGTGACGTATAAATTATCTTCATTAAATTAAGCTCAAGTTTAGAAACCAAAATTTACGATTGAAAGGCACTTATATCTGTCACATCAAGAAAAAACTTATAGATAATGTTTATAAGCCTCCAGCGCTTAATATTTATTTAGAATGTCAAATGACATCTTCGGTATTATAAATTTAAATTATGAGTACAAGCGCTAAATCATTAAAATAATCTTATCCTCGTAGCGCGCAAAGATCTCGAGACTTCTGGATATTAAATATAATATACATACATCGTGCTGAATCCGTAGAGTGTAGGTATTTATTGTAGGTAGTTTATTGTCTGTCCAGTTCTTACATACATATTTTTATTCATTTCATTTATATTTACAATTTTACATATGATCTCTCTGGTATTTAGAACATATGTAATTCTTTCAGAAGACACATTTCCAAATCGTTTAAATTTAAATTAAAAGTTAGATTGTACGATGAAATATTGATGGAAAATAGAGCTCCAATGAATAAGTGTAGGTATATAACTTACAAATAACTTACCTTTTTTTTTACAAAAAAAAAATCAAAAGTTGGAAGGATCAGAGAGATTTTGTCTCTGCATGATTCAGTAGTTTTTTTTAACTTATAATAGTTAAGTAATTACAATTTTTCCGCCAAACACCCGCCATTTTGAAACAAGACCACGAATCTGAGATACATATGGAGTCAATTTTTTCAGAATAGATTCATAGTAGGTAATATAAAAAGAACAGTGGGTTCTCGTGTAGGTCCATTTACATAAATAAATATATATAAACTTTTTAACGCAGAATAGTTTTGATATTGAATAGAATAGCAGAATAGTCTGTCGGTTATTTTTGAAGAAAGTATAAGTCGTGACACGAAAGCAGTATTTCTAACAAAGAATTTGTGGTCTTCTGGGACTAGGCTATTTACTGTTGCTAGACTAATCATAAAATCTAAAAAAAAATATTTTATGTAATTTAACTTAATTAAACAAATATTTTATTAATGAAAAAAAATTTACAAGGAAGAAGCATTGCGAGACAGATGCTGAGCGAATATGTTTTCATCAAAAAAAAAATCTCATACTTTGTCCAATTTCTGTCACGGCTGTCGAGCGGAGCGGTAATAAGAAAAACTAAAATAACCGACTAGGATTATCAAAAAACTTTTATAATATTTCAGTGTACAAATCCCGTCTAAACTTTGACGTTATCAAAGTGAATGCTTGGCGAGCGGGAGAATCGGGAAGAAAAGAGGAGAGAGCTGTATCGCCGTCCCGCCCCGGGAGAGAATTGAACGTATTTCTGCAAACAAGATTCAATCCACACGAATACCATTCTGATATAATAAAGTGCTTCGTTTTTTTTAGTTTCATTTATACAATATATGTGGTACGTCACTATCCAAAAATTTATAAAATATGTGTTGTATTAAATTATCAGTAAGTAGCTTTGTTAAATAGAGGAATTAAGGCTGGTTGCACCAACTTGATTTTTGGTAATCTTTCGTAAAAATTTATAGTTTTTACGGGTTGTTCGATTGGTTAAAAACGCAAAAATATGTATTGGGGAAAAAAATAGTAACTAAATATTTATCTGGCCGAATATTATGAAATATTAAAAACTGAATAATATTATAATTATTATGATAGGAATACTACAAGATAATCTTTTATTAAGATTTTTTCATAATATGTAGGTATATATATGTCTAGGAAAAGTCATGTTTCACTGCACAACTACTGGTTGACTGTGGTTTTTTTAAACAATTTAATGGAGGTATAAAAATATGATATACACAATGTACCTAAATAATTGAAAACCACTTAATTTTCACTTGATAATGACATATTTTCTTTATAATATAATTAGTAAATGTATTACAACGTCATCTTGCGAATTTGTGTGTTTCAATAATTATAATTATTCAACATTATCGTTGATGCTGTCCAAAATATTTATTTCAAGATCAAAACTTCATGAAAATCCATTCAAATATTCTTAGCGTTACTGTTAATCAACTCCATTTATAGGTAGCACTAAAACCAGTGTTGTTTTTCATGTGTCACGAATCTTTTTGTAAAATATAAAATACATTCTATAAAATATCTATTTACAACTTTACCATCAAAATATTAACAACTTATGTTGGTAGTACAAAGAACATGCATTTTTATGTTCGAAACGCCGCAGCCACACTGCATTGATCTTTTTTGCAGAATAAAAGAAAATTTTTCTCTTCATAATTCTTTCTTTAAATGTTTTCACGGCCGTTAAGGATCGTCTAGTTTGAGTTTTCTGAGATATTCTGCCATGTTTCTATGACATTGTTGGCCAAAATTTCTGTGTCTGTGCGGTGCATTTTGTGGGCTTTTCTTATTTTGAAAATGACCCGTTTTTATTTGAAAATGACCCTAGTGAATTTTTTTGAAAACGAAGTAGGTAGTTATATCTTTACAGTCAACAATCTTTGCTACTTTTAGACATTCAATGATTTTTTTTGGAAAAAATCGTTTGATGCGACTATCCTCTATACATTTGTGGCTATTCTCTCTATTCACTCATTTACATTTGACCACTAGACTTTCTCGGATTGATTTGGCGTAAAGATTTTGTGACTTAACGCCATTAGACATTTTCATTTGGGGCCACGTTGCGAAAAGGTCCTTGCAAATTATCCGACTACTAATTATTTATCAGCTCAAGGAAAACATCAAATACTTCAGTTTTTACATAGTGAATGAAAATAATCCATGTCTTGCAGAGAAGCCATTTATAAAATATTGTAGCGACACTGGATATCTATTAAGTGCTGAAAATAAACAAAGGTGTCACTGATACAGACTGTTACGCACGAAATCCGGGATCACTCATCCGTGATTGCGTTATCTCTCTCAAGGATTCTACGTTTTTATTTCGTAGTAAGCGAATACGTAGAATAATCTGGAACTTTCAACATGTTTCTCGTTACCTCTGGAATAAATTTCAAAATTTTTCCTATATAAAGAGTCACGCGATACGGGCTCAGGCAATTCAGTTTGTGACGTTAACAAGATGACGTCTCCGTGATATAAACAGTGTGATCAGTGATTTTTTATATTACAGCACGCCATATTCGAATGTGACCAGTGCAAGAGAATAAAGGATACCGGGGCGAATAGTTTCTACATGCGAAGATTGAACGGAGTTTATCAGAAGTGGAATTGCAAGTGCAGAAAGCAATAGAGACAGCGTTAATTAGTACAAATTAAGGAGCAATTCAATAGCAAGTGTGGAATATTAGGAAGAAATTAAGCGACTATAAAAATTAAGAACGTTACTACAATTTAAATCATGTCCAGGACTTTCTTGGTAATAAATTAAACTAAATTAATTTCCAGCGTTTTCATTTGCCTCCCAAAGCCACGTCCCGTGACAATACCACGTTCCACATGTAGTAACGTAGTGTGAATAAATAATATGAAGAAAAAAAAAATTATACCGTTTAAAAAAAAACAAATCATTATTTATAAATCAACTCGTTTTTTCTCGGGGGTTGTGGGTTGGATCGTGTTTGCAGGAACACGTCCAAATAAGAAAATGTTTCCAATTTAAAGTAAACGAGAAACCAGTTGGAATGGTCGGGTGGTCCTTCTTGTATTCGTTCTTCGCAGCGCTCACAGAGTTCGCTAGTAGTCTGGCTTTTTTAATCAGCAGTTTGGGGAACGGTCTGCGTGCAACCCCGTACTTAATTCACCATCGTTTGAGAAAAAAGCTTTCCATTTATTCAAATTCTCTCCATCTTACTCGGAGCTAATTTTTAGAAATGACGGCAAAATTCTACGTTCGTTTGGAATTTTTTTAACAAAGAAATCGTTTTGAAATTTATGGTACATTTTCTTTAATTATTTGCATTTTTGTCTCGTTAATTCAAACTATATTTTCAGTCGACAACATAATGCTCAACTGGATTTTTATATTAATACTTATTCAATAATTTTATGTCGATTAAAGAATAAAATGTTTTTGATAAGGCTGAGATATTCAGGATTTTTTCTTTGACTTTGCCATTTTCTTTTATAGATTTTATTTATGCATATATGAATTGACACAAGAAATGAAAAAAGAAGAAATTATTTTAAAATTTTTAATAAAACTAAGAAAATATATATATTGTAATTTTAAACAGGTTTAATATTGATGAAAATGGTTTGTTTAAATAAGATCATGTGTCTATTAGGTCCTTACATATGAAATTGGCGTTTAGTATGGGAGGAACATAAAGCCGATTTTTTTTTATTATAATATATTTATTTAATCAAAGTATGTACCATTGCTATCTATGCACTTTTGCTATCTCATAGGTAGTTCACGATCCCTTTACTAAAAAAACCATTCGGACGGGAATCAATAAAATCTTTGAAGGCGGTTTGGACTGCCCCATCGGAGTTGAATTTTTTCCTTTGCAAGAAGTTATCCAAATTTCGAAAAAAATGGTAATCTGTTGGGGCAAGGTCCGGAGAGTACGGTGGATGTCTTAGACATTCCAATTGAAGCTCCTCTAATTTGGTAGCCGTCTGTTGTGCAGTGTGTGGTCTAGCGTTATCATGAAGCAGCAGTGGCCTAGAGCGATTAACCAGCCTCGGTTGTTTAGCAGCTAGCTTTTCCATCATGGTTTGCAGTGCTGACAATAGACATCTGCCGTAATCGTCTGGCCAGATTTAAGAAAGCTGTAGTGAACGACACCAGCACTAGTCCACCAAACGCTCACAAGTAACTTTTTTGGAGTCAATTTTCGCTTGGGGCATGGTTTGGCTGGTTCGGCAGGGTTCAGCCATTGCGATGAGCGCTTCCGATTATCGTACAGGATCCACTTTTCATCACAGGTAATGATTCGATTTAAAATCCCTTCATTATTGTGCCGGTTGAGTAATGCAACGCAGCAGTCAACGCGCGTTTGTTGATTTGCTTCACTCAATTCGTGAGGTACCCACCTTTCAAGCTTTTTCACCTTACCAATTTGCTTCAAGTGGATTAAAACAGTTTTATCACTAACACCGCAGCCTGCAGCTAACTCGGATGTGGTTTGCGATGGATCCGCTTCCACAATAGCCTTCAATTCTTCATTATCAATTTGGTCTCCGGCCGTCCACGGGGCTTGTTCTGCAGGTCGAAATTTCCAGAACGAAAACGTTGGAACCAAAAACGCACTGTGTTTTCTTTTGCGGCACCGTCGCCATACACATCATTAATCCTTCGAGCCGTTTCTGCAGCACTGGTGCCACGGTGGAACTCGTACTCGTAAATAACGCGATATTTCAAGTTTTTCATTTTGTAAACTGAGTGACGCAAAGAAAAAAACAATTGAGGAAAAAACAAATGAATTATAATTTTCAAAACACAAATATATGAGTAAATAGCTGTATAAATTTGGATTTGGAATTCCTAACCAAAGAGAAGATATTTGAGATCAAATTTGCCAGTACGGCAAAACATCAATTTCATATGTAAGGACCTAATATTTATTTTAAAAATAATATTGTAAATAATAGTTTCTACATTTCGAAGTAAATAACAAATATCTACCTACTTGATAATTTGAAAGAATTTTTTTTTTTAAATTGGAGTTAACTACAAAATGAAAAAATGTAGATACCTGACTACATTTTTCAAATATAAATCAAAAACAAATAGGGCACACTTTAAGAAGAATCCACGAAGGACGATGAACTATGTGTTGCGTTCTATCTTCGTAACCAATGCCTACGCAGATTTTCCTTTGAATTATTTTGATTGGATTTAGCCACAAACTTAGGTACAGTCTCATTTTTTTGGAATACAAATGGAGTTCATGTTTAACAAGTAGGAGGAACATACATACTCGGTGGGTTGGTAGTACGTATTGATTTCAGTTCGGGGACATTGTCGCTGGGAATGAGAATGCTCGGAAATCAAGATGCAGCAGGCGTGCTGAGAATCGAGGGACCTAATGAAGCGAGGGGGATGCTGCGAGATAAGATCGGAGATTAGGCCGCGGTCGGCGAGGTGATCCGGCTTTTTATTTTGGGTTTTGTTACCGCGTCATTTTGAAACACTGCTTATGTGTGTAGATAGGAATTTAAGTTTAAACACAGAGTCACTGCATAATAAGCTAGGTAAGTACCTACATATTTTTTATAACTGGATTTTCACCTGGGGCCTGAGGGAATATTCATATCTAAAGGCTTGAAGAAAACATTGGTAGAGGCGCCTACTGTGTACATAAGTGTTTTACATTTTATTGTTATGAAATATAATAAATGCCTCCTGTAAAGATGACTGTAGAAGGTACATACTTTAAGAATGGAGGAAATAGATAGAAATAGAAATCAGTCATGAAATTATGTGATAGATAGTGATTATGTTTCGGATTTGATTCCGAATACATCTATGTGATTTTCTCGAGCCTGAATGTTTTTGTGATGTGAGTGGCTACGAAAATTGGGCCGCGTGGTATTAAATAAATCAATAATATATGAATGATATACATAATATAAATATTGAAAGATCTTTAGGAGAACTTTTGAATTTCTAATAATGTTTATACAATATGCTATAAAAAAATGGATTAATTTTAAACGTTATTTTTTTCTTTCTATAAACCATTAAGTATAAACTAAGTTGAAGGCTCATATAAAATTTGCAACACATTGTACAAAATTAAATATGTAACATGCATAACAAACATAATAATAAAAAATATACTCGCCTAGAGATCCAATGGTCGAGTACTTAAGCATCATACCAGAAGACCGGAAAATTAATACAATTTCCATGGCAGTTAGAGAATATTAATAAAAAAAAAAGTTTTCGTACCATAAAGAAGTTACGGGCGTTACACGAAGTTACGACGGATGGACAGACAGTGAAATTATTATAATTGGAATTGATTTGAAGTGTTCATTCTGTATCAATATTTCCATTTTTTTTTAAATATTTTTTTAATGGGAGACGTTCACAAAATTCCACACTGAAGTAGTATCAGGCGAAGAAGCATATATGCTATCGTAGAGAGCTTGGTGACAGTGTAATGGTTGATAGTTTCATCCCCTAGCCGACATTTTTATAAACATGCATGTCGCAAAATAGCACCCCAAAAGTAGGGGATAACCCGTGAAGATGTTTCACGCGTTAACACATGACTTTTTACTACTTCCTAACGTTAGTTTTCTGGCTAAATATAATACATATTATTCAAACAATATTTTTTATATGTAAGTATATTCTAAGAACACAGTTACTGGATTTGGTCCCCAGAGCGATGATTTTAATTAATTAAGATAAATTATACAAATCTCACAGAGACGAAGCTGTTTATATGGCTTTGCTGCTCTCCAAAGATTGAAGATAGCCAGTACAAGGATGATGATGTGGGGGTCTAGCAACTCCATTATTCAAGCAGCTGCTATGTTGTTTGACTCCCCAGTGCGTGAAAGATTGACACTAATCATCCAACAGTGATTGATTTCAATGGTGTTCAGTGAAGTTTCTATTTTTAATTTTGATGTTTTTTCTTTTCTCTTCTAATTTTACCTGCATGTTTTTTATTTTTATTTTTACTTGTGTGTATATTTATATCTATATGGCGAGATGAGAATCTATTCTCATACTGGGTGAAAAAAAGTCATATTATTATTATTATATATGAAAAACGTGTATGGAAATCTCTTTATACGATGGCCAAGCTGCGAAATCTATGTACCTAAATTAACTAGTTAATGAGAAAATGATATGTACAGATGTCTCTAGCATAGACCATTCAAATATATGGAAGGTTCCTACCTATAATTTGAACATATAGGTACATAGAGCTTTAATAAAAATTGATAATGTGTGGATGTTGGTAAACGTTACATTGTGTAGAGTAATCAGTGAAGCCAGCTCATACAGGTTGTAAACCCTGGACCATCCTATAAAGAGACTTTCATACACGTTTTTCGTATATATATAGCTTCGTTTCTGTGAGATAACTATAATTTTTCTTACCCAATAATATTATTAATTTGATTGAATTGAATAGAATAAGCATACTTTTAATTAATGAATTGAGTCGTCACATTCTATGTTATTATCGCGTGACGCCGATTGTGACGTTAACACAATTTGTAAACATTCAGCGATTATTCGCAGCCATATTCATTAATTTTAATTTTAATTGGGAAATGTTTCTGTTGATCTGCCCGCCAAATATATACCTAAGCGACGATCACGGTATTACTATACCAATCATTTTGAAGTTATTTATTTACGCTGTTACTATGTTCGGTTGGTTTGATACTTTTCATAATTCGTAGGTATATCTTAAATATTCATAATTCTGAAATAAATATTCAGAATATTTACAATTTTACAAAATAACAAATCTAATTAATTCTGATATTCGTGGCCGTATTGCATGTCAGTCAGGATTATCGGAGAAAAATTAAATTGAAATATTAGTGACGCAAAAATAAAATTTATCGAATTTTTTGAAGAAATTAATCAATCATTGTACTACAAAAACACAGATTAATATTTTTTATTTATTATATTGAAGTTTTTACGTGTATATTAAACCTGTATTAGATCATTTTAAAATATTTAAATCAATAAATAAATAATTGTGTCGCTCTTAGTTCCATGACAATTGCACACAATAAAAGTGCACAGAGTTAGTTTAATACTGTGCTACCGAGACTTCGTATTATATTTCCAAACAAAGCCTAACCTAATCTAACACAATTAATGTATCTTAACATAAGTATAATATCACAAAGGAATGTATACTATTGTGAGGTAACATGTACGAGGCCGTATGTACAATTATCTGGTCACCCTCATATCAACTGCTTAGTTTCAAAGTAGCGTATGTGCAGGTGCAGCTTTTCCTACAATCACTATTACAATGCTAATACTGCCCGAACACTACTTACCTAATATTATTGTGAACTTAATGTGGATTAACTTAAGTCTTTATGTAATTATCAAAATATAAACTAGCACTAAAAAAAGTGTAAAATGTTTGCTTCAGCACAGTAATAGCCAAGTTAGGCTAGAATTATTATTGCAATACATATTAATAAATAAATAAATCATAAAAAAATTCTGTGTAACTCAAAAATTTTTTTTGAAATTTAAGAAAAATACACAAAATACAATCTTTTCAAAAATTTGTCAGTGTAGGTGCTTTACAAAATAATATTTCTTTATCTCATCTATAAAGATTATTTTATTCACGAAATCCATTATCCAGATTGCATTATAGGCAGCTCTCAATAAGTAAAGATAATATAAATATTCCATTATTGATAATAACGACTGCACTACACATATATATGAATAAATTTATTTGAAAATATAAATATAAATCTAATTATTTATCAAGTAACATTACATTTTTATTATTGTGATCAAAACTGCTGTAATTCATGCTGGCTTGTAATGCTTGTAAATAATATATAGATTTATGATATTCAAGATAACATATGATACAAGGTTAATTGTTTCAAAATATATATATAATATATATATATATTATATATATATGCACATACAAAAGATCTTAAAAAAATTCTTTGAATGACATTAATTATATATGAATTAATATACAAAAAAAATTCATACCATAAAAGAATAAATATTTTTTGAAGTTACACAGAGTTGACATTTAATGGAAAATTGTTTTGTCACCATGAAATGATAATATAATTGATTATTTTATAGTTTTTATAAGATTTTTTTTTTCAATAAATATAAATTATTTTTATGTATGTTAAATTTGTGCCGTGAAAACCTAAAAAATCAATATCAACGGATGTCCCCGAAAAAGCCATCCTTTGAGTTTCTTAAGCTATTTTAACATAGCGCTTCCGGCCTTACCATTTTACATCGTATAACATTTTTTATAAACTATCAGCAACGGTATAAATAGATACCCAGTATAAATAGAAGATAAATAATGCAACGTTATAGCATTATAAAACCCGTATTTCAGCCGCACATATTTCGTAATATCTAGCATGAAAGGTGATGATACCGCGGGACTATTCTGCAATTACCTGTGTGTAATTATTATCTTACACTATATTATGTTTATGTAATAGCCCTTAAATAGTTTAACTGCCTTTATGCATTCTGCATTTTTATCATTCATAACACGCGAATTTAATAGCCTGCAGATAGGTAACTGAATACTTAATTGACGTACCTAAGCGACTTACATTTACACAATGAAATTGTGGAATTTACTACTGAAGAAAAACATTTACATAGTTTAATAATACATACGTTTATTTTATAAATTACATTTAGATTAAAATCCCGATTATCCGAGCGGAATGGAAAAGTGGTAGGGTCGGGTAACTGAAAATGACAGATTTGCGGGTGGACTCTATTATATAAGAATTTTGTTGATACAAATGTGGCCGAAGTATGTCAAAAAATATGTTCTATGCAGGAGGAGTTCGACACATTTGTCTAATACATGTTGTACATATTTTGATTTTAAATGTATATTTTATAAATACCCAATTAGTATAGGGACGTATCGCTTCGATTTCAAGGTTTTCACTTTTGAAGATTATTTTTGTATAAGATTATTTAAGATAAATTATCGTCAATATTTTGTATATATTGACGATAATTTCGACAATGTTCGGAAAGTCGGGGCAGAAGAAAGGAAACGCTTAATTCAACTTAAGGAAAATATCATCTCTATTGCAATTTAAGGTGATAAATGGTTACTACTGTAATACACGTTTATAATATTTAACTAAAATCATTATTTAAAAAAAAATATTTATATACATTACTAGCGTCAAAAATGACTTACATTTTCATGTCGGTTCCTAAAGAATAAGTATTCAAAATTTGGGTAAGATCTGGCAAGCGGAGTAGATTTAATATGTAGGGGTGAGATAAAGAGGGAGGGGAGGATTTCGTCTGTATTACCCATCCTGTCCTAAGGAATAAGTATTTATTTAATCATTAAAAAAATAAAAGAAAATTTTAAAAAATAAAAAGAAAAATCATTTAAAAAAAATTTAAAGTTACAAATATATCAGAAAGTTATGGATAGACAGATAACTAAATTGTTATTGTTGGAATAAGTAGCTATTTAATTATTCATTATAAAGAAAATTAAAAAAAAAGTAAACGCAAAGAAAAATCAATGAAAAAAAAATTTACGGATATTACAAGAAGTCACGGACTTGGAATGAAATTGTTATTATTGGATTGGGAATAATTTTTATTAATATTATTATCTTTATTGCATTGCATAATATTAATATTAATATTAATATCTTTATTGCAAAGGCCGTAATTTAAGAATTAATTATTAATATGTAAGAAAGTTTTTATAATATTTATTTAGTTTTATTTTGGTACTTAGGTATACGTAAACAAAAAAAGATAAATAATATGTTGCAGTAATTTTGTATAAACGCACAATTCGATTTTGATCGGTAGTATGTATTACAACTTGTACGAAGTTCATAAAAATGATGCCATATTCAGGACATGCCTCAATTTCATTCGTATCAATAAAACATATTATTTTTCTTGTCTTCCGCGCAAAACCTTATTGGGAAAAAGCACGTAGAGCATTTTTCCTCATGTGAAAATTATTATACGAACGAAATCATGCTTTTATATTACGAATGCTCCTTTTGCCAACTCAATGAAGCTGATATCCCATACTTCAAATGCTACGTGAGAATTCCATGAGGATTCAAACACTCGCCAATCTTTATAGAACTCACTTCTTCGGGGTTTTATTAACCTGAAACATGAGAAAAAAAAACACATGTACCTTCCGCGAGGTCCTATTATAATAATACAATATTAATCATTATCATATACTTTACACCCTCTCCTAAATTTTAATTATTTAAAAAAAAATTATAATAGTATATTTAAAAAAAAGATTATTATACATTATATTAACCTTGTTACCTCTACTAAGTTTAATGTATTTTATATTTTCACTAGTGAATTTCTAGAGAATCAGCATCTCTAATCAATAGGTGAAATATCAAACTGACTATAGGTATTTTTTTAATTTTTTTAATTTTTTAATTTATTTTTTATTTAATATTAAAACTACATTTAAATCATAATACATTTGTCTATTACAATCTACTTAGATACATTTTATTTTATTGCTTTGCCTCTCCAAAAATGAGACTTGCTCATGTGCTTGGTGAGGGGCTTACACTTTATTAGTTTATTTTGGATTTGGCTTATTTGTTCCTTAGCTATATGTCTTGTTATGCATTGTCAAATTGTATCGATCTAAAGTGTTGGTTTATTTTTATTAATAATAATCAGATTATTATTAATAATAATCTGTCATCTTGAATAATTTCTACAAAGTAAATGCCAAATCCATCAATATCCAAATTTTTTCCTTCGTTGTTTCTAATTTCCCAATTACAAAAAGTGTATTTTGAAAGTTTAGTTATATATCATAATTGAAATTTATATTTGAGTAATTAACTACCTGTTGATACAAACCAGAGACCATAAAAATATAGACATGAACAAATGTAAATTTCTCGGTACATAGCTTGGTTTCATAGCTGGTTCAAATACATTTGAATTACTATAACTAGGCCGCATTTAAAAGAATGTGCCAAAAAATATGTGTGTTGTTACGATGCAAAAAATGAACACAAAATAAGTTTTTCTAGTAAGTAAGTAAGTAACCTTTTTTAAATTAAAAATATATATTTATTTGGAATATCTTATTGAGGCTTGTAATACGGGCTTGCAAGGCAACTTTCCCCCACTTTCTTCTTCCTGGACAAAGCTAGAAAATGGTCTTTTGATTGTGGTCGACCTATAAATTTAATACTGTTAAATGTATAATGTCTTAGTAAATAATAAGAGCCTCGGTATGTAACAAAATTTTAAAAAAAAGGAATTTTGTAAAAAATACGTTTCCATACGTTGAAATAAATATATACTTTAATTGCAGTATTAATGTGTCTTAAAAATACATGGAGGGGGGGGGGGGATTTTTCCACTGTGATCTAACTTCCTTTAACTTAACCTAACCCCCTTTCCTGAAGTATTGGCCTAATTCATCTCTATATTTTTTATACTCTGGTACACAGGTACATATATTCAAAGAAATAACAATTTTACATTAACATTTTTATTAAATAAATCAAAATCGTTCTTTAAATGAGAATTAATTTAATTATCAGTATTATTTAAGACGAACTACCCGTCTGATATATTATGTTGTCTGCTGTGAAAAGATATTCTTGAAAATCCTTAACTGTGTCCTTAGAACCTTTCATCTCTCCGAACTTCGTAAAATATTAAATAAATTACAAGTAGGTAATGAAAAGTGCCAGTGGTCAAGATTTTGAGTAGAGTCCAATAAAAATTTGAAATAAAATGTTTTGTATAATAACTGGATTATGATGGTGAACCAGATTCCTAATTTGGAGAATTGGAAAGATAATTTTTTATTGGAAAATCTATCTATCTAATCTAATCTTAACAAATATGTCGAAAAAACATAATTATGATATAGCATTTGAAATTAAAAAAATATAATAGAATGTCATAAAAAAAGTATCTTTGAATTTTTCTTAATTATATACGGTAATATAATTATTATAGATATGCGATAAAAAAATCTTATTGTAATATTAAGTAGCTGCGTATAAATATCGTGACTATATCGTACCACATAATTTTACTTTGAGAAGGACGTAGGTACACGCTTAAATATTCATTCAATTCATTGTATCAATTTATCTATGAGATACTAACGTATAAGATATTACGACGGCTTTCGTTGTTTCGCCATTTATTTGATAGAAACATAGCAAAATATAACTATGCCATAATGTTTCATAATTATTAAAATATTTTTTTTTGGTAACATTTCATAAAATATAATTTTTTAATCTATATGAGTATTTGAGACCAAAAACAGAATTCGCAGTTGCACCTGCATATGTACCTACGTATTTATATTTAATGTGAAATAAGTTTTCGAATCTGAAATTGAGTTTTCGTCGAGCACCGAACATAAGGTATGAGTAACCTGGTATAAGTACCTACCGTGTGCACATATATACTACTTATGTAGGTACCCATGTTTGGAATTTGCTATTCACCAAGAAATGTCGACATGGATACTACACAAGGAAACAAGCTTCGCGCTGGTAGAAATAGTACAGACTGGTCAAAAAGTTTAATTATTGAAAATTGGTTTTAATTTTATGAATAATCATTTTCTAATACATACCTACCTTTACGTTATCTAATCATGGTCGAAGTCAACACGATAGATTTCCATATTTTTTGAGTCAAATACGGCATGAATAAAAATAAAAATTAAGGTAAACGTTTCACAGAGACGAAGCAATGTACACGTAAAACGTGTGTGGATGCCTTTAAAGGGTGGCCTAGGTCTTATGATCCGAATGAGCTAGCTTAAGTGATCACTTTTAATGCAATGTTCACCAATTCCACCGTAAGAACATCTACACACTATCATATTTTTTAAAGTTTTATGCATGTTCTAAATCAGTTTCTTTCATAAGTTCGAATAAAGTATACTAAAACATGTATTGTCATTTCTATGACATAGTATTAGGATACATAGATTTCGCAGCTGGTAATGATACCTCTATATTATTAAAGTGCGATATTATTTTTAATGTAGGTATATATGATATTCTTTCGAATTATTTAACACATACACTAAAATACGCCTGAAGATTAGTATTTTAATTTTTTTATTGCTTTATGCGTTTTCTATATAAATAACCTCGTCTCTGCAAGGCTTTTATAATTTATCTAAATTACTAACTTTCCCTTTTTGGACAAATTCCAGTAATTGGTTCTCGGAACATACATATAAAAAATATTGTTAAAAATAACAAATTGAAACGATACAGATTCTCATGATTCATGATTTTTAAAGATGTCAGGGAAGAAGGCAATATATTATGATTAGTCTTAATTATGACGTCATTCAAGTTAATTGTAAAAAAATGTCTTTAAATAATGTAATAAGTATGATATTGGGTTCAGAGTTTTAGTAAAATGGCAATTTTCAGTCTTCTAAAATTAATAATTTTTTTATTTAATTAGCAAAATTAGTAAATTAATATAAACAATATAAACATTAATAAAAATTACTTTACATCATGTTTTCGAATTTTAGACATACTTATTTGATATTTGTGTAGGCTAGTATAATTTTAATCTTAAGTAACTTTTGCTAGGTAGGTATATTTAGTAACGTTATGAATATTTTTTTATTTATCTGTACCCCAGGTCAATACACAATGATTCTACTGAGTTAAATAAATAATTTAAGTCACTCTACTTACAAAGAAAAAAAATTATTCGAATGTTTAAAATCGATAAATATTAGATTTTTAAAAGACACGATTATTTTCTAATACAATAATCATTTCGAATTCAGTTATTTTGAGTGTTATTTTGATTCGGAAAAAATAGATGTTAGATAAAAATTAGACTGGTAACCATTTACGTACACGTCTACGTAATTAATAAATCAGTTTACCAATAGTAGAAATTTCCGGGTTCGGGCCCCGGTGGTACCTAACTATATTCTTTCGATATATGTTTTTTTCTTTATATCTACATACATCTGCTATATGTATATATTTCTGATTTGGTATTACTATTTTATTCATAAAAACTACTAATCAAATTGTTATACAGGATTACAGTTAGATAAATTAGAAATTTCGGAAATAAGAAATAGTGTTGATAGTAAATTGAATATTATAAATAACCAGGTCCTTTTCACAAATTGTTATCTTTTAAATTTGTTTTCGTGATAGTACTTTACTTAATTATTTATTCATATCCCATATTTATTTTTTATTGACTATAGGAACTTCTTATTTATTTTTAATTTGTTAGTATACATTGTATCCTTACAAAGGGTCCGTTGGCCCTGAAACATTTTGACATTTTCAATAAATAAGTGGTGAAAACTGAAAACAAAATATATTTTTCGTTAATTAAATTAATAATATCACCATAAAATCATTTTACTCTTTTTGAAGAAGTGATAAATCCTAGTTTTCAATTACAGTAACATAAAAATTATACAGCCAATAGGTTTAATTAAAATATATTTATGAATAATAAGGTAAAATAAATTTTGATCGAGCAGTTCTTAACCACTGTGTAGAAATGAATATTTCTGTAGTTTGAAGCGCACATATATATTCCTAGACATCGTCAGGGACGAATACTGTATAAACGGATTGGTATTTTTTGTGCTACGCTGCCAAAAAAATAAGGTTTCGTCGCTTTTGTAAAAGAATCTTAGGTTATTTCTCTCTTGTTCAACTTGTATGAAAAGAAATTTAATCCGAGTGTAGATACTGAAAAGAATAATTTAGGTTCTACTTTTATTTTAATTAAAATTCCTCTTTTTTCCCGGAAAAATATATTCTGGGAAACGGAATTCGGAACACGAAAATCACCGGAATTCAATGTTTTTTCGTTGAAATATTTTACATACTAATTGTATTAAAATGCAAATATTTTTCTCTTCCGTATGTATAATATCCGTGATTCTTAAGCATTTTTATTTATCTCTTCGCCATTGCCAAGAGTTCCTGGTATGAGACCACGTGTACCTTTCTCATAATTTGGTAATTGTATCTACCTCTTTCTCGATCTTTCTCTTTTTCGCCTTGCTTCTGTAATTAGTGAGCCACACATTATATTGCATTAGGTACGTATATATCCGAGTATTAAAAAAAAGAAGAAGACTTCCTGAAGTTTTTGCTACTAGCTACGAGACATCATGTATACGTAATGACACGAAAAAAAAAAAAAAAATCTAAGGTTAGTATTTTTATTTTTTTTATTTAGTTCTTTACGGGAAACTAACAGTATCAATAAAATCAGATTACACACGAATATTAAATACTATAGAGACCATTTTACAAGTTTCCATAGAATTAACATGTTATGTGCATAACATATAGCAACAATAACTTAAGTTATACGAAAAAAATCAATGATATAAGTTAAGAACAAACCATGAAAGTCAAAGAGTTAAAGGTAAAAGGGGAATCAGGAATGGGGAGGAAGGGACAGCTCTTCTTATTAAAAAGGGTAAGAAAGAAGATGAAAAAGAAGAGCTAAATAAATATAGTATAAATATATCTGATCAATACATCTGCACATGTATATACCTTGCATCATATATATACCTTTTTTCTCTTTTTTTGATTAATCTTTTATCTTTTGTCCAGACCTTTTATATATATATATATATATAAAAGGTCTGGACAAAAGATAAAAGATTAATCAAAAAAAAGAAAAAAGGTATTTATATGACTGTGGTGAATATCGAAGAGTCTTAAGACTGATTAATTGAAGAGATCTAAGTCACCGAAGAGTGTTGAACAAATTAGACGAGCGATATGTTAAAGTATTGTATTGTATGAATATAACATCTGCTGTACCTACATACATAAATCTGTACGTACAGAAAACGTTGTGTTGTTGTACCTGTTATTTATTTAAGCATGCTCAATTGAAAAGATATAAACAGAGCGATAAAATTACGTGTCCTTACTCATCAATGAATATAGTAAATGTTTGTAAAATTTATAAATAAGTTTACCACTAATAAAAAAGCGAAGTTTTATGCGGTCGTAAAATTAAAAATACAATACAGTAAAGATTTAAGATTTCTAGGTCACTGTCAAACACCTCGTAAAACTAAGTAGTGGAGTTTGATTGTCAACGATGCCGAGTTTTATTACCCCGGCCGGTACCTACCTAAGTTTATTTTAATACGTGCTCGCCCGCGCTGTGTGATTTTGTGATTTAGTGTGTCACGCTTTATTTACTTTTGATTGAGGTATTAACGGAGGTGTTATACTGTGATATTCCATTAAATGTGTGAAATTTGTGTATTTATTTGTTTTAGATTGTGTTAGGTTGTTTAAGACTTTTTTATTGGTTGTTTACGACTCTTGTATTGAATCGTTGAAGCGTAGCCATATCGTTTAAATTAACGGAAAATTTGTAATAAAATGTAGAACCGCGTAGCCTTGGGGCGAAATCAACGCAGACGTGAAAATGAAATTACTATGCATATAAAAAATATAATTAAATGTGTATAAACATGTTTCACACTAGAATGAACTGTCAAATTAGATTATTTTTATAACATTAACATTTATAACATCAACAAATGCGTGAGAACCGACGGTAAATTTTAATTGCATGTTTTTCGTTAGCGTGCTGGTCTAGTAATTCAGTTACCGGTCTATTACTCTGGTATCATTGGTTATGGAATTGCCTATGGTTCTGGAATCGAACCTTATTTCAGGAGACCACCAAGTTTTCATAATATCATATGGGACATGTATTTCTTTCATCTTTCTTTCATGTATTCTTTCATATTTAAAAATTAGCTGTAACCATTCAAAAATGCTTCTTTAACATGTTGGTTCCTAAATTAAGTTAATTATAAGTTTAATTTAATTAAAAATATTTATTAATAAGAATCTATTTATTTATAAAAAAAGAAAAAAAAAAGGAAGAAAAAAGAAAAAAGAAGAAAAAAGTTAAGAAGAAAGTATTTATAAAAGAAGTAAAGGACGTTACAGACAGACAGAGAGACCACAAAATTATTATTATTGGGACATATTTGCAAATCGTTTGTCATAATTACCGTATTACATGGAATATAAGACGCGCGCGTTTTCGAATTTTGGTATGTATCTCTATATTTGGTATGTATCTCTATATCTCATCACTCTTATCAGGGTAAAGGTTTCGTCCAGAGAAGCTGCGCTTATTCAACCAAGGTCTCGGAAATTCATTGATTTGAATGACTTTGTAAATTAGAAAAATCCAAAATCAATAACGAAGAAGGTATTCATTAAAAAATGTTAAATCACTAATGCCCTCTATGGCACAGAAGACGTTATTATTTGAGAAAATAAAATCAACGATTCAGAAACAAGTGATTCAGAAATAATCAGAAGAAATATAAAAATGCTTAATAAACTAATATTATTAATATTTTTATATGAAAGTATGATTTAAGAACATCGTTACTGGATTTTATCCCGAAATGGATGATAAATTAATAATTTAATTAAGGACAAATTATAGAAGACTCACAGAGACAAAGCTAATTTATATATGAGAAATGTGGATGATTTATGATTTCAAAATTTGTTAATGTGTGAATGTCTTTAAGATGGAATTGGTGAACGTTACATTATGTAGAGTGATCACTTAAGCAAGCTCATAAAGATTGTAATCCCTGAGCCATTGTATAAGACAATTCCATCAAATTTTGTCATATGTGAATTACCTTCTTCTCTGTGAGACTTCTATAATTTATCTTCAATTAAATTAAATATTTTAAAAACAAAATAAATGCATGATAATTGGATGCAAAAAAATAAACACCATAAAAAATAAAGTAACACTAGAATATGAGGTATAAAAATGTAGACAGCATAAAATACCTAGGTGAAATTATAGATTTAAAAAACTACTGAATATGTTGTGAAGAAAATTCCAAAAAAGTGTCTACTAGGAAGAATTAGGAACCCTATAACTAAATAACCAAAATTTATTAATAAATAGTATATATTATGATTCTCCCGCACATTGATTGCCATTCCAGCATATTATTTATAAGCAACAAAGGAATAGAAAACAAAAAAGCTTTTCTTAACATAATGTAGTGCGTGTAATATTGAAATATAATAAAATAACAAAAACATTGTAACTAAAATTAAAGTCAGTGTATCGTGGAATAAAATATAATATTTTAGTACAAATATAGAAAATTAGGCATGTATTGTCCAAATAATTCAATAACAGAACAAACAAAATAAGGGTTTTCATTCAAAGAATACAAAAATGGCTACAATATAGACTACAGAAGAAAAAATGTATGATGAATTTAAATTAAAATGAAAAGTTTATTATGAAAAACTTTAATTGAAAAATATTTATATACTTTATACAAAATCAAATGTAAAATCATATCTTAGTCCATATCATATAATATAAAACTAAATAAACATTGAAATAATAATAGTTATCCAAAAATACGATTAATGTACTTAATTTAATATTGCTTGTGTTACTCAAATTTTTTAAATAAATCCAGAAATCTAAGCAGTCTTAATGCCTCATTTAATACAAAATAAAATAATCTAAGAATAATTTTAAATATTTCATTTATATCGATTTCAAAACAGATTTTTGTATAATGTATGTAGACACCCCACTTAGCAGATGAGGCAGGATTTGATTGCATTATGGTAGGTACGTAAAAAAAAGTTAGGTCGGTGGAGTAATCAAACCAAATTTTTCGAGCGTCGGACTGAAGCAGCAATAAAATAAATAAATAATTATTTGTTAAAACTAATCTGCGCCGAGATGCCACCATAAGCTATCTTAAGTCAAGTCAAATACGTCTCGCGAAGAAATGAAGTTGCTAAAGCAGTCGGATTGGATATTTTATACAAAATTGCCCTTGACCACCACAATACAGAGCAGCACTTGGCATCAGATTTATGCCATTTGCCCCAGAGCTCTATGGCAAGAGCGTCATTGCGCAATTAAGTGTCATTTATTGTTAGTGATGCAACCGATTTTCTATATCAACTTACATAACCTAGTCAAACAATATGCAAAATGTAATAACCTTTTCACATATAGATAAAGCAATTCGCGAAACTAATATACATTAGAAAAAAAGAATTTTGAGCGTTAGATTAATAATATATATCTATATTATTAATAAACGGAAACCCTTTTTACAATTTATTGAATAATCAACATGTTCCCAGGCCAATGATCCTTTCATCTGGACACAATGTACACGTTTTTATATTTATATATGTTTTCTTTTATCCAAATACCTATAATAACTCCGTTGTCTGTCTGTCGGTCCATAACGTCCACTTGCAACTGGCTGCAATTACAACTTTAGATAATTTTGCACGGCTCAACACGTAAGGGTTGCCCCACCAAATTACACAGCCTTGAAATTTTTATATTTTTATCAGTTTTAGTTTTAAGTAAATAATGTTAATAGGTACCTACTTTATAAAACAATTTTTTTTCTATTCATACATTTTCAGCTTCAAAATCTTGCAACTTTTCATGTATGAATGGCTAGTTAATATTTTGTTTTCCAGTAGGTAAACGTTATATCCTGATGAAGGAACCACTGACCCCAAAATATTTTGATTTTTCAAAAAATTGTGGTTTTATTCAAAATGTTTTCTTTTTACTAATATAAATATAGTGTTAACACAAACCATTATGCTATTACTGAAGAAAAAATGTTATGTCATAAAGTTAATAATAATAATAACCAATTGATAGTGATAAAAATAATCTACTGTAGCTAGACCACATTCAAAAGAATGTGTGCAAAAAATATGTGTGTTGTTACGGTGCAAAAAATAAACACAAATTAAGTAAATTCTAGTAAGTAAATAACCTTTTTTAACAAAAAAATGTATATTCATTTAGAATATTGAAGCTTGTAATACGGGCTTGCCAGGTAGCTTTCCTCCGCTTTCTTCTTACCGGACAAAGCTAGGGAATGGTCTTTTGATTGTGGTCGACCTATAATAATTACTAACTGCAGCTTACTAGATGATTTTTTCTTAAACTTACGTTGAAAACTCTCATTTTTTTTTGTTTTGAGTGTAATTTCATTATTTTTTAAAATCATCTAGAACCGACTCTGCCATGCAACCCGCTTCGTAAGATAGGTACATAGTTCAGATAATGTAAAGAGTTTATTAAACATTAAGCCAAATGATAAAATATATAATCGTATGGGCAATTTTAGTATTAAAAGGCCCGCAATATACATTCAATGTTTACGCGCAATATCGCCGCTGGAGACCGGTCATGCTGAAAATTTATTTGTCGAGGTAGGTACCTCGCACACGCACCTACCCCTATAAGTTATCTTAGGATATTTATTCTCTGTTCCTTGAAAATTTGTCACTGATAAAAAACATTTTAATGAAAAAAGGCGTGCGAGGTACTCGCATATTTTTTTTCATATGCCGGGTTCTATTAATATTTTTCTGTCTTGCTTGCTTACTAAATAACCTTATTTTGTCTATTGGTCTAGTATTAATTATTATTTTATATTATATAAATAAATAAATATTTACATAAAAAAATAAATATACAATATGACAACATTCTAAACTCATTAAAAAAGATACAAATAATATAATTTATTAAAAAAGAAGTTCCTAACAAACATATTTAAATGCACACAGATACAATTAACAAAATTAACAAAGCAATAACCATCACGCTGTTTCTCCGCAGGGGTAGGAAGAAAATATAAAAGCTGTAGAAGGCTATTGAAGCTTAACAAGGTTTTTAAATTATTATTTTTTTCAATATACGTATACGTATGTAGGTATGTATACTCCTTTCGGAACCTATTTCAAAACTTTTAATTAATCTAAAAAAATAAAAATAATTTTGTTAAAAAGTGAAGAAGAAGTACATATATTTATGGTATCTTGATATCTAATAGAATATTCTTATTTAATCAGTATTTTTTTAAATTTACTTATTATAATTTAATTTAACAGACACACGAAGCTATTTATATGAGAATATAATTTAACCGATATCAATAAACATAAATTGTTATAATTAATGTAAATAAATAAAAATTTATAATTAAGGCATAAATAAATAAAAACTCCAATTTGTTTTTGTAAAAAAATGTCTCTTAAATAATAAATGAAATTCTTAAATAAATAAAGAAATTCTTAAATAAAAAATGCAAAAGTTATTTGCATTCTGTCACCCATAAAGAAAAAAATATTTATTATTAATGTGACTATAAAGACTTGTCGTTTTTCTTATGTACGCATTCAAGGGTCTTTTTATTAGATTTATAGTAAATTAGGACCTTTTCTTTCATTGTGATGCACCAAACGTGTTTCATCCATAAAGTACCATGGAAATTGTGCTTTTATGGTCACTTTTATTTAAAACATTTGTGTTCATGGATTTGAAGAAAAAATAATTATAATTAAAAACAAATTCTATGAGTCTTCTTCCACTACCTTCTCAAATATTATACAAAGATTTTCATAGCCCAGTGGGAATAACACTAGTTTCCCAAACTCTTTTTTTTTTTATTTGTTATTTTTTAAAATATTTTTCTGATAACTATTATGACTTGGCCTAACACCCGATTTCGGCTTGAGGTCAAGATACGGGACACCCTGTGTACATATGGTTGTATGAGAAAATCCTTTATCAGCTTGTCAATGTCACTTTTTCGATTATTTTTAGTTTCTAAACCTATGTTTATCTTCTACAATACTTGGGCAAGGCCTTGCAAAATATAGTATTATTGTACCTTCGTATTTTGGAGCCTTGTTTCCAAAGTGATAGAGAATATTTATATCTTAACATAACCGCTTCGTCCATTGGATAACTGCTGATAACCCAGCAAGATAATTTATTGCCTTAAAAAATTAGAATTTTTTTTCAATCATGTAAGTAAAAAATTCTGGAGTTCTAAATATTTCTTGAAGATTGAAATTTTTTGTATTGGCTTGTTTGAAGTTTTTTGATTGATTTTTAGTACTGTACAAAACTATTAAAGGGGAAAAAATTCCCATGAAACATGATCGAATTAATTAAATTCATAAATTTTCATAGTATATCTAGGTGATACAGTTTTCAATTATCTAGATTATCTCTTAAACGTTCAAATATATTTCCAAAAAAATCAAATATTTCAATGTGGATTTATGAGATGTCTGTGCTTAATTACTTCAACAAAGAACGTGGCGTCAATGTGGATTTATGAGATGTCTGTGCTTAATTACTTCAACAAAGACGAGGAGATGCGAACACGGAATACGTGTCGCATCAATAGGTATTCTTACTATTTTCACATAACACCAACAACGCTAAACGCTTTGCTATGAAAATATGACTACTGGTGTCCACGAACGGGGCTCAAACCACTGATCACTTGATCACTGGGTGAATATCATGACCACTTATATTAACACAATTATGATATTATAAACAATAACAAGATTCTTACAAATTTCGTACTATTTTTTTGTCGGATTGAAATAATTTATTTCTTTATTTGTAAAAGTTTACTTTTATTATATCATTCGTTTAATATATACCTAGGTACAATTATGTTTCAAATATTTCTATACGAATATCTTAATTTGTAATTAATACGTCGGATGAGGCCTTGCCATAAATATTTTTTTTATTGTTTTAATTTTTATCGTTATTTTTCCTCTAATGTACCATCATATGAATTAAGCTTAGGGAAGAAATTTATTTTTTATGTAATAAAGATAATTATTTTTTTCGCTGTTGGTACAAATATTTTTTCTCCATATGCCTATTTGGATTGATTAAAATAATTTGTAATTTTTTTTACCATTTAAAAATTTTTCGATGACTTTTTCATTTGTAAGTGTACGGAGCATTGAAATACGCGATGCCAACGGATATCCCTGAAGAATTACTTTTTTATACAGAGAAGGCGATGGACTTTAATTTTATTTAAATTTAGCGTTTCTGCCTACAAATCACGTATAAGTAAAACGACTTGAATCCACGTCGGCTGTTAACAAATCTCGCAAGCAAATTGGTTGGAATCTTTAATTATAAAATTATGCACGTGTGTCGTTATAATTCACTAGGGAAGTACGTTTAATAAGTAATATGTATATATACATTTTCATGGAACGACTCATTAAAACAAACGATTCTTTTATGTAATGAAAAAGTAAAATTATCTAATTATTTTGTGGTTATGTTAAAGGAATACCTATTTGCATTAATAATTTAATAAGTAGCCATTTTCTACATAAGTAAAAAAAATATGTAGACTCCCACTACGAGGCGCTTGCAGTTAGCATATTGAAGCAAGAATCGTATCTCTTTTAAAAATATCAAGTAATTTGTGAAAAGCGGTACCCTCGTTGCCTAGTGCGCATGATACTGGTTTCTCACACAGAGAGTTACAGGTTCAGATCACAATCAATCTATGTGATAAACTCGAGCTTAGTTGTTTTTGTGATTTAACGACTTTAGTAATTGGGGCTCTTGGCCTGTTGTAGCGTTTGAAAAAAACGAAATTAAATATTTATCTGAGAGAATATTAAAATATTTATAATATAATAATAATAATAGGTACTTACCTAGAATATAACAAGATTCATAAACCCAATAAAGTGTTGTTAGATATAAAAAAAATACAAAAAAGTTTACTCCTACAATCAAATTCCATTCCAAGAAAAAATATGATTTGTCTAAACAAGTCACCGTTCTTTATATGTTCATTTTAGTACTACAATTTTATAAGGTAAATTTCGGGCAGGTACCTACCCGCCGAGGTAACGTTATCTCTCAGATTGGTATTGAAGAGTGCGAAGCAACACGCATCATTTTTTCCATATTCCCCGTAATCCACATCATGTTCTCCGCAAAATCCATTTCCGATAACCCAATCAAACTTTATCAAAATCTCCCATCTTTTGCCGGTTTTTCATATTCTGGCGGGAAGTTCTCTGATTGGCCGCCCGGCCGCCCGAATCCCGCTCCGACACCTTATCAACCCAATCAGGTACAAATCGGGTAGCACTCTCTGGCACTTTGGCCCTGGCACCCGGGCCTTTGGCACTTGTGGGACCCGCGGGGCGGGGGAGGGGGTGATTTGTTAGCTCCCCTCTTCCCCACAGCGCTCTCTATAGGCTGTGTCGCAAACCATTTTGTGAATTTTAAAATATTTAAATAATAATTACACAATCAATCTATTATCCCAAAATTCAGGTCAGTAAGATTACAAGATGGGTCTCTGCTTTGGGCAGAAAGTAAAGAATGTTACAATAAGATTTATATGTTTATTTATGTTCCGAGGGTATGGATGTCACAATCAGATTGCAAGATAGGTCTTTGCTATGAGGTTACATAATGTCGCACTCTCATATCCTGGCACAACACTTTTGCCTGATCGGCTTTCATACATCCACTGATACATTATCTTCGGTTATAGAAGCTTCGGAGCCTTCCTCCAATATTTGATTTATCTGTTCATTTCATGCCGGGTCCTCCGCGTATACCTACCCTCTGTTTCTGTCTGCTGCCTTCAATATTCGCCTCATAAGAAATCTTTACCATTCTTTTCCCGTTCCACATGACCGAACCATCTCAGCGATACTTTATTTATTACATTTATTACGCAACAGCCAGCATTAGATTCACTTTTAATTAGTCTATTCTGCACTCAATCATACATAGATTTTCCATATATATGTCCAAGCGACCAAATTTCTACCGCATTCAGTAGTGAATAACATAAAATTCATAGTATATTTTAACTGACAACTATACCAGACAAGAATAACATCAAATTTTAGGGTTAAGCATTATTTGACTAAAATATCTATTAGAAGCTGCGAAATGTCATCAACAAACGGCGGAAATGGCATTGAAAATCATACTTAATCCCATATCTGCAAGTTCTAAAAGTACTTGGAATCACATTTGTCGCTTGATGCGACAGGAAAACCTTTGCGCGTTACCTCGCTCATAGCTTGGTGTGACGTGAAGAGTGAAGGGTTTGGCGCGTTAACACGCCTACGGCATTAAAAAGGTTAATGATGCGATCAATGATTGCCATCTGAGAAAAACTAGCAGTTAGGGTCGTGCAGTAACGAACGAAGAATAAATTTTATTTTAACACACATTTTGAAAAAGTATTAGAATTAAATATTTATCGAACAAAATATTACGATAAATTAAATCAAAAGAATATACTAATTGCGATAGGAATACGTGATACATATTTAATTTAATTTTTTTTTCATCATCTTCAAACACAATAATTTCATTGTCTGTCTGTCCGTCCGTCTATCTGTCTGTCTGTCGTTTAGTTCGTAAATTACTGGAATTAAAAAAATTGTCGTTTAGTTGCGCGGTCACGAGGCCATTCGATATTATTATTAGGTATATGATTGTGTAAAAGTAACTCTTGAATATATTCACTGCACGCACTTGCTTGCAGTATACATGGAGTTCTGGTACCCACATTGCTGCGGCGTGCAGTCTGTACTCTGTACTCAGCTAGAACTTTTGCGAAATAAATCGAAATAAAATATGTAGGTATCGTGTTATATCCATATCATTATAATAATATTATGTTAATGTTCACATACAATTATATTCCAAATGCAGTGAAAATTAAACCACTTAGGTGCATAAGTGAGCATCCATTTATGATTGAGTAAAGATTAAAAAAATATTAAATGATTTAAAGCTGAGCTAACCACAGTGAATACCTACTATTAAAAAACTAACCCATAAAAACCAAGTTTTTATTATACTCCCTTTATCATTTGTATTGAATCCAATTTGATATTGTATCAACATATTCCTCTTGCTTTAAGTTCATTGAACAATATATAAACCGTTAAAATTTCTAAAAATCCAAAATTATACTATAATCAGTAAAAAAAATTAACGAAAGTTGTAAAAAATAAATTAACGAAATATCATTTTTATCACCGTCACAAATCTGCCTACAAAGTTTCAGCTCGATTGGATCACGGGAAAAGAGTTAAAAATCGATCCAAAGTTTTTTCGGCAGACAAGCAGACGCTACGAATCAAAAGAAAGGGAGTAAAAATTGATCACTTTGTCATGTTGAGCGAATTAATGAGGAGGTAATGAATGATGTACGAAGCAAGTGGTGATGGCACCAAAAATAGACGATCACGGAAGACTTGGCGTGACTGGGTAAACCAGAGACTAGAAGAGCATTCTAATGACAACTAACGGAGATGTATGCATGTGGATGGCGAGATTTGTGTCTTTCCCTCTCTGCCTACTTTCAACGAGAAACGGCGTTCGTTTTCGTCAGAAGCAAAAAATAAATTAATATTACGTTCACATTTGTGTAGTTACTGTTTGCATGATTTTTAGATTAGCATTTAACGAAAATATTTTTTTATTGGAATGGCTATCATAAAAATCACAGCTCTACAAATGTATTTCCTTATCGAAATACTTACGTGGAAATAAAGATATTTGATTAATTTCCATAATTTATTCATGTAAATATTTTATTAATAATGTAATAACATAATTAATAAAACTAAGTATATTTTTATTAATTATATTAATAATGGCACCACAAAATTATTTTGCTGTTTTTGAAGAAGAATATAATAACACTTATAATTTGTATTTGAATATTTTTTAATTATGACTTGTTATCGTTAAGAATTAAATTTATAGACTCGACTTAATCTTAGATCAGTACATTGAATAACCTTTTGCGTCTCTCTGCCTTAAAATTTAAGAACAGCAGAATTGATTTAGGCTTAGTTTCTTTCACAGTATTAGATATTTCTCTGGGGAGGTCTTTAAATACACGAAGGTCATTTTTAAACAAATTTGTTAGAAACCTGCCTGGAATCCTGCCTATTTTAATCATTAACCCACTGGTTGCGAGGTGCAATCTGTAAATACTCACGGTACTTGAAATACGGCAGAAGAGCAGCAGAAGTTTGGACGAGAGCTTTTGGACCATCCTCCATACATATATTTGGTATGATGGTATTCAAAAAACTATTAGCTCTGATAGAATATAAATATAATAAATAAAGTAAATCCCTTAAAACATTTTTTTGGATGTGTGATTTACCATGTTAATTATGGAATTCCCACTCTTTTCGCTTGAGAGTATTGGATGTATGACGAAATAATTTTTGTGCTTTTTTAATACAATATTGTTGAAATTAAATTCTTCTTCACTAATTTTTAGATATCGCCTTACTATTTTTCTCGTCCTTTTATCTTTGATTTTTTGTTAATCACCGATTCAAAGTGATTGACAAGTAACTTTACCAGACAAAAAATTATAAATAGTAAGATTTGAAATTTCATCACGTGTATAGATCCAAGGTATCAATAATTGCTAACTACTCCGTAACTGGTAAATTTCAATATCTAGCGAGGCAGGTGGTGGCCTATAGACTTGGAAAGGCTTATTAGTTTGACGCACGTAATTTTCTGTTGTAGTAGGTATATATCATGTAACTAAAAAACGCCGATTTACTTAACGGAACTGAAAAAAAACAACTCGTTCAAATACGGCTTAGGTCACGAAGATGGCGCCTTACGCGTCGCTTCGGATTAGGTGGACAGGCCACGAGTTAAGGCTAAACCGACAATTCCACGGCAGACGGATTTATGATCGAGCATGCCTTGTATATAGCACAGGAGATTTTCGCGAGGGAAATGCCAGGAACCGAGGGTGTACATGCGCGCGCAGCTAAATGATTCAGATAAGCCGTGTTTTGTTTTGTAACGAGATTTCCATTGAAAAGAATAAAGCCACTCTAGCTGCAGAGCTCCGGATGCTGGGATCTCTCCGAGGTGCTCCCCCAGGGTGAGAGTAATGAAAGCGAGCGGATGAGGCTGCGCGCGGAGAACAACAGCCGACCATCTCGTAACTAGAACTTGTGATACGGCACGTCTTCGTGGGAGATAATTTATAATTGAGAAGAAAACTTCGAGAAAACCGTCAGAGAAACGCCAAGAGACGTGGTTGGGTTTAGTGGTGTATTTAAAAATAACGTTTCCTAGCTTTATAAGTTTGCAATTTTAGTCGGTTGATTGAAACATGTACATACGAGATATTTATTAGAAAATATATTTACATAAATAATGCAGTAATTTTCAGTAAATTTCTGAAATTTTTGAAATTTCACAGGGTCACGCAGGCTTGAGAAAATCAGATAGCTGTATTGTAACCCAGGCGGGAAACGACCCCGAAATCCCCGGAATAAGAAGCCAGCATCTGGTCCACTGGATAATGTGGGCCGCCGATAAATATTGAATTGAATAAAACGAATGAAACGGTAATCACGACTTTTACCCCAGTGCCAATTAATTCTAACCATCATTAATTCTAAAAGCGGTGCTCAGTAGCTTTATATGTTACATTTGTTGACTAGCTCCATGCTTAAATATATGGCGGGTAAATACCTATCAACACGTATCATTTATTTAAAAAAATTAAATAATAATAAGTAGGAAGTACTTAGAACCTGTATATGGAGATATTTTTTCTCGAAAAAAAAAACGCAAACAAATAAATAATAATAATTGCATAAACTCCTAGCACGTGCATAGTTATTTTTATTTTGAGAAATATTTTTCGTAAATAAAAAATTGTAAAAATAATATCTATATGCTTCTAAATAAGTCTGAAACTTGTCATTTTATTTTTAAATAGCTGTGCCCGCGGCTTCGCACGCCTAGATTTTTAGTAATATTTGATCAATTTGTGTATGAACCTTAACTTATTATTAATGTGTATGAACCTTAACTTATTATTAATGTCAATAATAATGTAATATTTGATCAATTTGTGTATGAAACTTAGCTTATTATTAATGTCAATACATGCGAATTTTTTATAGAAATTTTTGATTTCTACAACTTCTCTATAAAAAGTATTTAAATATCTCTTACCGGGCAGCGTTCGTAAAAAACGCATCGCTCGACTATTTTTTCGTCGACTTTAGTCATAAAATAGGTCACCACGAAAAGCCCTTTTATGTTAATAGGATAATACATAATTTATTTCCACCCTGAAAGTTCATTCTAAATATTGGTGAAAGAATTTTTGAAATCGGATTAGTAGTTTTGGAGACTACCTCCTACATCCAAACTTATAAACTCACAAACTTTACCTCTTTATATATTATTATACCTAGATAAAATTATTTATTTTTCAAATGGTGTTATGAAAAAACTACGGGTGATCCATTGATCACTATACGAGTGTCTTATCAATACACTAAAAAATAAATGATTATGATATAATATTCTACCTATTGATTAAAACATACAGTAGTTATTATGTGAGGTACACAATGTTATTATGTAAATCGATTAAAATCTATCTATTTTAGTGGTTCTTCGTTAAAAAGTTGTAGAAGGTTTTTAAAAATATTTTTAATTATAATCACATTTATCTCGAGATAGACGTATCGTTAAAATACACAAATAGGTAAATATAAATATATATACCTTTTACTATATGATGTCAACGTTTCTCCGAATGAATGTTCACAGCAGAATTACTCTGCGTGAAAATAAAAAAAGATGAACTAACACAGGCAAACGCGTGGCTAAACGTCTTGCAGAAATCCTCCGGCCCATTTGATGGACGTGTCACATGTACCACAGATAAAGAAAGCACGGAACAAGGCGTTGTCCAATACTAATATTTGTTCGTCTTATTCCCCTTGTTGGCAATTTTGCCGCGCAAGCAGACGCAATATGTGTTTATTACGAAAAACATAATACCGTCTGTCTTCTCCGGATATCACGAGGATGTGGCCAGATAATACGCGGAACGGTGTCAGAGGCATATTGGACCTAATTCTGTGCCAGATCTCGTGATAGCAGATGGCACTGAATGATATATAGGCACAAGTATATACTCATATACAGTCACTAGATTGTAGTGATATATAAAATATATAGTTTACCTGGAAAAATTGATATTGTTTTTTGTGTTACGATTACAATTTAATGTCCCGAAGTCGGAATTGTGAGTATATTTTTGAATACAAATGCCATTAATGAATTAATAATTGGCATGTCAATTTATGTGTCAAGTAAACATCGAATAATGTTGACAGCGGGTTTTCAACCTATTTGCGAAGAATGCTGGGTGAAGTACAAAGTTTATTTCATCTAATTAATATAATTAATTAAATAAACATTGATATTAAAGCGTGAAAATTCATCAATAATGACGTAAAATAAGAAAATATTTTCACCAGTCAATCCAACATCACAAAATAGTGGGTTAGCATTTTTCTATCTACCAAGTACTAATGAATGAAATTATCATACAAGCTATATATTGAACATATGAGAAGAAAATACTTACAAAATTTGAATACGCAAAACTTGATTGATACGCGTATGTGCCAGACGATTTTATTCGACGTACGTGCATCGCATGGCTAAAGTTATTTAAAGTATAATCGACTAACAATGTTCTACGTCGCTCAGACTTAAGAATGTCGATTTGGATTGAAGTGTAATAATTATTTTATTTATCTTATTAATTGTGAATTGAACAAATCAATGAATTCCTTCTTTCCCCGTATAAATAGATTCGTCTCTGTGAGATATTTACAATTTTATTGATAAATGACGATCCCTCTGTAGACAAAAATCCATTAAATGTGTTCTTGAAAATTTGAACATACTAAAAATATTGTGAATTTGAGGGACACAAAATATTACGAAACTATATATAAGCTTTACATTTATGAATATAAAAACAGAATGGAAAAAAGCTATTCATCACCATATCAAAGTATGATATTTTTGTGTCGTCACAAAAACGTTTTCTGAAATAAATAAATTTATATCACATATCGGATGAATGAAATATATAAACATTCGGATCCTTCGCACATACAAATCAGAGTATTTGATCTGCACGTGTTTCTGTTTCCTCCCTTTGATTCTGTTTATCTCATCTTTGATCTGAAAAGTGGACTGGTGCTGGGTAGTGTGTATATTTTGGAATTTCGCGTACCTCCCACGTTCCACAAATATTGTCAGCCAATAAACACAGGCAAGCTACGAGAGTTATACACCAGAACTTAGACGGTGGCGAACGATGCTTTTTGTGTGGAGGGTGCAGAATAATAGCGGTCTAGTAATTTATAAAACATATTACAATATCAAAAAAATTAGACCTTTATTGATTGTGACTGATTGCATTGTTTTATTTTTATTATTTGATTTAATCTAGTTTGGATTAAATTATTTTACTTGATTTAATTTTTGTATCTGCCAGCAGTGGGTTTCTGAACTTAAGTTCGTTGATTGTGTTTTCTATTTTTTTCTCTTTTGCCCTAAGAGGAATACCGTTTACATCATTAATGTGTCTGCAGTGTAAACTTCCTTTATTTATATTTATATTTCTTTATTATATTTTTTTAATTTTTAGTTGAATGTTCTATCTTTTAGATTTTGTTTTATTTTTTTATTGATCTTTATGTATTGTTATTTTCTTTTTTTTCTTTTTCTCTGCATTTTGTTATGTTATGTTATTTATTGTAATTTTATTTTTACGCTTATCTATATTCATTGAAATAAATTCCTCTTTTAATTTAATTATAAAATGGTTTAAACGGTTTACTCGCCGCCCTGTATAAGTGCTTTTCTTTCTCCAGCGGTGAAGTGAGGAAACTGGTATAGCATTAAAATAATGCCAATCTGGACGGCGAAAGTGTAGGACTGATACTCGAGCTTTTGCTTGTAGAATGGCGCTGGGTCTGTGATGGGTCCCACTTCACTGACCTTTATTAAATATTTTTGTTTTTTCTTGGTTTATTTGACTTTTATAGCTAATTAGACAAAAAATCAATAAATTACCGAAAAACACACCAGTTAGGAGTTAGAAATAATAATTAATTAATATATTTTTGGACAAAATCACCTAAACAGCTCACAAAATTCTTTGGAACACATAAGTATATAACTTTCAAAAATTTAATAGTGTCTGGATGTTCTTACAATGGAATTGGCGAACGTAGTATTGTGTAGAGTAAACATAATTCAAGGCAGCACGTACAGTTTGTAAGCCCTGGGCCATCCCATAAAAACGACTTTCATTCACGTTTCTCTTATGAATAGCTTCATCTCTATGTAACTTCTATAATTAATCATAATCAAAAACAATTTACTGTAACGCATATCCATATATAACTCATAATAAGAATCCCAGTAGAGTCGCCAAAACAAAGCTGAATAATTATTATCGGAGGTGATATCCACTGCACATACACAAAAATTTAATAATTTTAATCAATTTTTCAAAAGATAGCAGATGATTAATAGATTTGAATATAATATCATTATGATTATACACCTTTCATGAAAAATATTTTTTTAAATGTCACTGTAAAAATGATAAAATCCTTATTTAAAAAATATTTTCGGTTATGTTGGGTACGTAAATATCTACTTACTGTACTTATTAAATATAAAAATACAAAAACTCTTATGTGTAAAGAGTTCTGGGTTATTATTTCACGTCCGATCTTAATTAACGGCTTACATTTTAGATCCCATTACAGGGACTATCATTAGACTCGAGAGTGGCTCGATGATCTGGGGGCCACATGAGAGCAAGTACTCTCTTATGGTGGAGAAAGTCCAAAAGAAGTTTCTGAGATATCTCTACATGAGAGAGTACGGGCATTATCCTTGGCTTTACCCAACCGAGTTTCTCCAGGGTATGCTTGGCTACAATAGTTTAGAGACTAGAAGGAATGTGTATTTGATTACACATTTTTATCGATTGTTGCGCGGTATGATCGACAATACTGAAATTATGCAGAGCATTGGTTTGTATGTTCCTGATAATTACCTTAGACATCGTCAGCATAGATTGTTTCACATTCCAATATACAGGACCAACCTGCCGATGGTTATGCCTGTTGGAAAAGCTACAGCTATGCTGAACAAAATCGCTTTCGATATTGATATATTCCATGTGTCTGAGGGAGTTTTCCGAAGCGGGATTCTCCTACACCTCTGACCAGATTGTACAGGTCACTTTTAATTGGTTAATAATAAATTTTTATTTTAATATACAATATGTATATGTGTGTGTTTATATGTAGGTATATGTATATGTGTATGTATGTGTATATATGTGTATAAATTCATAATATGTATGCATTAAACATAAAGTTTGTAATGTACATATTATGTAATAAATAAAAATTGAAATTGAAATTATAGTATATGATGAACTCTGTAAGGAATGATGCTAATGGTGAAATCAGTTATAGTTGGAGGTCTTGTATGGCAGAACACCCGAGAAAAATCTACACAGGATATTCTGAAACGTAATAACCTGAAAAAATTTTTGAAAGGTGATTATTTTAAAAATCTATTAAATATTTCGTTTATTTCATTTACATTTTTGAAAATTGCATACTACTTTTAAACTAAGCTACACTAAAATAGAACAATTTTAGTGGTCTCTGGAAACGATGCTCGAGCCCCCGACTAACTAGATTACTTGGCTAATATCTTAACCGCTATACCAAAAATATACGTACGATGATTGGAGCTGAAATTTCGGCCACGCAGCTACTCGAAGACGCTAAGGTCATACTTTCTCTCCAATGTATTTGTGCGCAAATTAGTTCAATCGCATTCCTTCAACCTAAAATTTTGGGTGTAAAAGCAAAAGCAGCATTATTTAAAACAAAAAAAAATGTTTTGAATGCTGTCACCGAAGATTACTAACTTAAAATGTTATGATTTCTAGAATTTATATGTCTAACCCATCCAAAATCATGTTTCCTCTAATATGTTTTCATTCAAATCTCGAATTCAGTACATTATAAATTAGTGATCCTTGATGACTGCATTATCAAACATACCCCAAAATTACGAAACCTTATTATGTGCCATCGTTTTGTCACCCCTAGTTCAGTTTGACGATTGAAAATAATATTTTTTGTATTAATTATCGCTCCCAATAGCAGACTGCTTCGGTTGTCCTATACTTACAGCCTTTTTTATTTCTAAATTAGTGACAAGTATTTTCATTGTGGTATGAATATATAATTTTTTGTAATTCTGGTAAGTTGCCAGGTATCTCAAGTCTTGTCCTTTAAATAATAGAGCTTTATAGCTGACGAAATGGTGGACCAACTACGGTATCCCAGACCGAATTAATCTACTCCGAGAGATATTTATGTATTAACTTTTATGGTCACAAGACGTACACCGGTATCATGCGGAGCCATTCATATTGCCTCTCGCTGATCATGCCCGCGAGTGCAGTTTATACCCCCAAGTACAAACAAGACAAGTGCACGAACAAACCGGGAGAAAGGGATCAAGACCAATTACTAGCGAAGCGTAAAAAAACACTTAAAAATAGAAACACAACATACTGTAATTCAACAACCCGAATACTGTGTACGCATAATTGTTAAAAATCAGTACTTTGCGCATTAATTTTAATTACTGTTGGAAGTTATTAAGGTATCCTCTTAAGGTTACCCTAAAATGAATATAATAATTATATATAACGTTAAATAACATTATACATATATAACGTCTGATACAACGTTAAAGAAAATTTATTGACTATTTTTCAATGTACGAATAGATTAAGTTAACAGAATATTAGTTAAATTAGTATAAACCACTACCAGATTTTAGATTTACCGGTTTTAAAACGTACTCGATTCTTCGTCAAGACCAACACTACACTACTATGTATGTATGTATCAAACATACCAAATATTTTTTTTTAAATCTATAACTATTCTAAAATTTATTTAAAATAAAGTAAATCATTGCTCCCTCGCTTTGGCTCTGTGAAACTAATTTTAAAACTTAAATCGTTTTTTTATTGAATTGCTATTATAGCTGCCTTCAGGCTAGGGTTGGTAAATAATGAATTGATGCAGAGAACGAAAACTGATTAACTCCTAACATACTGACTTGCAACCGAGACCTCCAATCCAGACCAAACTTCTTCCGTTTTTAAACGACTTCTCTTAGTCTTTTATTTTCATTTGGATATTCCATCTGACCCCAGCACCTACGCTATATTATATAAGTATTTGAATCGTTCAGTTCCAAAAACTGCTCAGTCAGTTTTTGTAAAGATTCTGAAATTCAGAGGCATTATATTGTTTTGTTATCTCATGCAAATAATTAGTTCGAAAATACTATGAACACAGGATTCTTGATGAAAAGAGTCTTATTCTTGTCAACTACCTCTAAATGCAGTAGGTACATTTTTTGGTTGTCGTATCGTATTTTGAAATTGGGCGATTCATTTATCCACAAATTTGTACTTGCATAAATGTCACCACATAAGAATATAGAAAACTCATTCAAATTTTAGTTTGTTTTAAAAAAATGAGTTCAATATTCTTACATAATTATTTAATTATCTCATTAAACAGTTTGAAATAACGGTTATCTCTTCAATATAAAAAAAATAAATGTAATCATTTTTACAATAATTTTCATTCAATTTGTCCTTCTTATCGACCTTTACTTCAATATTATTGGTACTTTGAGTAACGAGGATTACCTCAAAGTGTTTAAATATTTCAGTAATTTGTTTAATTTATATTGATTGATTGATTGAGATGATTAAGATTGATTGATGAGTGGGTGTGCCGTGGAAGTGATATTTTTTAAGCTTACACCTTACCCGAACATGTGATATATTTCCCATCAATTGAGTGTATTTATTAGTAACATTAAATAATAAAATTGTACCATTATTATTTCTCAAAATGTCAAGGTAGGTTACATTTTTATGTGATAAAAATGTAATACCGCTAATGGTATTTATATAGACGAAATTTTCTGATTTTTTGCATAGGTAGCTGCGGTATATCGTTAATAATAATTAATAAATAAGTACCCTAGGATTTAAAACATATTTAAACAACAGTATTGTAAAATAAATACGTGATTATTTGATTTTAGTCTTAAAATTGATATATAATTTGGTGAAAACATAGCTATTGATTTGTAAAGTATTTTATAACCGATTATTTATTGATTAAAATGAAGTGCGTAAAAATAAATTTTCTTTATATTGCGATCCAATTAATGTGATTTATATTTTAATTTTATCCGAACGTTAGAAGTAAGTATTCCGATAAAATTTTACGAAATGCTTTCTTTGACAATATTTATATAATTAATTGCGAATTAATTCACTACGTATAGGATATGAAATCGAAAAACATTAAACAGGTTATCTAGAAAATATTTTATTCTTATACGATAACGTTTAGCTTAATAAATAAGGCAAATTAAATATATGAAAACTGTTTTATAAATTTTTTACCTAATGTACTAAAATGCCATTAAATGTTTGACTTTTTGAACATCTATTTAATTGTGTTATAAATTCTTCTTGAAGTATAATAAATATCTTTAGGTTAATTCAAACACACTATTTACAAAATGAATATATTTTTGATCTAATCAAAACTTTAATATTCGCATGGTAAGCTAATTAACATTAATTTTTCAAGCTTTATGCATGTACTTTTGGCTCAGTTTTATTAGAAATATGCCGAGATTTAAACTACGCGTACTTATTTCTGACACATACCTCTCACTGCTATTAAATCTTTCAAACACACACTATTTAATTTTTTATTATACCCAGAGCAGGACTAACGTTATGTGGGTGATAATTAATAAAAATTTGTAATTTATAAATAAAAATGATAAATTTTCCATAGGAGCAAATGCATAAATATCTGATTGTAGTATAGTCGATTGGATCAAGAGATGATTTGGGTGTTAGTAATGTTAGTATAGAAAATGGGGTGAGTGTTGAAGGCAACATGGATAGAGAGAAAATTATAAAGATTATTGTTTAATATTCCAAATTAAAAATATAGACGTGTCATTACCAGCTGCGAAATTTATGTATACCTACTATTTTATGAAAAGGTGGAGGTACAAATGTTTCTCGTATAGTCCGTTCAAATATATAGAAATTTTCAATTTGGAATATTTATACAACAAATTGATGATATGTGGATGTTAGTTAGTTAGTTACGATGGAATTGGTGAACGTTGCATTGTGTAGAGTGATAACTTAAGCGAGCAAAAGATTTCATATACGTTTCTCATATAAATAGCTTCGTCTCTGTGAGATTTCTATAATTTATCTTAATTAAATAGAAAGTGTTCGCAAAGGACCTGGAATGATCTGATAGATCAAATATTGGAGGACAACCCTGTTCAAATCTTCACCAATTGATGAACGTGCAGGAGACAAAAATATATACTAATATGAAGGTTGCAAGCGTGATATATCAGCACAGAACTTTGTTTTAGTCTATCATTTCTACCCAACACTAAGGGAAAAATGGATTGATGGTTGTTTGGTTAGTAATATATTTTGTATAATAAAATGTATATTATTTTTTCATATTATATTTATATCAATTCCAAAATTAATTAATTATGTATGATATAAGTTTACGCAGATGGTAATATAAGCAAAAATTTTACAATTTGATTTTATTTTTAATAAGATATGCCTGATCAGATCGACACGATTGCTTCACCTATAATTATTAGCATTATTTATTTTTTATTGACTGCAGTAAAGACCTATTTAGAATTTCAATAGACTCGTAATAAACATAAATAACTTATTTTTATTCCCCTTGTTTCTACTAACTACAGGGAAAACAAATTTAATGTACTCACAATAAAGTATAATTTAGACTTATTTCAAAATAACCCTATTCATGTGCGACGCTTGCTTTCCGATCCATTTTTCAAATTAAATATATGTTATTATTTTCCATTAAATCAATTATATATAGTTTCATCAATATACTATATCATATATACCTACGTACACCACGCAAATACAATATTATGTCACTACCATTGAAAACCTGTAATTGACTTTTATGTTTCCCTTTCTTTGTATTTACTTAATTATTGTTAGCTGTTGGTTTTCCGAATAAATATAATTTAAAAAAAAATAAGTAAAAATAAATAAAATATTTTTTTAATGAACGAAACATTTCTTTCATAGATATAACTGAGTATTATTAAATTTTATGTTTCCAGTTTTGTCCAGGCCTTATGCCAATTACTATGACAAGGCTATAATCCGACCCTGCCTCTAGTAACCAGCTTTGACCACCCATGACCAGGTGGCTACCGGCAACTTCTTCTGAAGAGTGGTATATGTGTGTCCAGAACTATTTAAACTACAGTTCACATAAAGTGCTTAAAAAACGACTGACAATAATTTGTGTTACAGAGAAGATTCTTAATTAAAAAGGTTAGGTTATCGAGTACTGTATACAATTAATTTTGGTGTCGTTAGGAATCGAAATCGTAACCCTTTTACTGATAACCTTGTGTCTTTCGTATATATGGCTCCCACGGGTATCTGTCAATGTGACACACGGATAAACCGGAAGATCATCTAAATAATTACGTAATTTAACAACATTCAACACTTCAACTATAAGTGTGTATTCTTTTAGAATAATAAAATTACATAATTCTTACCGAAACAACATTTGCCTACTTCTTATTCAAATAACTACCTAACCGAATATCCCAAAAACGACAAAGTTTTATGTGACACGATAAAATATACATTTTATCATGTAAAGCTTCAGATACACACTTGAAACCGAACGTGGCATCACACAACAAAAAATCTGCGTGGAATATAAATACCTGCTTAAAGCCGAGAATTTTCTTTTCAAAACGATTGAATCACATTTGTAAATCCTCCTAATGATAACCACATAAAGGACACATTAATTCAAGGACTGTGAGACTTTGTTCCACTAAAAACACATTAATCACTGCACATATCTGCTATTATCATTAGACCTTGAAGCTTCACTTCAGGTCCACACTTTGTCACCTGTAAGTGCAAACTGAGTAAAGAGCATCAATTTAGAATTTACCTTTACGTATTATAGAAAAAATGAAAGTGAAAATACATAAAATTGAAGGACAAGGTACTTTATGTACGAAGGTTATTTGTGGTTTTTTATCTCACTTTCGGTTTCCTGACCGTTTTGAAAGAACAACAAAGATGGGAGGATAATGGTACAAACAAGAAGGTACCATCCAATAAGGGTTGCGTCATATTTCTTTATTTCTCTGTGTTTATGAAAAGGGTTTGCCATTGTGTTGTTGTGTAACAGAATGCGGAAATATTGCTGAGGTATATTTAGGTAGGGGTTATAAATTTTAAACGAAAACAAAAGTAAAAAAAGCTCCGGGAGAGAATATTTCAAAATAATGAAAATAAATTCTATGTGTTTTCTAATAAATTATCTAAAACATAACATAATCTGTTTATTTTCTGCAATACCTAAATAGAGTAATGGTTGATATAAAATTAATATCATCAAAATATGTATGAAAAAATCAAATTCTGTGGAAATTGATGATAAATATATATATATATTATAAAATATTATGAATAACAATAATACTATGTGAAAGATATAAACTAAATAATTAATAATGTGTGAAAGAGGTAATTTGTAAATAAAATTTGTAAAATTAAAATTAAAGAAGGCTATAAAGAAAATATATTGTGTATGATCCTCATTCGTATATCGATAGTAACCAAATGTTAATGTTTTTTCATAATATCTACCTTATTGATTCAAATAATTTGTTGTTCAAATATCATACAACTGTATTCTAAAAAAAGGAGAATTCAAAGTAAGATATGTTAAAAATATATCTTGTATAAACCTGAGAAATAATAAATAATTTTTTGTTTAACATTTATTTTTTAGAAGATTTTAAATAACGTTTTTGTATGATTTTTCTCAAATAAAACCAGAACGAATAATTTTTAATGCAAATAGCCCACGTGCTGGATGAATGTGTAATCTAGTTGGATCATCCAATTATCTTGGCATCTTTACCAGTACCTACACCAACAGCATAAATTAAGTTGTTTATTCACGTTTTCAAATAATACCGCCATTATCGCGTGATGTCGTGCATTACTGCGGGGTTCGTGCCGGCCTCTTCCCCCTTCCCGGCTCCCCAACAACCCCTAATTCGCGTGGGGTTGTTTTGCTAAGAGTTTAACATTTTGCCCACCCCTCCAAATAAACGTTTATCTCCTCACCTTCAAATAAGCATCCCCCCCATTACGCGTGGTTGTTCATCCCTTCAGATAATAGGTTTTCTTTAGGGTAGATTTCGTATTTTTAAGGCTCATGTGGTTACCTATGTACACAAATATTTATAATGCCCTTTTTACTATTGAATTTTTTGTTTTTTTATTTATGGAGACGCTAAATAAGACGAATAATTTTTGGAACAATAAAAACCAAGCAGAAACGTGTACTTTAACACTAATCACTGTATTATTTTATTTTTATAAAAATAATTCATGTATAAAAAATGTTTGAATGAATTAATTTCTGCACAAAATACATTTTTTTAATCCGTCATATTTGAGAATATTTTTAAAATTTTTCATAATCTTTTTTAAAATTCTTCACAATTGGGCGTAGTAATATTTTAACATGTCATTAGAAATATATATTTGCGTACACGGAATACATGTCAAATTAAAATTATCACTATTTTCAAACTAAGCTTAATGCTTGTCCTATGAAAATAGACATAGTATGCTGGTCTCCTGGAGTGAGGCTCTGATGCCCCGTTACTGCATCACTAAGCAAGTGTATTTGTGCCGATCGTGTCGATGGGTAAATTAATTAAATTTCTATTACAAGTACCTATTTACTGCTGAACGCCTGAATGTAAATGACAGAAATACGATAAATTATGCCTCGTGTATCATATTTATCCTAATTATTATTTTAATAATCAATTACTACAGTAAATATTATTCTGAATAGTGAACCAATTCAGATAACATATTTATTAGGTTATCTACAACAAACATAAATCACTTTTCTTCTTGATTACACAATCAGTATTTAAATACCTATATATAGGAAAATATGTTTATTAATTTTATTTAAGCTAGAGTGATAAAGTGGGGTATATAAAATTAAATATAGATGTGTACAAACATCTGTAATATTGAAGAAGGGAATCGGCCGTACTTTTCTTCTAGTGATCTAATCGACAAGAAAAAGCTGGTCATATATTATTAATTAATGTAATTGTAGTAATCCCACTGTATAATATGGGATATCTTACTAAATAAATTACGTGAAGCATAAGCTTATTTATACGAAGCGCATTATAAAGAATAGAAAAAAATGTATCGAGTATCATCATCATCATCAGCTTCTTTCCCTTGTCCTAGTAGGGTCGGGGGCCCAAAGACTCGACAAGATGCTTCCATGATCCCTTGTCTTGCGCTGCTTCTGCTCGAGTCAACCAGTCCAGACCCATTCTGTTTTTTAAATACATTTTTTTGTTGTCTCTCTCAGATTTAGCTGGGTCGACCCACCGGCCATCTTCCCTCCGGGGTTGCCAAGAGGATTCTTCTTGGTAATCGTTCCTCCGGCATTCTGAGGACATGTCCAAGCCACCTCAGTTGTGATTTTTCTATGTGCAGAAGTAGGGCTCCATGCCGAGTGTGTGCCTTATGTCGGCACTTTTTACTCTGTCCATCAGTGTGACTCCCGCTACCCCCTTAGAAAACTCATCTCGGCAGCCTGGACCCTTGATCTCACTCTCTCCGTCAGGATTCAGGATCCAAATTTGATGGCCATATATTAGAGTAGGCCTGGACACATTTGAAAACAGTCAGTTTTTCCTTGACACTAAGCTCGGATTTTCTCATCACCGCACTATATAAAGAGCGTAGACCGCCGGCTGCAGCTCCGATTCTTCTATCTATTTCACTTTCCTGCGTCCCGTCGCTAGAAAATTCCACTATTACAAAATTAAAATTACAAAATGGGGTATCGAGTATCTCATGCATATTTTGATTAATTAAAAAAAAATCTACGGATAATTTTTGCGGCTTTCACAAATTTATTAATTATATATGAGTATGAATTGAGAAATATAAACTAAAAACTAGTAACTGTGTTCAAGAAGCTACATAATATTATTTACCTAGGTAGGTACATGTTTAAGTAATTTTTATAATTTTATTCCATCATGAGATGTATATACCTACTCATTAAATGAAGAATAATACTGCGGAGTTTTTGTATCTAATATGCCTATACTAATCTAAAGATTATACAAAGATTTTTTTTTCAAAATAATAGATATTGATATTTAACAAACATAGATAATAATGGAACATTTGAATAATGAAACTTATCAGTAAGTAATATACCAAAACATTTTTTTTAAATTCAATTGGTGTGCATTGAAATGAAATTTGAATGCCGAAATGTCAGTATTAGGTATGATCGATATGTGCGATATAGATATTATTTAAGTAAATTACAAAATATGAAGGTGTTTGTATATTCAAAGTTTTGTATTTATTTAAAAAAATTTTTTTTGTTTAATAAATCAGGATTAGTTTTAAATCCTAAATTGTGGTAAAAATATAAAATATTTAAAACGATGTAAGCCTCTAACGCGAGCTACCAGGAGCGTAGAAACAGAGAGAGAACGTATTTCGCGTGCCATGCAAGTTCTGTGATTACGATATGTGTGTGGGTATAATAATGCGATCACACAAGTCGTCCCGTTGGTATGTGATGACGACGCGGCGCGTCTTCGTAGAAACGGCGCCGGCGAGACCGCCACCGTTCGTCCGTCTCATTCTTCATAATTTGCCAGCCGGAGTGCCTCAAAGTGTGGGGACACATAATAAATACTAAACAAGTGATACAACTCTAATACTGTTGACATTTAAAAATTATTAATAATAACAGAAAAATGATAGATAATAAATAATATGTAGGTACATATAGGTACGCATGAAATTAATGGACAAAATATTATAGAAAAGGGTACAAACAGTATTTTCTTACTCCATACCTACATATTTTACGAAAATCTTGGTAACTGCCTAACTAACTAACCATCACACCGTTTCCTCGCAGAGGTAGGTTGACAGAATAGAACGCCATATTCCTCTATACTGGCACACCACTTTTGCTTCAGCTACATTCATACATCCTCTCATGCAGGGTTTTAACAGGGCCATTCTCCAATACTTGTGGTACCTGATCCTGTTCCTGTTGCCTTCAACACTCGCCCCATATATTTTATTTTTATATATCATCCTTAATCATGGTAGTGGCTTACAAATTACTTACGTAATTTTTTATCGTCTTCAACCTTCGCCATATTGTTTCCTCAAAAGGATAGGCAGATAATAGATCGCCACACTCTTCCGTCCAGATTACCATTGCCACATTCACTTTCATACATCTCATGTACGCTCTTCGACTATTCAAGTTTTTAAAATGGCCATCCTCCAATATTTGTTTTATCTGAACATGCCAGGTGGATGCTCTCTGTTTCTGTTGTTTTCAACACTCGCCTCATATATTTTATATGCCAACCTCTCTTCGTTCATAATACTTTCCATGTGAAGAAACTTTCTTGGCAACCCATTTTTTATTTAAAATATGGTTTATGGATAATATTTTACATAATAGTGCAATAAAATAATAATGAGGACACAAAGTCATTTGTTATATTTGTCATTTTTGTCACTTTTATTTTGAAATTATTAGTAGTAAATTGTTTGGTCTGTTGTGGTAGGTCGTTGTATAATTTTAATCCATTAAAAATAAATCGTGATTGTGCTGTTTTTACTTTGGCTTGAGTTATGTGGTAGTTTCAAGCCGTTCTAGTGTAGTGTTGATATTTTTCGTGAATTTTGTGTAATTAAATGTCTTCGTCTTGCTAGCTTTTCTGCCTTTTGCTAGCTTGTGAATGAAGTTTAGAGCTTCAATTTTTGTAATGTTATCAACTTTTATTTGCTGTACCTATTATACGGTAAACTGTTTCAGTTGGTATCAGGTATTTCCAATTGTAGACTATTTAGAATATTTTATTTTACTGTCGTTGGAGTCTGTTTAGGTTTGTCTTGTTTCAGATTCCCCAGAAAGGTATCGTATTCCTATCCTATTCTACTTTTAACGATGCCTCGTACATCAGAATTTTTATGGTCTTCGGTGTGATTTCGTGTAATTTGTGGAAAAGGCTTGTCAGTATTGTTTATGCCTCGATCAGTTCTACATTCGCTCCCAATGAGTTTATTCTTAAATTACACCTTGATAAATAGTTCTCAGTGGTGAACTTTCTCGTACAAGTTGGTTAAATAATAAGTAAAAAGTAAGTAAAAAAGTAGTAAGAAGATCATATTGTTCAGTACCCAGTTTTTGTTTTTTTAATCGTAGGCATAACTTTTGACAAACATATATTAATAATAAATTACGAAATCGAAGTATGGGTGTGATACGTTTGTATTTGTACCAGATTTTACAGTTTGTGATTCTAAATTTACATGCCACTTATTAAATGCTTCTAAAACATGCAAACACGTTTTAAGGAGTATTTATCTATTATTTTTGCTGTCACAAACTGCCATAATTTGCTAGAGAACCTATCATTTTTAAATTCAGTCAATTCACTTAATATATATTTAGTGAAAAACCAACTAACTAGATAAGTGATAATTTTTTTAAATTTCGATGCTCAACTTAGTGTGCATTTATAAAAATTTGGACAGTTATTCTTAATTAAGATCTCTCTCGGTGATTAATAAAAATCTTAGGAAAGAAAAATCCAATATTAGTTATTACCAGTAAATTACTTTAAAGGGGTTTATTTAAATTATCACTATCATCAACAATTGGTCTCCCCGGTCTCCATACTGGGTTGTTTTTTATATATTGCTGACTTAAAGCAAGGACTGTTAAAATTATTTAAACGATTATTTGTAATTCAATGAGTTCTCAAGTGTTCAGAATCTTATACAGTTATTGGGTATGAATTACTATGCCACATATAAATAAATATATTATATAGACTGTTGACCCATTTTTCGAAATCTATATAAAAGTCTAACCTTGGAATCGCGTCCAAAGAATTCACCCACTGACAAAATATCCCAAAAAAAGTTGAATAGACAAATGAAATAAAAATTGTCTCTCTTTATACAGACAACCAGAAACATGAGGTGATAAACAAAATAACGGTATCAAAATGTTGAACTGTATATGGAATAAAATTAATAAATTTGATCAATCCTATTTTTTTAGAATCTCTGGTATGCCTTTGGGGTCTGTGAGTGCGACAGAGACCTTCTCCATTCAGCTAGCTCTGTCTATAGACCGCGATCCTGACGTCACGATGTTGATCGACTGGTTTTTATTAAAATTAGCCACCCGTGCAGAAAGTTTCCGATCAAGTAGAAACCAAAGAATCTAGCTGTATTCATATATTTAGACTTTCTGTTGAGTGTTCGTCAGCTTGACGGTCTTTTTGGCTGGATGGGAAAAGGTTGTTTGGCTAGTTGTTCTATTGGTCGTTTGATTGAGGTGTGAGGTTAGGGCTGCGCGCGCACACATCAATACCTTGTTTTGCAGCGGTGCATGGCGGATGGGTATCTTATGTGCATGGCGCATGCGTAGTTGAAGCAAACATATTTCAATGTAAAAATTTGACTTAATGACAACATTCTCACTTGGTAATTAATAATTAATATATCATTGATGTTATTAAAATATGTTGATATTTTGGTACAGTTTATGTGTGCAAGTTGTTAAGAAGCCCGTCAAAGCGAATCGAACATAGGAAATTTGAATCAAATAATTTCCAAGAAGTACATATTTTTACGTTGTGTTTTTTGTTAATACGTGATTCATCATATTTATATGTGCTATTTCTCATCTCATCTCACCTTCTTCTCCATGTCCTATTCGGTTCGGGAACTCACTGCATCGACAAGGCGCCTCCATTCGTCCCTGTCTTGCGCTGATTGTGTGGCCTCCGTCCATCGTAGTCCCATCCTTTCCTCGCACAGTTTCTGAAGTCGCCTCGCCCAATTGTGTCTGTCTGCCCACTGGACGTCTACCCTCAGGAATCGCACTCAGTATTTTCCTAGGAATTTGGTCATCAGACATTCTTAATATATAGACATTGGTCATCAGACATTCTTAATATATATAATATATAGACATACCCAAGTTACATCAGTTACGATTTTTCTATAAAGAGTAGTAGCGGTTCAATGTTTAGATCGTCTCGGATCGTCGAGTTTCTTATTCGATCCCATTGCAAGAAATTTATTTCGGCCGCTTGAACTCTAGAGCGTGTTTGTTTGTTTAGCATCCATATGTGCTATTTTAGTACATTTTTTGATGTAAGATTATAGAAAAGTATTTTTTATGCAGTCACTAAGCATAGCAAACGTATAATTCTTCTCCATCTTCTTTATCAGCCTCATGCCGCCTTGAAAGTCGTTTTTGTCCAGGCTACCTCATGCTGGTCTTCTGTGTCTTGATCCTAGTGACTCATATCAGATGTAATCCATTATCAATCGATATTTTTGATATTGAATGGTCATATTTCAGCAGTGCTTTTAACGCTTACGTTGATATTCTCAGATATAAAACAATTAAATTATTTTATACGCAGTCTAGTTTCGTTTAGTTTTATAATTAATCACTGGTTGCCCAAGATAACGATTGCTACATTTTATAGGAAAACTGTATGTGGGTTATCAATCTAGGCATTTAGAATACACAATATTCTAACACATATAATAACTCAAATAGGTAACCACATTTCAATGTAAAATAAAGTACCTATTTAATAGATACTCACGTAATGCCATATTCATTGTTATTTATTACTTAAATATGCGGATACGTGTAAATATATATATACGAAAAAATATTGGCTAAACTCTACTTTATGACGTCACTCAGATTTTCTTAAAAAAAGTGACGCCATAAAGTAAAGTTATACCAAAATATAATCTCTAATAATAAAGTTATCTTTATTAACATTCTTTTAAAAAATTCTTAATATTACATATGTATATATGTTAAAACTTCAAACATTATCTGTCATATTCTGTTATATTCACTCTGAACATTAATGTTTACAAAGTCTCTTCGACAGGTGTTAATCTAATAGCGCAGACCTAGAACTTATTTATGGGTATGTTTGTGCGGTAATTTTATATATTTATACAACATATTAATTTATAACATTTCATTCAAATTTATTTTCAATGGTGTTTCTTATTTCTCCACTTTAAAAACAATATTTTTTCATTTCCCAATTCTCGTAAAATGTTTTATACACTAGGACAATTTATTGTGGTCATTTTTGATAAATTGTATTTGAAAAGATATTATTTTTATATTTTTTTAATTTAAAATTTTTATTGCAAACACAAGATAATTTAACAATCTGTACCTATTATTATAAATAAAACTGAAACAAGATCGTCCGGTTCACAACGGTTCAACTTTATAAGTCGCTGCATTCAATCATAGGTAGGTATATAATGCTATTGAATTATGCATTTAGTTGAGTATACTTCTACTATTGCAATATTTGATAATTAAATAACACCTTATCATTATGAACTGCAATTTAAATTATATTAATGGTACAATCAAACCAATTTTCTAGGCATATTAAAATATATAATGGCGTCATTATTCATATAGTGAATCTCGGGTGGTCGGTGTAAGAATTGCAATTATTGATAGACCGTTTCTAATTTATAAATCGTAAACTGCCATAAATAGTAATGTACCTACCTAATTGAACGCTTATAATATAATAAATACGTCTTGATCACTATTGCACAATTATAAACGATAGATACATTGTTTTATTGTATTTATTAATTAACATTTCTTCAGTCAACTATGCAATCGCGTGATTGTTTTGGAGTCTATTAATTATTTCCGGAGACGATTATTTTCCACTTAAAAGGATGACCTCTGTCAAGCAACATTTTACATTGACGCGTATTTAAACACTTCATTTCAAAAATGTATTCACGCTGTCTGGACAATTAATTGTTAAATATTAATTATAAATTAGCCAGATAAGATATCTTCAATGTAATGAATATGACAAAATAACAGGGCACAGACAAGATAAATCTCACTGCTACTGAAGATATTGTCATTGTTTGGACATTAAGATTATGCTACGGACCCATAATGTGCGTTAAGATGTCAATTATATAAAAGCAACTACTATTTTTATTATTTTTATTTTATCTAGGAATACACACACAATATGAGTTATTAAATTACTACTATATTTTCAAGAGGAGCAGTCCCTCTCATTATCGGGTATAGATAATAGAAGAAAAGTATAGGTATTATTTATACAATAAATATAAATATAAATTGTATCAAAGTGGCCATCACAGATAAAATCTTATGCAATAACAATATGTATGAAGAGTATCTATCAAAATACCTTTCTAACTTAGTCATAATGTGTATATTGTAATAGGTAAACTATGTTCAGTAGCGATATTCTTAAAATATAAACTAGTTAGTTTACGAAATATAGTTTTGTATATTAAAATTTGATTTATTTTAGTAGATCATTTTTTTTATTATTTTATTCTTAATGATTAGTATATTTTATGGAATTTTGGCATTTTATTTTACGATTTTTAAAAATTGTATGTTACTTTAACATATTCGTTACAGGTACATTGAAATACTGACAAAAATTTAAATATTTTACGATCCTAAAAATATTTGATATTTCTGAAAACATGTTATTTAAAGGGAATTAAAGTAATGCTTTATTTTATTTTTAACTTTCAAGCATGAAATATTTATGAAATAATTCAATTAAAAGGTACTTCTAAAAAATTTATACAATTGTTTTATTTTTAATAATTTCTCACGTGCTGTATAAAATGATTGAAAGGTGAGGTATATGATATTATGTTACCTTTATAATGAGGAGAAGAAATAAATAGCTATCCAGTGACAAAGAAAAAGTATTATTTATGACATTTATTAACGAATATCTCTCCCGTTTTATGAAGGTCTCAACGACCTTTAGCTAGCATTTATATGAAACAATTTCCACCGGTGGAATTTTTCTTTTTGGTATTGATAAGGCAAGGTGTAGGCCCTCCCGCGTGAGCCTCTCATTTTCGCCGGAGAATTATTGATGGCATCCGGGAACAAGAGGCCTACCAGGGACCGGTAACGGGCGTATTCCCGGTATCTGGAGGATCGTACGTTATCCGGGATAATGCCGGGATCTCCGGGAAAATTATCCAACAAGGGAGAAAAGATTGTTAAAATATGGATGCTTCCAGTGGCGGTTCATACTTAAGGGTAAAACATTTAAAAAAATATTCCAGTAATATACTTTACGGTATTTAATAACCCATTCTTGTATGTTTGCGAAAGACTCGATCAACAAATATCTCTTCACTAAAGTTCAGAAATTCACGATACTGACAATTTTTTTTGTATGTTTTTATTAAATGCGAAGGTATATGCTGTATTAATATAAGCTCAGTTGATTTATATCATTTTCTGTGAAAAATGATTCAAATGTAGGTATATTTCTTTTAATTGTGTTCTTATTATGCGTAGGTACAAACAAAAATTTTTTTTTTCATTTATCTATATGGGTATGGGATATAAATTTATGGACAAGAACGCATAAATACCGTGGATCAGGTTTAATCATCTGGAAGTATGATTGCGAAAATTAAAATAGTTACCTAATGGTGAAAATTAAATACCTAGCTAATATAACTAAATCATATCTATTAGTAAGTGTTTGGAATGACGTTCGTAAATATGTGGGAATACATAATTTTTAGCCTATTGGATTTTGACAGTAAAAGACAGGTATTTTATAATATAATATTACACTGCTAAAGTTCATTTTTAATATACTAGCCGTAAATCCGTGAAAAATCACGGGAACGACTAAAAATTATATCGACCCTTGTGTGTCACATGAGCCGCGCACTGATTGACGTGGCACAATCGGGCGCCCGGGCCTGTTATTGTAATTCCAGCGAGTTACAGACAGATATTCTAAATTAGAAAACAATTTGATAATTATTAGTTTCCATGAGTGTTTCTAAACAGAGAAAATAAAAATAAAATATTATTCTTAGTTCTTTTTATACGCCACCTCTGCCTTTTGTATTGTGTGGAATAGTAGTACGTGGAATCATATTATATATAATATATTATATAACAGAGGGTGCACCCTTTTCTATTATTCTGATGCTGCTACATTTTGAAGGCGAACACGTTATTCTTATCTTAAAAAATGTTTGCAAAATTCTGGACAGCTAGGATCATTCAGTATTTCAACCTCTTGATAGAAGGTACCTACTACACATTTTATAAACGTACCTTCACAATTTCGACTTAAAAATTTAAATGGGTACTTTAAAAAAATAACAAATAAATTTAAACCTATGAACAAATCGATTCGATTCGATGTCTATGAATTTATGTAGGTAGTTGTTGATTTATTGGAAATAATTATCATTACCTGCTATACCTATATTATAATAAACAAATATAAAGACATTGTCGTACATCATCATCCTAAGTACACCCCATCAACCATATCAATTAGTACCTACCTATCTGTATTAAATATTCACTGATGTATTTTATAACGGTCGTTAATATTAATAAATGAAAAAATGACTTATCTTCGCTGGAGATCTGGAAACGTTTACTTTATCTTTTGATTAATCAAGAGTCATTAATGTAAATTTTATCATGCTGTCAATTAAGAAGTTTTAGATTATTATTTTTTCCAGAACCCAGAGCATTCAAGTGAAAAACAACAGTACCACAGATTTATGTGAACATAAAATTATACTTCAAATTCTGCAGTATTTTGGTATTTCGATATGTATTGCGTTATTTCGATACATATTGCGTAGGTATATCAGTGTTTATATGTAAATTTTGCAAGAGTATAGATCAAGCCTAAATAACACGAGAACTTTATAAACTTGTTCTGACGTAAATTACGTTGGATATTTAGTAAAAACTCGGCGGTCCCCTTTCGTTTCTTCTGCACAAAAGTCTTATGTACTATATTTTAGTAGCTTAATATTCATCTCAACTTCAAGAAAAATTCCTACCCCGGTCTTGACATAAGTACAACATAATTTTTGAACCACTGAGTTTCTTGAACTAATTCACTCCAACCTAATATTATGGTAATGCAGCGCAAAATACCGTTGGTCTGCAGTAAGGAGGGATGCCTTTCTACCCCAACTATTAAAGGTACTAGAACAAAATCACGTGCGAAGAAAAGCTCTCAATTTTAAAATTTAATAATAAGTTTTATGTGAAATTATGTTCAGATAGGGTCTTTAGTCTTTGGGGGTAACATGAACTTGAAAGCTTTTCGCAATTCTGGGAAAAATATGAAAACTTTTGATTAAGATTGTCTTTTATATATCGAGTGGATTTGCCAATTCGGCGTACGTATCTGAAAGTATCTAAATACAAGTGAAAAATGTAAAAGTAATGCAGATATATTCTTATGTAGGTACGATAACCATTTATTTTTTCATTATGATCTAAAAAATATATATGATATTGATTAATTAATTACTGATAATTTTTGTAGATTATTTAGAGCATAATATCTCCTTTTCCATTTTTGCATAGATATACCTTTTCTTTAAATTATCTTCCATGTAAAATATGAAAATATAAAGTCTGCCTAGCGTTAATTCAATGTATTTTTAAAAATGAATTAACATTACAAAATAATGTTTTAATACCGTATCAACAATATTTCGTGTTTTGTATTTTCACCAAATTGACACCAAGCAGTTGATATTACATTCATATACAAAGTCCATTTATTAATATAGTATGTACATATACTTACGTAACATCTCATTAAAATTAATTGAATGAAAATATTATTATCTATCTTAAAACTAAACAAAATGGTACAAACTCTTAACACGTAAGATACCAATATGTTTTTTATTTTAAAAATACGAAATTAAACACACAATTTAATCCCCCGAAACAGAAACAGTGTACATTTCCCTTTATCTACATTTGCATGTACAGAGGGCCTTAGGCCGCTCTCCCTAGGCATTTATTCATCTAAACAAATTAAACATAAATTACAGAGAAAGAAAAGAAACACAGACATTAGGAAAACGTGGGCATAACATTAAATATAATTAGGAAAAGTTACAGGTCCCATCTGGACAATATCAAAATAATTTCAAATGTAGGTACGGAATACTTATGTACATTTGACTTGCACTTCTCATTATTTTGAAATGAACGACGCGCAGTGAGATGGTATGTAGGTACCTACTTGTACATACCTGCACATAACCTTTCCCATATCATAATATAAATCACCCGTGCCCAGATATGATGTGAGTTCGTTATACCATAAGAACTTTTTAGTCATTTCAATGAAGAATAGAATGCTTTGATTAGCAAATTAGTTATAAAATAGTTCAAGTTTGTATATTTACTGTGGATGTATAAATAATGGAGTACCTACCTATTACTTATATATAAAATTAGGACAAATATAATATGCGGCCTTCGTAGTCCAGTATATAACACTCTTCTTATAACGAGGGTTCCGGGTTTAATTTACGGTGAGCTCAAAATATATACGAGACAGAAAAGAATATCATGTACTAATTTAGAAATGCTTCTTAATAAGTACCTATATGACCTTCCTTTTTGTCTAGAACAAACGTGCACTGTCGAATGCTGCATCTCAGTCACGGCGGAGAAGCTTCACAGGGATGGTCATGACGCGGCCATTTTGATTTTTTTTCAAAATTTGAAAAAAAAAATCACCTAATTTTCAGATTCCCAGGGTGGTGTAAACCTTTAAAATAATTGGTTTTCACTAATTGTCTCTGAGTGCATACCCACATATTTTTTTTTATTACTTACTTCCTTACTTAATATCACGCCGTTTCCCCGAAGAGGTAGGCAAATAAGATAGAACACCACACTCTTCTGTCCTGAGACACAACTCTCGCCTCATCCACATTCATACATCTTCGCATTCAAGCTCGTCGATTGTTGAGACCCCAACAGGACCATCCTCCAGTATCTTATTAATCTGGTCATGTCACGTCTTCCGCGGTCGTTTTCTCTTTCTGACGCCGTCAACACTAAGATGAGCTTTACATTCTTTCCTAACATCCTCATTCTTTTCTCTATCATTGTATTCTATATTTGTATATTTGTTTTATATTCAGCGTATTTACGGAAATATTACAAGTTTAATTATTTAGGTAGATCTGTATTACTGCAAGGCTCGAGAAAGGTTAGCTAACCTAACTTGAGAACACTGTATATTTAATTAGTCTTATTTTCATGGTAATCACCCACCACCGTTCTGTATCTGCCATACTTGTACATACCTAATCAAATTAAAACGGTGAATTTTCCTAATGTAATTTAGAGGAACTTTTATAGGAATAATAAAATAAGAGCAGTGGTCCATTATCTACTAAAATATACATCTCGCTACAGCTGCTTTTGTGTTATCTAATTGAAAATGTGCAAAAGTATTATTCCACTGGACCTGTTTTATTTATTTCATAAACAAATAATTTTAAATATATAACTTTTCTATTACTTTACCGATAGTCCAAAGCTTTACGAAATGTATATCAGAAATATTGAAACAAAATGCAAATTTGAATGAGTAAATTAAAGCATTTTTCAACTTTTTTCAACTATTTAATGTTTTTTGATCCTTCCAGTTTCAGCCTGCACGGCCAATTTCAGAGTTGTGCATTATTTTCTCAAGCTAGGGACTTTGCGCAATTTTATACGTAGTATGTTTAATAGTTAGTATATATAAGGTTTATTAGGTAAAGGATGTTTAATTTTTTTTTTAATTATAACTATTGATATTAGAATGTGGGCGCTGGAAAATTTTCGTCTCATAATTTACGCTGGAATCTACTTGTTAAGTATTGTAGACAAGCTCTGTTATAGAAGAATAAGAAAAAAAAATTGAACAATGTATGAATAATTTGAAATATTTTAAGTAAAAAATTGAATAAAAAAAGGTTATATAAAAATATTCCGATCAAAAAATATTTTTATTCTTCTTAAATCAATGACGTTTAAAAGTCTATATTAAAAATTTGATATTAAATATTTATCTGAAAAAATATTATGATATATTAAAACATGAATACTGTGATAATAATTATGACAGGAGTAGGTATTACGAGAAAAATGTTGTGTTTCGATTTTTTTTCAAAATATATGGTAACATGGTTATAGGTATATAGGTTAGGATTATAGGTACTTAAATATTCCCGATGCACGCCCCCGATGCTTAGCAACCAAGAAAATAAAAATAAAACTAAAAATTATCAATATGTTAATTTTAAATTACATTTAAAACAACAACAATGCGTACGGCAATAGCATGCAGGGCATACAATTCTGGGGAACAAATATTAATTAAATAATCCTTATCTTAAGAAAAATTCGGTTTAAAATTCTATCCGTAATTCGTCCTACGGCTAGATGTCTTATTTCTAACGTTTCTGTATCCAACTTCATGTCAGTTCATAATTTATCTCACTTGTTTGCGCCCAGTAAGTTTGTTCCATAGATCTAGTCAAGTCGAGAAACTCGTCCTGAACTGTGTATTTTGAATCTTTATGTCTGCTTGTTTTTTATAGGTGACAAGTAAATTTTTCATGGAATAGCATGTTTCTTCGAAAGTTCCAATGTCAACTGCGCGCACGTCACTTGCAGAAATGATACTTTTACAAATTCCACCCAAAACTTTTTGTGTGAATTCTATTTCTCTTTTCTATGGTGAAGGTTAATACCATCTGTCGAATCGTTCTAATTATTTACAACGAATTACCATCGATCATATCATAAAATATTTGATTTATTTTTGTGAAAAGAAACGTTTATTTGAAATAAGTATTATTCCCGATTTAATTATATACAAATCGTCTTCGAAATATATTGAAAATTTTTGCCATTATTATTATTATTGCCTATTTATAAAATATTTATTTATTTAGAAAAACGTTGAATTACTGTCTAGCATGAAGCGGTCATATAATTTTGTCTCTTTCTCCATAGATATCGTTCACGCGCACTGGTGACGTGTATTGGTACATAACAAATCCTTAAGGAGCCATGACTAAAAAATCGTCTAGATGAATGCGTTCTTCCAACATTTGCAACGCTGCTGGACCATTTTTTTAAAATTTCTAAAATTTTTTAAAAATGTTAACTGGTTTTTACTTTGTGTTCTCTTATTCCTACATTTATTTTCCTGTTCTTTGTGTAATGCACTCCAGCTTAGTCTTATTCTGTGAACAATTTCTTTGGGATTGTTAGTGTATATTACCCAAATTCTCGCATTGCATTATTTTTAATACCTATGCCTGCTTGGATCATATTGTTAAAGAATATTTTTGTAGATAGGTATTCTTACCATCTACCTACATTATTGTTTATTTTAGCGCAGCCGTCGAAGGGTTAGTTAATAAGAAACAAGTTTTATGGCTAAATTATGCCGACAATTTTTCATACTACACTGGAAAGGAAGCTCAAAGGGTTGCTTTGTTCTGGTTCTGTAAATTTAACTCCGCCATTACTGTAACATTTTTCAAAAACATTATTTAAATTTTTCACATAAAAATAAACATGATTTTTTGGCACATATTATGTACCTGCGCCCCGATGTTTAAAGACGGAAATAAGATTTAAAAATGTTATGGGAATTTAAAAACCCTTAACTGAGCTTGCATTTAATAAAAATATTATTTTGTGAACTCTACAAAGCGTATTTGACAGCTTCAGGTGTTATTATATTTTTAATAAATAACGAAATCCCACTGCGAGTTTTATTACATAAACACAAAAGTTTAAAAAACGTGTCATGCCGGCTTAATTCCGTGGATTGTTTTGGGAGGCTTACTCTTTATTTCGGTGGATATATCACGTAATTCATAGTAAACCTTCAAGAATTTCATCAGTTTAATTAAGAATTTTGCAATTTTTTAGTTTTATCTATATGCTTTTGCTATATTTCTTTTTAAGGAGACCAACTATTTTTTACAGTTGAAAGCAACCATATTTTCAATAGCAATATTTTTCAAATAACTATCAAATTTAACTTCATATTTGGGGTGTAAAAGTAGACAGCAATATCCAAAAAATAAAAAAATGTTCCTTCTTCTTCAAAAACAGCAAAATAATTTTATGGTGACATTATTAACAAGTTTAATAAAAATAAACTTATTTTTCACCACTCTTATACTGAAAACTATCAACATGTTTCAGAGCCCATGGCCCCTTTGTCTTTTAACAAAAACTTGTTTTGAATGCACTCATTTAGGATTACTAACTTAAAATATACTGAATTCCAGATTTAATGCATCTATCCCTTCCAAAATCATGTTTCCTAAGAATTTTGTGAGCTTATGTGTCATATAAAATCTCGAATTCAGTACATTATAAATTAGTAATCCTCAATGACCGCATTAGCTATTGCCAGAAGACTTATTCGGTGATCGGTCATTTGCGGTGTCATATGTCAGTCCTAAGAAGGTGGAACTCCTTGCTCTCTGTAATATTGCATCAGATCAAAATATAAATACTTATATACTGATAACTTTACATACTTTTGTACCGATAAATACTTCTTCTTCTTATAAAGCTATCTTCTATCGGAGATTGGCGATCATATTAGCAATTACATAATTCACCGCCGCATGGAACAACTCGAGTTATGCTTATATTTTATATACTAGTGTAGATATAATCGACACATCGACCGACAGTGGAGGCCCTGGACAAAAAATAGAAGCGTCGGAAGACCTCCCAAAAGGTGGTCTGATGACATAGTCCAGCAAGCAGAAAGAACCTGGATGCGAAAGAGGAGAAACTGAGATGAGTGGAAGAAAATGGAAGAGGCCTACATCCAGCAGTGGAGGGAAAAAGGCTAAGGAAGAAGAAGAAGAAGAAGAGGAAGAAGTAGATCTAATCTTTTTATTTGTAAAGCGCATAAAATGTTGGATGCTTAATTTTTACGACAATGGGGCATTATTATTTCCAATTACATTGTAATTATTGTGCTGTCCTTGTAGCCCAATGGGCTAGACACGTGTTTCTTGCTTCGAAAGTTCCGGGTTCGATTTCCTGTGTGTGGTTATGGGTCTGGTGTTGTGATGCAGGCGCACGCAGTGGGATAATTGAAGGATGACTTTTTTGTAAACGTACATTTTGGAAAAAAAATAGAAATCAAATATTTATGTTACAGATTTTTATGGTGTATCAAAATATGAATACTATGATAATAATTGTGATAGAAATATTACGAAATATATGTTGTATTCCGATTTTTTTCCCAAATAATTGGTTACGTAAAAGTCATGCTGCAATGTTTCTACTGCTGATGGTAGATATGGTAAAAAAAGTAAAAACAATAGTAAAATTCATATTAAAGTTTATTATAAATATTGAATTATAGAATTGACAATATGATACCTATACAAATTATTTTAATAAAAAAATAACATGAACTAAGTTCTGAATATCCGAAACTTTCATAATTAAATATGATATTATTTAAAAAAAACTTTTGTTGGAAGTAGGTAAAATTCTTTTTTTAAATGAAACTATATAATTCAACTTTCAAAAAAAATTATTGACCCAGGTATAATAATTTAGGTGTAATAATGGTTACTATTCTAAATTACATTTTTTGCCTGTTTTTAAATGTTTCCAAAAACATCTCCATATATTTTAGAATACTGATTGAAAAATAATCCGTCTGGCGGGTAGTACCTACTTATTATACAATCCCATTTAAAATGCGACATCCCGCGTCTTTTCGGAGATGAAATTACCTCACGTGGAGGGAAAATAAATTTAGCAGCGTTGTACGTCTCGCGAACCAGAGAGCAAATCTTCCGAGATGTGTTGACGCAGGGCGGGAGATGAGATGGGAGGAAAGAAGGAGAAATGGCGGAGATTCTTTCCAAAGATCTTGATTAAATCTTCATTTTTGGCGATGCTACCGAATCAAAATGGCGAACGGGGATAAGAATAGAGACGCGCAGTTTTTTTCACAAATCAACAAAGAATAATCGCCCCTCCTGTCGCAGCTATTTTTAAGACAGCCGGTTGGCGAACCACGCTTTTAGAATGAGCAAGTTGTTTTTGGTCAACGGTCTGTCTGCACAAAGATCATAAGTGTCTGGCACTTGATTGGATCTGAGCTTTTACATATACCTACGTATGTATAAGTATTGGACACATAAAACTCTTTGTCCTTTCATTCGAATATAAACAAAAATTTGAAGACTATTAAAGTAAACTTTTCATTTCATTTCTACCTTGATGACACAAGAAATGTAATTCAATAATTGTTAATCATATGATCAGTTGAATGAACTTTCAATTGAGAAAAATCATAAATTATATTACCTCTTCGTGAGTTTAATAATAATAATATGTTTTACTACTTAGGTTTCGAGAATTACAGAAAATCTTATCGACAGGTGAAGTGTTAAACTTAATACTGTACCTGTCAATAAGAGATTCTGTTACTCTCGAAACTTATGTAGTAAAATGTAAAATTATTATTAATCACGTTTTTCACCCTCATTCATTAAAATGATCGTAATGAATTATTTCTACAATATCAATGAAAAATCCATTTTTCTGGCCATTTCAGATTTCTGAATATAAAGTATTTACTCTCTATGCATTCACTAATATTTTTATTATTATGCTCCTCTTTAGTTATATATAACATACTCCAAATTGCATTGCTTCTTTGAAGATGGTTTTCTGTTATACTTAACACGTTTCAATTCCATGCTTTTCTTCAGTCATATTTTGAAGCGTTAAATATAATAGAAGATTTGGTCTTCTAAACGTTCTGCGCTCTGTTGGTACCTATCGTGTTCATCATAAATAACTTGATTGCTGGTCGGAAAATTTTTCTATTTCCTTATTATTTGATACATTAAAATCACACATGTAGTTTTTAATGATTTTTTAAATTTTTCTCAACTTTAAAAATATCTCAATCTAAGTGTTAATCTCAGTCGTGATAAATTTTGAATATAAAATTACGTATTGAATAAACCAATCCTTTATAGCCTTTCTAGCCTTTTAGAGTAGGTACACCTACGTTTTGTAGTTCAATTTTCTCTGTATTCGCTTAGGTACCTACCTTTTTTATCACCTTCACAATGAGAGGTACACATATAGGTACGTAACTATGTAACTGCGGTCATAAAGGCGTACAAACAATAAAGACCATAACAGGAAGGCGAAAGTGAACATTTATTAAGGATTGTAAAAGGGTTAGACCGAAAGAAATGCTTCATTGTTCAGTTTGTTTCGTATTTTACTGTAATGACTGAAAACAATCTTTGTTGATGCAATAAATAAAACAACAAAGTTTTGTCTGTCCGACAATATTCGTCCTACAGAAATAGGATACTCGAAAGTGAAATGAATAGGTATTTAAAAAAATATATTTGTTAAGATTTAAACAGAATGAGTTTATGTAGCAAATTCAACGTTCTTTTTTAATTTTTTAATCTATTTTCACCACTTTCATTACCTGGATCGTTACTCGGTGACTTTAAAACCTTTAAGACATCAATAAGGTTTCAGAAGAAACTGAGTATTAAGCTCGCTACCTGAGACTTGTTGAGCGAGCTTGTTATTCCCTTATATATTATATTGTCCTTATAGTACTTGTACTCTCAGAGTGTAGTGTAAAATGTTTGGTTTTATTAAAACTATATTATTTATAATTATAATTCATTATAACTCTCACAATGTCTACTAAAAAATTCGTTTATTACAAAAAAGTAAAAAATATTTGTGACAATGTAAAATCAAACGGTATAGTAGCTAACTTTTTTTTCAATTGCCTAACAGATTGCTCCATTTACTATGCAAGTCACAACTTGGAGTGGGTACCTACAAGGAGGCGATCCTCTGATTGATGCTTTCAATGCTGTCATTAAATACGTTATGTTATATAACTATCTTTTTATTTTATTTTTATTTGTAGTCCTTGAGACTATGCACACAGCGCACTAAACGACACATCATGAAGATATCTGTAGAATGAATTTGTATTGAAAAATGTATTTATATATTGATGTAGAAGCATATCGAATAAATGATTTTCATAAAATGAAAAACTCCGGGAATCATCGACTTTACATATGGGTGTCTACCTAAAACATTTGTATTATTTACCAATGTTGCTATTGCCTTCGATGGTCACACATATTTTGAGTAAATTATATATGATTCAACGATATAGGTACTATTTACTCAGAATAATATGTAACCTGACGTAATCTAACATGCAAAGTATAAAAGTTATTATTTATGACCTGACGCGTATACCAACTATGGCGGAGAAATTTTAAATGTAGGCATGTAGGTTCGTACTGATAAAGTAAAAAAAAATATTGTTACAACATTATAACTATCATATACCTGTATGTATGGGTACCGGGAATGCCGGTCATGGACTGCTAGTTTTAATCATATTTTACCAGCCTTAGAACATGGATAATTCATGATAAAATTACCATCTGGTTTATAAATCTTAAAAGCTCATTCAAACTCACCCATAAAATTTCACCACTATCTGTAAAGCATTTTATAATTTTTCTATAATAATTTGCATTGGAGATAATGTCAATGCCGTCAGCATATATAAACACATCATGAATAAAACATATCATCCACAACATTCTAAATTTTTTTATTAAAAAGAAACTCACAAATATGATGCGCATACATTTAGTTGTTAAGAAGGAACTGAAAATTCATGAATATGAAAAAAAAACATTTCTGATCATGCATATATTATTTCAAGTAGGTGCCGTTTTAGAAAGTACTTAATTTTAACGTTTAGACTTAGGTATATTAATTTTTATTTAAACATAGCCGATGTACCTATACACTGGAAGTCTGGAGCTATATAGCTAAGGAACGAAAACAGTTGAAGATCATGTAAAACGAGCAAACGAGAAGATAATGAAAAGAAAGATATATGATGCAAGTGTTGTTGATTCAAAAAATAAACAACTTATGCAATAACTGGAATATTTGGTGTGGCCGGCTAAGCTCTGCTCCTGAGTGGTCCTCTTAGAATCCTCGACAACAGCTTGACAATTTGTATAAATATATGAGTGAGGCGAAACAGAATATAAGTCGGGACAGAAGTATGTGGTGTACTATTATCTCTCCCTACAAGGATACAGACGGTGTAAAAACTAAGAGTTTCAGAGTTTGAGCGCACCCCCAAAAAATATCTGTAACGCCTGTGTAATATTTAAATTCAGCCGTTTGCTAATAATATATAAATTATAAGTGTTGTTTCGAGTTCTAGTTAAATTATAACTGTTACTAAACACACGACTCCTATAGTTTATAGTCTTATGTGATGTCAGGGGAGGTCGTGCGGCTACCTCCACCATCATTACTTATACTGTCTTTGGATATCTGAGTCGTGCTTAGGTAAAAGAGAGAACCTTACTTCAAGAAGGGCTGGAAGAGAAAAACAAGTAATGGAAATAATTGACAAATTAAGAAAAAATTTAAAACTAATAAAAGGGTCGCTTAGGTGGCATGGGTATGTGAAGCGAATAAATGATGAAAAAATAGTATGAAAGAAATAAAAGGTTCCCTCGAAAGACTTGGCATGACAAGGTTTAACTGATGCTGAAAGATGGTCCTGTGAGGTGACTCGATAAACGTCGAGCTTGCATGCGAAAATGTATGAACGTGGAGGAGGCAAAATATGTGTCAGGATAAAAGAGTGAGGCGCTCCATTCTCTCTGCGTATTTCTGCGCAGAAATGATGGTATGGTAAGTTAGTTAATTATTTAGTCTGCATTTTTTCATCATTCAGAGAATTTGACGACGAACGAACATACATCAAAATATGAAAAAAATGTAAAAAATGTCACTGCCTTCTACTTAAGCAGGAAAGTATTGTTATGAATGAAAACTGTTCCAAAATACTGACATACATACTCGCTAACATTCGTGAAGGTTACAGTAATAACAATGGTCAGACTTTTTGAGGGGGCAATAAAAACCCGATAGCGTTGATGAATCCTTAAAATTCCAGGGAATCCCCATAAAAGCCGGCAGCGTGACCCACAAACGCCACATCTTGTATCGATTTGCGTCCATAGACGATCGTCAGACGAGTTTATGGTCTAAACCCATAAAGTCTCCCCGTAAACAATAAAAAGGGGTAATAAAAATCCTTGCGTAACAAAACTCATGAAAGTGCAAGTGTGACGTCACGGCTGTAAAGTGATGTCACGACTTTATGCACGCTGGGGTGGCCGATCCTCCGCGAAACACAAAGGTGCGAAAGCGCATGTTCAAAGCAGAAGCACGTGTTCAAAGTTAAACACATGTTCAAACTTAAACACCGGGAATAGAATTTACAACGCAAGGTTAAGCCGAAATGACACTAAAAGAACGGTATAACGATATCGTAAAATCGTGCTGTCATAAAACCACTGCTGAGTTCTTGCTCATTGACTGTGCGGCAGTAGGCGATGCACACACCGTGGCACAGTATCGATCTTCGAGTCAAATGTTCTGGAGTATTCACTTTAAGGCAGTCATCACGTTTGGACACAATTATGTCGTCAAAATAATGTACCTAGCTATTTATGTGTTATATCTTATTGCTATTATAAAAATGTACTGAAATGCGTTATTTTCATTGATTATAGATAAATTCTGTGATGATGGATTCAGCCTTTTGGTTTCCAAAATCCGCTAAAATATATTACATGTATTATGCACACAAATTGGTACTGAAACCTGTCAAAAATGACTTTTACATGTCGGTTCCTAAGGAATAAGTATTTATTTATTTATATAAAAAAAAGAAAAGAAGAATGAAAAAATACTATAAAGAAGATGTTACACGAAGTTACAACGGACGAACGGACAGACGGACGGACAAACAACGAAATTATTGTTATTGGGATTTATTAAGAGCTTGAACTTGATTTATTAAGAGCTACGCTGCTTTTGAATGGTTTATTAATCTTAGCTTTACTATACAGCTAGAATGATAAATCTTCAAAAAACAGAAGGTAGGTAGACTTTTGGTATAACTTTAACTGTTTGGAATTGAAATAATTAGGTTCTTATAAAATTGCCGTTTTATTTAGAAAATTTCAAACAATTTTTTTTGTTAAGTATAGCTATATTTACTTGATTGGAGTATTGACTATTGTTATCGATGTATTTTTGCAATTTTGATGGAAGTTCGTTGTTGCCTTTGTTATAGAAATAGGTACTGGAGACGGGAATCGATGAATTCTTTAAAAGTATTCTTCACTATCTCAGTGGAGTAAAAAAATCTTTAAAAGCACCTAATATATTGACAATATTTTTTGGAATAGATGTGTTCAAATTTTTACGAACGTATTACCTGGATTTTGTCCCTAGAGGAAAAAAAATATTGCTTCATATTCTAATTAAAAAATATGTTTCATCGGCAACATAAATATATTGTTTCATGACAAATTTCAACCAATAGATGGCGATGGCAAAGTTATATCTTTAAAAATAAGCAAGGTACATAACCAAGGTATACGACTTTCCGACATTGATAGGTAGAAGTGTGGTTTGTCATGGATGGAAATGGGGAAATGGGTTACATTGTATAAAGTAATAGCAGGTTTTAAGCCCTATAATGCCCAAAAAAGACGTCCATACATACTTTCAAATATAGTTTCCTCTCTGTGACACATCTATAAGTCACCAAAATTATATTGATTTCTTCTCTCTTTGTCTCTTTCACGCATACTTACTATTGACCTACACGCAAATGTATCGCCATACACCACATCCTTGAAGTGCTATGTCACCGTATAAAATTGACAAATTAGCACTTTTTTTATTCAAAGGTGTAATTTATTCCTTCCCCCACCCCAATGACCTTTTGAATAGTTGATTAAAAATCTCATAAACTGTTAAGTTTTTCAAGATTATAAAAAAATATTTTTTAATGATTATATTTCAACAAATGAAAAAACTTAAGTGATAAACCAATGTTTTGAATTTTATTATTTTATGTTTTAATATTTATATAATTAATATTTAATGAGGAACTCGTAAGACAATAATTTTATTCATCTAGGATGATATCTAGACATAATGGATATGCTTTGTTGTTTTTCTTCTCAGCAGGAGTACCTACATATCAGTATGTACCGGGAATTTATACAATTCTATCGTCGTGTTTGCGTACGAAGTATATATTTGAGTTTGCGTACAAAGTATACACCTACGTCACAAAACTACGCGATAAAAATGTCGTATATATTTTTATGTCAAATTTAAAAACATGATATTATTCTCGTGGACCGAAACTTACTTATAGGTAGGTACATGTCTGTATGTATTTGAAACAGCTCAAAATGATGTAGGTATTTGCAGTCAAGAGGTCAGCAAAATCTTGGAAAACGTAGATAGATGCATTCATTAGCCATGTTAGATGGCATGTAAAATATAAGATTTTTTTTTAACAAAAATTCCCGTGTTATCATAGATTTAATATTATTGTGAAAAGTTAAATTAAAATAATTATATAAATGAATATAAAAATTACGAAGATATTTTTAGGTTTTCACGACTGCTAAGAATCCTCTGATAATTTTTTTTAGTGTATATGCGATCTTTATTAGTTTCGATGACAATTGAATATTTATTTAAATCAGAAAAACATTGCAGGTATTTCATAGATTCATAGTAAGGATTCCATTAAAAAACTTAAATACTTATTTAAAATTTGAGATTGCTGTAACACCTGTTATTCTAATGGCTAATGCAGTTTTTCATTATGTGTCTCTCCACTGCTGGATACGATTATCCAATCAGATTCAATAGATATCTGGATATTTAATTTTTAAAAATTAAATATCTCAAAATCTAAAAAAATAGTAAACGAACCATCTTATAAATATGCACTTATAAAAAGTCACAAACTTAATCACCGCAGATATTGACCTTGAACTGGGGATCGAGGAATAATCTTTTTAAGCCAAACGTACAATTTATTTAATAATCACTAATTTACAAAATAATATTTTGTATAAGTGTGAACTAGTCGTTAGTCAGCATTATAGGACACAGGCGTCCCACACAGCCAACAGTGAAATCTGAGCAATAAGAATTTTCATCTCAATCGACATATAAATTTAAAAAATTACGCAATACTTTTATAAATATCATCGATTATTTACATTTAAAACACAAAAAAGAATAAGAAAGAATAAAAAGAAAGCAATATTTTTAATAAGTAGGGTGGGGTGGAACTTATAATAATGTAATACATCGAATTAAAGTAATTCAGAAAACAATTGTTAAAGTCATACTTAAAAAAAATAACCCATTAAAACCAAGTTTTTATTATACTCCCTTTCTTTAGAAAATATAACAACAATTAAATACGAATTAAAACATATAACATAACACTTAACTTACAGTAATTTAAAATATTTCTGAAATGTCAGATGTTTTGAGCTTTGATAAGACACTTCATGCTTTGAAGATTAAATTCTAAAAACATTTGTCAGTCAATTTAGATTTTCGACATTCGTAGTGAAGTACCTATTATGTATACCGACGGAGTAATTCAAATTTAGAAAATATTCCGCGACGTTATCGGGACGCCAGCGCCGTTGCTAATCAAACTTTTCTAATGATTCCAATTTAAAAAAAACAATAAAATTTCTAAAAATCCGAAATTATACGATAATTATTAATTTTTTTAACGAAAATTTGATAGATCTTCTTGTTCGTCGCCACGAGTCTACTTGCCAAGTTTCAGCTCGATTGGATCACGGGAAAAGGGTCCAAAATCGATCCAATTTTTTTTGACGGTAAGCAAGCAGACGCCATGAGTTAATATAAAGGGAGTAAAAAAAATCAACATTCCCCACATAAACACTATTCAAAATATTTCCAGTTCCAAAGGTGGAATCTATATACAAATGAGTATCAATTATGCAACTTATCAAAGAAAACGATCAGGCAAATTTCGAAAAAAACACAACACCAAGATTAAGAGACAATTTTAAAATCCCAAAATGCAATACAAAAAAATATCAACAAGGTTTCATACACAGTCATGAAATTTTTTAACAACCTTCCAATCGAAATGATTCAGGAAACAGAACAATTGTAGAGCAAATTGAAAGAACATCTCTATGAACTGAACTAGACACCATTACCTTCAAAGTCAAAGACGTTCACTCTACTACTTCATCCTAGATATATAATATAATATAAAATAATTCAATATAAATAATTAAATGTAAGGAATATATATAGAAATTCAAAGTTTCTTGTCCGCACAAGAGTTATGCTCTTAAATGGAGAGGAACTACGAATAACACAATTGTATAATTAAAAAAAAAAAAAATCTGAGATGTTCAGTTCGTATAAACATCTCCATTAATCTATGTTCAGTTTTATTTCTGTCAACATTCAATTAACAGTTTTTGAGATAATATTTAATTTTATCTTTAACAATATGTTTCTTATTATCTAGCCAAATGCGAAGCTTTTAAAAGGTTAAGGATACAACGTGTATTACTAAAAACGTTGTTTCCTGATGAAGGTACCATTGGCCTTAAAACATGTTGATATTTCAACAAATCGTTGGTTAATACAAAGTGTATACTTGTTCATCCTCCCACCCCTGCTCAACATATTTTGTAACCAAAAACTTATATTGTTACACTTTGTTCATATCATTAACTATCATCAGTGGAAAAATTGTACGTTAATTTTATGATTTTCTGTCAACTTTCCAAACGATAAATATATCATGTCACAACAAAGTCATTTTGCAGTTATTGAAGTTATTAAATTAACGATATTTATTATATTTTATCTAGGTAGGAATCCAAGGATTATAGTAAGGTATTTATTTTTGTACTTTATCTTAATTTGTTTAAATTGAATGAAATATGTATTTGGACTCTCAACGTCATGACCTTTATTGAGAGCCTCTATAAAATTAACGAATAACGATCAGGATATAAATTAAAAAAAAATGTTTCTGTTTGGCGCCCGGTGTATGCACTGCGGTATAGTTAAAATCTTTTATTGGTCCATTCTGTAGTGGTGCAGATAGGAGGTAAACAGTATTCTTTTCCAAGTTTACGGTCCTGTTGATTGAGGATTGTATTAATGTCATCTTAACTGCCGCAATGATTGATACTAAATTACGGTCAACCTGAGCTTCGGCTCGGTGCGTTCCGACTACTGGTGTGATAAACACCTTCTTTTATGTCGGCCATAAACTTTTTAGGACGCTATGAAAGTTTCATTGAAGCAAACCAAAGCGGTCTTTACTGTTCAGTGGCGAGAGATGTTGTCAAGAGAAGGAAGATTCGCTACTCACATTTAAATTTGTTTAATTGGATGAGCCCAATCATACGTCAATAACTGTTATGTTGCTCAAATGGGATAATTTAATCATAATGTGTTCAGTATGATCAACAATATTTTTAGTCCTGAATAGGCTCAATCATTTTGATGGAAACAAAACTTTTTTTTAACATTTGTAATCAATAATAAATCTGGCAAAGACACGTGTCAGGCCAAACTCAACTGATATAGAAACAAGAGCTAACCCAGCCTGAATAAATAATCTACTGAGAACATCGGAAATGAAAACTTTAAGGGGTATCATAGGGAGCACGCTTAGATATTGAATACTCAATAAAGAAATAAGATGGATCTGCGGCAAAAAAGATACTGCGGGATGGAGAAAATTATGAGAAATAAATAAATTATTCAAATTTTCTGGAGATATCATGTAAACAAAGTGGGCAACTCCAAAATCCATCTATAAATCCGGCTACCAATTACCCTACCAGGTACCACTTGGTAAATCTACCAACCTTGTCCCGTTCTTTCAAAAGTAAACTCATTGGAACTCCAGGAGATAAAAACCGAAAGATCAAGACTCCACTGGGGAGATATAAAGAGAGATCCCAAGAATCTGCTGCTGGTGAATAAATTGAAGTGGGGAATGGGAATGTCGATCTCTTGATCACATGCGTGCTTCATTTTTCAGGACACATTTGACATTTTTGTGTTTTTATTCATGTTTTCCGTTTGTGTTTACTAATAGTTTCAATTAGCATTTTTTTCATTAAAATACCCATAAGGATCCAAGTTATTGTCAAAAAAAATTAATTCCGCAAATATACTTAATGTAATCGATAGGCCTATAGTTTTATATAAACAGTATCTATTGTAGCTTAATTGCGTAATTGTAATTGAATACAAAATTTTCCGGAAAACACTTCAATCAATTAAAAATGGTCACCATTGAATTGGTAGAGGCATTCCAACAACAAAATAATATATTAACAATATTGGAGTCGAGAAGACGGAGATCAGTAAGACGTATTGTCAGTTGTGAGGACTATAAAGCACTCCGTAAGGTCTGAGGAAACGCCTACAGGATCCTTACGCTAATGCACTCAAGAATAAGAAGGCTGGACAACGTTAGAAATGATGCAGCGTGCCTAGAAATTCCCTCTTAGGATATAGGTAACAGTTCAAGACAGAAATTTCTCAGAGTCCTGAAAAGCCCTAACCAACTTTAATAATAAATTAAAGATTTCACCCTAATTGTGTATCAAATTTATTTTTATTAATTTAACAAATCCTTGAGATATCGCAGTATGTGTACCTACTTAATTGTTTAAAAAAAATTAATATTATTAATATTTAAAGCATTTACTTTGTGGTTAGACATAATAACAGAATGTTAGTAAACTTAGTAAAAACCACTACCAGGTTTACGGTCTACCGGTTTCGAGACGTACTCGTCTCTTCGTCAGGACCAACTGACATTCTGTTAAAAAAAATTAATATCACAGCAGAGCAAAAATTTTTTTCTACCAAGTTTGTGAAGAAGCATTTTAAACTTTTACTATTCTAACAGCTACAATACTCATGTACTTGGTAAAATGACATATTATCCCATATGAAAAATCTATAAAAATCTTTGATTCGAAAATTGACTTCTGCCACGTTCGGTTATGTGTGAGTATTAAGAATTTAACTTTTCATACAGAATCAGAGTTATGGCCAAAAGTTCGAATAACAGCTTTCACGAAATCGGGGTTAGGGACGACTTCACCAATGTGCCTTCGGCAACTTGGTGCTGAGCATTAAAGTTCCAGGCGGAGATCGTGTTCCAAAACGTGGACCGCCTTGGGTCACTCAGCAGGCTGGCCAGTAGGACCACTTTGCGTTTTATGGTTTTTAAAACGCTTCGTACGATTTCATTATTACAATGTGGCATTGAATTTTATTTGCATTCAAAAAACATTTGGTTAATTAATGTATATTATAAATATCTCACACAGACGAAACTGTATTTCTTATGGGAAAGTAGGTATAGAAGTCATTTGGGTGTACATAGGACTTATGACCTATCTTATGGTTGGCTTAAGTGATCACTTTACACAATGTAACATTCGCCATTTTTACCCATGATAGAATATACCATGCTTACTAATTTTTTGAAAGTTGTATATATGTTCAAATTGTGTGGCAAGCTTTCACATATGAGTTGTAACCGCTTTTCCATGCGGCCTGTACAAAGCCATTTTCATTCCCCTAAATCCCCACACATGTCGCTAATTATTTTTAATATCGTTAATGTCGCTAAATGAGAAAATCTACAATTGATTGCGGAATTTTGGAAGCAATATACTTTTTTGTATAATGAAATTTATCCGAATTACTTGCATTACACTAGGATACGCCAGGAACATTTGGTTAATTTGTTAACTATTTTACTTTTCACACATGGCGTTATCTATAAGGTGATGTTTGTATATATAACTATATATTTTCTTTTCTTCATTTTTTATTAAGAAACTTACTTATTTACTTTAGGACGAATGTCAAATGATATATTATGTCGAACTTAATTAAATGTTCGATTCGTTCATGTTATTTTATTACGAAATGTTAAATCTTTTTATGTACGAACTTACTTCGATGTTTAATTCGTTCAAGTTATTTTGCACTTTAGTTAATACTAATCGATACTACATCAGCAGTTATTTCCAATGGTAGTAAACAGAAGACACTGACGTTTCAACCGTGTTGTAAACATAATTCGAGAATGCTTATTTGGAATTTATTAACCGACTTCCGGATGCGTGCGAGAGATCGTATCATCAGTTAACCAGGAAATCACGTTACATAAATTATGAACAATATCGATTCATGTGGATTAAAAGAAAAAGGGTTCCTGTAATTTTTTAAAAGTTATATCTTACCTATTAGTACCTACAAGAGGGTAACGTTAAAAATATCGCTGTGTTTGTTTTATCAAAATATATCATTGATCAGGATATATTATAGATGTCTCAAAGAGACGAAATTCATTTTTTTAATGGAAAAGTAGATATGAAAGTCTTCGAGTGTTCATAGGGCTTACGACCTAGCGTAGGGCTGGCTTAAGTGATTTTATACAGATCACTTAAGCCAGCCGTACGATAAATCGTAAGCCCAATGAACACCCAAAGACTTCTATACCTACTTTCGCATAAAAAAAATAATTTCGTCTCTGTGAGACATCTATAATATATCTTGATTAATGATGTCCCTGTGACAAAATCCAGCAGGTACTGTTCTGAAAAATTTTGACAAACTCAAAATGTTTTGAAATATCATTGATTTTTTAAAATATCTTTAGATTGAACTAATTTACCATCTTACGACAAGAAATGTAAACAATTAGATTTCTTCAATAATAAGTACGAAAATAGATTTGTGGTAACATTATTTTTATCTATAAAAATAAATCGCTGTTTCGGGGCCAATGATAAAAGAAAATGAAATATTTTAAATTTAAAAAAAATTATTTGCAAATAGTTAACTTTTAAATTAATAAATTAGTTCTGAATAAGTGATTTTTTAATACATTTGTTCTTAATTAGTAACTCCCAAATATATTTTTTTTTTGTTTTTGTTTTATTCCTACCTACATTATTTTCGGAAATTTTAATTTTAATTTTTATTATATGTTCATTATTTCCGGATGAAGGGACTATTAACCGTGAAATATTTTGATGATAAATCGTGGTTTTATATATTTCTTTTTTATTAATTATGGAAAATTATATAAATTACATGCCACGTATCGCTTATCTATTTTACGCATATTTCAAATAAAACAATGACCGTCTTTAACGCGCTTAAGCGCACGATATTAATTACGATTTTAGGGGCACGTAACATGCCAGGGAACACGGACAGATTGGTGGTCGTGGGCAGTGTTTCGGGACTGCCAGTGAAAGGATATTCGCCAATGGGTTGAAAGAACTGACGAGGGTCAACCTTCACTCAGCCCTGCAAAAGACCGCAAGGAGTGGAGGGCCATGAACACGCGGAAGACTGGTTTTCAGAGAGATCACGATCCTCGACCATAAGGGACTGACATACGAAACAGAAAATCACAGCATCCTAACAATTGGACAATACAGTCACGATTTAGGTATCGATACGTACAAAATGATCTTCTTATTATATTTCAAAAATAAGTAAATAATATAACCTATCACACTCTAACACACAGCCTTTTTGGGGACATCATTTACTTAGGTATATATAATTTGAGTAAATTTTACTTTTTCTGTTTATCTCGCTTGGCCCTTATTGCTGTAATCTCATTATTTAAAAACAAATGTAATTACATACCTATCGTATGATGGTAGTACTAGTCAAAACTAAAAATCAATGGAATAATCACACCGTACGTGGTTTGATATTACTAAAGGTATTGCATAATGTCTCCATGTTTATATATATTTTGTGTAAAAGAACTGGAGTATATGATATATAAATAAAGGAGCGAAAATAAACGATATTATTGTAATATTGTAATATTATTGTTTTTTAATTTACACTAAATTGAACATTTTAATGCACACACGTTGAGTTAAATTTATAACTACTATAGGTTCGAAAGGAGCAATTATTCTCATCATCAGGTGTAACTTATATTTACAAATTACTTCTTAGAGAGACTGCATAGTAGTGATAAATTTAACTCAACTATGTATTGCGAAATTCAATTTAGTGTGCCTAAATTAAAATAATCATTTTGCACCACAAAGTAATTGCTATATCAATCAGTAGAATTTGATTGTATGTATATATTGCTGTTAAGTATACGCGGATGATGCAATATTAATAAGAAATAGCGAACAGACTAACAAGCAGGGTCTAATAAGCAGGATGCATGATGTATGAAAGGAAAGCGACCTTAGGTATTATGAATTTTTAAGAGTCAAATGTTTAAAAAAAGGTATTCGAGAAGGAGGAAAGTAGGACACGTGCAAAATACTTGTAGGCATGGATGTTTGGAACAAGTAAATGAGTTTGTGTATTTGGGAAGTGTGTTCGATAGAAGGGGAAAGATTTAGAAAGGTATTGAGAAGAGTATGAGTGTAGGAAATATGGTGAACTATAAATTGAATGAAATAAATTCTTATAAAAATATCTACCGATGAAAAACTAGCGTTACACAATGTAATTCTGGTACCAAAATTGATATGATAGAAATGAAGCTTGGAGTTGGTAGAAAAGAAACCAAAGTAAACAGAATGAGTTAAGAAATGAGACCACTATGTTATGTAGGAATAAAACAAATCCATTTGTGATAAAGTAAAAAATGAAAAACTTTGGAAAGAATTTAAAGCTAATATTGGCATAGTTAATAGAATTAAAAAAGGGTTGCTCAAGGGGTTTGAACAACTTGAGCTTATTAATGGGGAAATAATGGTACAAAAGATATAGGCGCAAGTGTTGACGGTGCAAGAAAAAGAGGGCGGCCGCGAAAGACATGGCAAGAACAGATTAACCAGATACAGAAGATGTTTGAATGTGGATGAGGCAAGATTTGTGTGTCAGGATAGAAAAGTGTGGCGCTTCATCTTCTCTGCCTATCCCTGTGGCGGAACGGAAGGAACGGCAGAACGGTAATTAAGTAAGTGAATAAGTTATTATCTAAATGTTATCAGTTTTTTCTTACGCGCTCTTGCTACGTGCGATTTTGCATGTCTTTAAAATTCGAAACTCACGAATAAACAATCATATTGCAGATTTGATTTAAAAGCGACGATCAATCTTTTTGACGTTTTGTTACGTGAAATAATATGCATTACGATTCCAGGGATGATAAATCTTGTCGTGGCGGTGGGCTCCTCAGGAAGGGAGAATTTATTTGTTTTATGAGCACGTCAAGCTTACCAATAAAGGCACGCTCTCGCTTTGTTGCTTGGATGATATGGTGTGTACATGAAAATATGACTCGTTGCAGCTCGACTGCTCTAAAGCCCGTTTTACTTTACTTTTTTAATATTTTAATTGTATTTTTTTAATGATGCCTAAATATTTAAAACGTTCGCCCTTTTAAACTTTTAAAATTAAATAATATTCTCTTTACTCAAAATATTATATATCAAAGATGTCTCATAGAAACGTAGTTATTTTTTATAAAGGAAAGGGGGTATGAAAGATTGTTTTAGGTATTTATAGGACTTAAGACCTATCATCGTACGGTAGGTATATAGGTAGGTAGGTAGGTACTGCTTCCAAAAATCAAATTTCTGGAAGTAGTAGGTACCTACCTATAATATATGTTAAATTTGCACAGCTTGTTTCATGTGACTTGTATTTTACTCTGTGATTGAAATTTGTCATACTAGAGCATATTCTAGTAGAGATTTCGCCGTTGGTAATGGAATATATATTTTGTGATTAGAGTTTTTAAATCAATATTTTTTTATATATATATGACATTCTTCTGACTTATTGACAATTTAGGCCTGAACACATCTGAAAATTCTGGCCTTGGAGCTTCGGAACTGGAAAGAGCTGGCACTAAGCCGAGATGAGTGGAGGAAGATTCTTGGGGAGGCCAAGACCCACCAAGGGTTGTAGTGCCAAGAGTGATGACACCTGAAAATTATTACTTTCTTAGAAATTAGAAAATTAGTTGTTAATAATTTTGACATTTTCTTTTTCAACGTTGATTTTTTTACTTTGATTCCTGTCACGCATTTCAGCCCTTATCTATATTGTTTTAAATAAAGAAAGGTAACTACTTACTAATTTATCTGCAGAGATAAGCAAAACTTATGTCTTAATACACTGCTCTTGCCTCATGCGTACAACTTTTCGTAAGTGCTCGTCGAATGAGAACTTTTATCCAATATGGTTATGCTAGGTCATTTGCGGATATTCTATGTTTCTGGCGTCTTATATTCTTCATCGTTCTTCCCATCCTTGTAAATAACCAAAGCATCTACGTGATTTTTTAAATATTTCTGTTTACTTTACCTACAATTGACTTTGCATTCTCTGTATACTTTATTCTTAACTCTACAGATTTGTATAATAAAATCAATGTATATGCAGTGCAGGAAGTAGGTACCTATGTTTAAATATAATATTAAATATTTCATGAATTTACCGACCTATTTTAAAAACCGTCTTATAAACCTAATTCGGATTTGATATGTAAGTATATCTATCTAAACGGAGTTCCCAAAATTTTACACGGATACTTATACTTATATATGGATTAGAACCAGTATATTTAAAGCCACGCATATAGTACCTATACTAAAAGCCACGCACGCCGAAGTCCAGTTGCACCATACATTGTATTTTTCAACATTTCGTTACAGCGATTTCATAAATTATTAAAATACTAGGCGGTAATCAATTTTTTAATAATATTAATGTATATCATTTTATTAATCCACATGTAGATATTATTTTAAAAATAATAAATAGTTCGTATTTGATTTTTAAAAAAAATCTCATAACCATGCTCAATGCTATTAATTAGAATAAAGGTTTATGCGTTATCGCATCCATTAAGTATATATATATATATATATATACTTAATGGATGCGATAACGCATAAACCTTTATTCTAATTAATAGCATTGAAAATAGATAAGAGTTGTGTTTAATATAATAAGTAATTTTTGGGCAAGGTAAAAAACATCATGATGTAAAAATTTAATTTTATTGGAATGTTTATTATTCTGTTTGTGTATTCGTATTATAATATAATGCCAACCTTTTAATAAATTTAGAAGTACCGTTAAATTACTGGCGAACCGGTATTAAATTTGTAGTTTTACTGATTTCCATGTAGATAATGTAATTCTTAAGGTACATTTGCCTGTCCTATTTTGTACATAACGTCACTTATTTCCGTACAATTAATTCTTATTTGTAACAGAAATGTCCTTAAAAATTCAAACTGACCTTTAAGTGCGCTAGACCGCAAGCCTTCGCGTATAACATAGCTACGCGTGTTGTGCGCATACACATGTACGCGAGTCTGTTTATAAGGAAGCAATATACGTCATTGTGTCAAGTGTATAATCGTAAATGTCCGACTGAAAGGATTCGGGAATATATCGTGGGGCTGGCTGTTGAAAAGGCGTTTACGACTACGGTATTGATTTACGATTGCTTACTATGCCAAAAGGCGCCTGCTTTCGAGGGAAATTTCAGACCTTATAAATATGTGAATTTTTTTATTGATTCCACAAAAACATTTAGATTTTATTGATTTCAGTGCAGGCAATTTACTTATTCAAAAACGTTTAGCCTTATTTTTCGGTTTATTAGGTATAAGATATTTTATATATTACAAGTATCGATATCGGTCATGTTAGAAGCCTCAAAAACCATCGAGCTTGCATGCGAAGATGTATGAATGTAGATGAAACGAAAGTTGTATGTTAGGACAGAAGAGTATGGCGCTCTATCTTCTCTGCCTATCCCCACGGAGAAATGGCGTGATGGTAAGTTAGTTAGTTAGTTACAAGTATCAAAATGATCTTCTTCATGCTATTCAAAATAACACACAATCTAGTTGATAGTCCGGAACTTCTTCAACGAATATCTTACCACATCCCAACTCGCAATAACAGACATTCACCTACTTTTCATCTCCCCTTTTGTAAGACCAACTCAAAACAAAACTCCTTTATGTACAGATCTACAAATTCATTTAACACAAACTATCACCACATTGACATTTTCAACGCAACAATAAGAAACATAAAACAAACAATATCTACACTACCGCACCCAAACTAATTTGTACATTATATCTTCCCTTCTACTCCCGTCCCACATTCCCCTCCATTCGCTATTAATGTATGTTAAATTAAATTTTTAAATTCAGTGGAAAATTTTTAAGATTGTTTTGCTGTTAACTTTTCCCAAAACAAAATAAATAAATAAACACACAAATACACACACTCACACAAACTCACTATTGGACATGTTTTTTCTTATTTTTTATCGATTGTATATATGTGTTTTCTTGTAATTGGCCCAAAACTCTGTACATCAATTATTGTTTTTTTCAAGATTGATTAATTATATGGCTGTAAGAAAACCAATAAATGAAAATAAAAATAAAATAAAATGTGTCGTTTTATCTCAAGAATGGAGAAGTTTCATGATGTTGATAATACCATATTTAACTTAATGAAATTAAAATATAGAAAATAACTAGTAAACTCGTGAAAAACTGCTGAAATCTGTCAATTAATAATAGAAAAAAGGAATTTTAAAAATAGCCGGGCGCCGGCGCATGACCCACGATGCACACCGGGTACGAGAGATGACGTCACGCGACTCCACCGGATGGAACAAAATTATTCATGCAAAACGCAAATTTAAAATTCTATCTATAACTTTGATAATTTTTGAGATATCTTAATTTTTCTTTCAGAATATTGATCAATTTAACTCAAATTTTCATTTTCAATTATTGAAATAGGAAACATCTCCATTGACAACGAAGTTGCAGTTTTCTGGAATTGCGGACCTCAAGTCACTTTTTGAGATAACGCAATTAAGATTAACTATTTCTGTCTCTCGTTGCATAATGAGTTGTTAGATATAATATTGCGAAGAATTGCATCAAAATATAGGTATTATTAGTTCTTTTAACGTATTCATGCCTCTTAGTTTATCTTCATCTATAGTAATTTTTAGGATAGGTACGTCGATAAAGCTACTGCCTTAATAGAAGCGATGGGTTACTTAATTGATGTTTGGAGCTATATTACCACTTCTTGTTATGTTATGATTTGTGTTTTCTAACGAATAAAATAAAAATGTATTACGCTGCCTTGGCTCATCGCAATCCTGTAGCGATAAATACGTACATATCTCCATTATTTCGTAGATAGCAATATATGTGAAAAATATTGAATAGATAAAATATACTTACCTATGTAGCATATAGTGAAAAAACCCCGAAATCTAATATAAAGTAAATGTGGAATTTTTGAAATTATTCTTTGTAATATTTACAGAAGCACAGCACTGTGCTAACCTTATCTTTTTAATAGTGTTTTTTTTAAATTTTGTACCATTAAGTGACAGCTATGTAGGAACTTAAATAAATAAAGTGAATAAAAGTTTTTAAAAAATACTCTATAATTTTAAAAGAGTTAGTAGGTAGGTACTTGCATTAGACATTTCATTAAAAGCGAATGAAACATGTTTAAAAAGATTTCTTGGCCAAATCACATTATTTTTTATAGTCGTTAGGATTTAAAATACTTACACGATCACCGACCACGAAAGTCTAAGTAGTAATTTATTGTGATTTATATCTAATTCAACATTTTACTTGGCTGTTAGTCCGTTCAATATATTGTTGGTAACGAACAGCGCTGTTTACTCCGTAAATCGTTCTGTGTTCACTGGAAAAGATATAATTTTTTGAATTGAGATCAGTCGTAAACATTAAATATTTATATCATTTAGTTGTAAAATAAGACATTATTTTTGTTCTGTATTAATATAAGGTAGGTACATAGCAAAGAATAAATTTTAAATTGTTTGATAGCAAGTCATTCATTTTACACTAGGTAGGTATTCTAAAAGATTTAAAAAAAAAGTATAAATTTTTTGTGACTTTTAATGTCCTTTACATTCCTGATAAATTTCTTTCAGCGATACAAAAGTGAATGTCCTGGCGAGACAAAGGCATGTTAGTTCATTAATGACAGATTGAATGTTCCGCATAGATAATATAGCATCTATTTTAGATTTCGGTGTCTTACTATAATTTAAAAAAAATACGATACGATGTCTTAATTATGTAGTGTCGGGATGGATATTTTTTTCAAGCAAAAAAGACCAAAATAGGACTCCATGGATCCAGAAAGTAAAAATCAAACAGTTTCGGGACCCTTACTGGTGTTTTCAGAGAAAATAAAATTCAGGTTTATAAATGGGTACCTACAAGCACATAAAATAATGTTCCAATTTGTGTTTGATTCACGATTATCTTAAACGTAAGTATGTAAAAACTCTAAATGCATAGGCGGGAAACTAAATAAATTAAAACTACTTGTGTAAAATAATAATTCAATGAACACATCTAAATATACTTATACTAAATATATATATATATAATATTATAAAACTACAATATACGAATTCAATGATATAAAAAAACGATGTTTTATTTAAACTTATAAATTACTTAAGACACTACATTTTTTTGTAAAGAAGGTAGAGATATTTTTTTTCGGAAGGCTCATTTATACCAGAGGAATGAGTGCTAAAACAATATGGTATTTTTGTTTCTAAAGAACTGAGATCAATATTCTAATTTCCGGTTGAATCGTCGATTTTCCTCTTTCTAATTCGGCATTTTGAAAAGCGAAGTTGAAGCACAAGCTCGTGACATTTTTCACTAGATCCGTCCATTGAGCGGTGGGTAGTTTTCTTTAACGACCCTCAACCCCACTCACCATCAATAGTCTCTCGATGTTATTACTCTCTCTTTTGCTGACATATCCAAAGAATTACAGGACATGTTTCAGACGTTATTCTCATGCACCGTTAACAATCGATATGTTGCTAAGTCCAGCTATTGCTTACCTAATTTAACTTGGCGTGCGGCGAATTTCGAACTAAAACCCGCCCCGCCCGCATCCGGCGGTAACCCCTCGTCCTGTCATTCAGTACGATTTTGTATTTGCTCGGGAGCTGTGACATCTTATTACCAATATATACTGAATTATTATGTCCAAAACATCCTAAACAGTCCGGGATGGTGCAAAAACAATTGCCAATGAAGTATTAAAGTTTTGCAAAGCTAAAAAAGCGAATAATGGACCGATATTACCGTCTGACAGTTTGACAGATAGAACGGCCGCCATAACAGCATGGTTTCTTTAGTGCTGCCCAACCAAATTTCTGTATTTAATACGACATCGGTCACCGGACATTCTATACATTATGTATTGTGTAATAAATTTACACCCTGACAACTTCTGTTACGTGATAGGGACGCCCTCCCTCGCACGCCTAGTTATAGTGGTACGTCTATATTCATAATATTCTCAACGTTTTCCAACGACACTTCCACTGAATTCACTTTCCAAGTAGGTACTACTTGCGAAGGTATTGTTAAATGCTGACACAATCTCCTCTAATTTCAACACTTAACATGCAGCCCATTAATGTATACTTTCGTCAATTGTTGTCAAATCATTTATCAATTACCACTGTGTGAAAATATACATTACAAAATTTTAATTGTCAAGTTGACCTTCCTTTATGGAATATGTCAAGTTTCAAGCAATTAATCAAATCATCTTATATATAGATAAAAATTACGCATAATAAACCAGAGATCTAATCACAGTGGTCAGATTTACTTCGCCTGTGTTTTGCTCACTCCGGGAAGCCTACAGACCCTTCTCGTAAAATTGTGATTTATTGTTTAATTTCGATTTATTATTGAATAAATTCTTCAATTCAACAGTACAAAGCTAATGAGAAGACCGATGATTTGATTGTGTAGGATATGTCAACCTCATTTTGACGTGTCTGGATATGTTGTTATTCTTTTAGAATTTGACTAGACACAACATCACACTGTTCTCATTCGTGGCATGTTTTCACACCAATGTTGGATTTGGTGAACAAACATTTGCTTGGATTTATGTGTTATTATATTTTGAGAGTCCCATTAGCTTCCTTTGATTTATTCAGTTTTCGGGTATAACGGAGAGACTTTTAACTTAGTTGCAATAAAGTAGAAACATACCTACTACGGATTAACTATATGGGTACACGTATTATGTAGGTATATTATAATGTTAAAATATTCTTTAAATACGTATATAGGTATACTGGTAAAATAATTCATCCAATTATGTATCATTCTTATCAATTAGCGGAATAGTGAAACTTATAATACAAGTGTATTTATTTCATTGCGTGGAGATATAGTAAAAAAAAATTCTAAGCACATCGACGGTGCCTACGTCAATTCAGACATTCACCAAAAATGCATTTTTGACTTTTTTGTACCAATATGTACCTACATAGACATACACTTTTTTGATACTCAAAATTTAAAAAATAAAAGTTTATACAATTTTTAGAGTAAAAAACTGACATTAGAGTGGACAAATACGCTCGATTTGTATGTAAAGCCAAACTTCAAATAGGTAGGAATGTAGCTCTAAAATTGTTATTTTGTAGGAACCGTCGATAATATATCGTCGATATAGAATGTATAACTTAAGAAATATGAAACATAACTATAAAGTAAAAATATATAGGTACCAAGTTCATTCAGTTTTAAATGTTAATTTTAACAAAATTATGTATTAAGAAAATAACATTTGCCTAAAATTTAATTGTTAAACTGTAAATTATTGTAATTTTTATTATTGCGTAGATAAGAATAATTATTTGTAAATTTATTACATTTTTTTTACATTAATAGGTACCTACAATACAATCGCGTATTTTGATTAAATTTGGAAGGCCACGGTGAGATAGAATATCTTCACTTTCCTACCGTCACCTGTGTCTGTAAATATAATGTCTACTTTAAACCAAATAATACAAGGTATTACATAATATCATTGGACATTCCGTACACGTGTTCCGTTTATAAATACTTGCCGAGAAGAGAAGGATCGAGCCTGTCTGTCCAGCATACAGAACAGAACAATCCCATCGTGGACCCGCCTCTTTCATGATGGCCGTCCACTTCGCCCCGCCCCCTCTACTCCATTGGTGCAGTGTTTATGCTAATTCCGTTCATCCAGCATGGCCACCGCGCGGTTGACCAATCCGAGGTGCCCTTTCAAAAAAGGAGAAAAGAATTGACATGAAATATGAACAGATGTTTTGTCTTCTTTCTCTGTTTAATCTAAGCGTTTGTGTGAAATGGAAATACGGCGTGCGAGTTGTTATGAAATCAAAATATTTCATTTACCTTTTTCGTTCTGTTGCACTTTTTGTAAGGTGTTTAAGCGAGAGGGAATATTAAACGTCAGTTCTTGAGATTTTAGTTCAGGGATTTTCCGCTAGGTGTGATTTAAATATGATACGATTTTGAAAACATTTTTATAAAAAACATTTGACGCAGAAAATAATAACTTTTTTATTTTTATTTATTTTACAAGAGACAATTCTTTTTTGAATTTCATATTATTTTATTTTTTTACACTTATTTTAAATGTATTTATATGTTTGGTTTTGTACATCATATAACTATAAAAAATAAATTATCGAAATTCAGAAAAATATATTTAAAAAAAAAATCTGTTTATTTTAATAAAATATAGGTAGGTTTATTAAAAAAAATGATTTCCAACCAAGCAGTTTTTCATTTAAAACTCACATAATCGATGGAAAACAAAATGTTCAAATATCTCACCAATATTTTTATTAATTTTTTTCGTTTTTCGTCTATTCTTATAAATCTGCTTTTATTGTAATATTTTGTTCTATGTAGCTATGCAGGGTTCTACTATGCTGGCACAACTTATATCTTGAACTTTGAATCAGCTGTTTTATGGATTAGATTCTTATTAGACTTTACATAACTGATTTATGGGTACCTATCTGTTTCTAAATGGTATTCTGATACCTACATATTACATTATATTTATATCATTCGTAACTCACAATTGTGTATTAAAGTAATAAATGCTCTAGCTAGCATTGCCTTACAGAGTTAGTTGCGACGTATCTGTACCATGTTACCACCCTGATCTGCCGTCCTATCTTGGAAAATCAATATATTTTCAAGGGCTGCGCTTTTTCAACTCTCCAATCCCACCCCTCATCTCCAGACAGCCCCTCGGAGAAATGAGAATATTCCAAAGTCCTTTTGAATGTCGAAGATTTTCGCCTAAGGGAGGTAGAATTATTATTTTGCTCTTTTAAGCAATTTGTGCAGGTATTAATGCTTTTGGGGTAGATAGATAGGTACTAATAAAATAGATAGATATAAAAGATTAATAATTAAAAAATAATTATGCACGGTATTACCTGTTTTAATTATGTGGAACGAATGAATATGGAGGGACAATATTAGAAACGATATACGGTACCAGAAATAGAGGAAAAATCTACGAAAGTTATAACAGGTAGGTAAATCAGATAGGATCTGATAGATTGTCTTAGTAGAAGCCTAATAATCATCGAGCATGCCTGAAGGTGGATGAGGAAGAATATCTAAAACATTAGAATGTAGCGCTCTATCTTCCTATCTATTTCTTCATTGAGCAATAATATGAAGGTAAGTTAATGAAATATTTGATATTCGTAGTGTGTTAGGAAGGTTCCCACTCCTAATAGTGCCCCCTTTGTTATGGCAGACTATGTATAATAAGTAGATACCTATTTCTACATAGATGTATGCAAATGGAAAAATACCTAGAAAGAAACTATAAAAATGCATCCAAACAAACTGCATATAGGTACAGTTTTTCAAAAAAGAAAAAAAAATCATTCCATATTTCGTATTAGGTACTTACGTTGGTAATTAGGTACGTATTTCTTTTGTTCATTTATTAATTTTATATAATTAACTACTAATATATCTTAGTTAAAAGTAAATCTGCAGTAAATGAATAAGCCATAGCGGCCAGAATCTGATAGTGCATGGTCTATAAAAATTTCTGAGATATAGATGTGTAGATACAGAATGTGAGATACAGAAATGGATGAATGAAATAGAAAAATGACAACGGCAGTACACTATGGTATGTAGATATGGCAGTTGATTAGGTTCTAATACTAATAGAGGCTAACGAAGAGAGTATTGTGAAGAGTGCATTATAATGTAATACTTATATATGTAATACACAAAATATATTTTATGTCAAATCATAGGCACGATTTATGAAATAGATATTTTAAAAATACATATTTTTTAGAAAATAGTGCCTAAAAATGATTAACATTATTTTTTTTATAAGTTTATTTGTATTATTAAGACGTACTTTATTACTTACATGCTCACTTATTTTTTATTTTTTATTATTATTTCATTTTTTATTTAGATGTTTAAAACGTAGGTACCGTATCTACTTAACCCGTTATGCACGTCATTTTTTTTGCAAACATTTCTTAATATACTTGCCATCGATGCTGGTAACAGGTAGACTTACCATCGAACTATCTTACAGCGGACATTGTGGGAGATAATAATAACACAACCAATCTCTTATTTGAACTAAGTATTTTTTATTAAATTATTTTTATTGCTACATCAATCCATGAGGCCCAATAACTGCAGCGAAACACACCACAAAATCTCACAGGGAATAGAAGCCGAAACCCTCGTATTGGAAGCCGATGTCATGCCCCCTGGGTTACGGGATATATATTACAGGATTTACAAATATTTTCGACTTCGTGCACATTTAACTTCAGAATCTTTTGAACTATGGCGCGGTCGCATTTCAGAGTCCTCTCATAAAAAACTGCTTTAATGAACTGACAAATTCACTATTTTTTTATTTTGTTACAATAACATTCTGATTTTATACCCAATTAAAATTCATTGAAATCCAATGCCAGCAGAGATATTATGATAAGCTCCTCTGATATTTTGGCGTACGCAATAGTGGTACATATTTGTAGGGTCACTACAAATATGTATTTATTTATTCATCTATTTATATGGAACAAAGTACAATTAACTATTAAATTAAACATTTTTGTAGTGAGAAAGATATATGTGGGGTATAAAATCAAAGGCAGCAATATCCAAAAAAAAATTAATGCATTAATCGACGACGTCAACTTATTTATAACGTACTGAATTTGAGATTTTATAGAAAACAGACTATTAATTTATAGGAAACATGGTTGTAGAAGTGATAAATACATAAAATCTAGAATTCATTACATTTTAAATTAGTAATCGTCGGTAACTGCATTCTTGGCATTTTTTTTTGGCTGCCTTTGCTTTTATACCCCACATATCTAGTGGATACTTAGCTACATATCTAAAAAGGAATATAAATTATATTAAAAATCAATACAATTTCATATCCAAAAAAAATATAAAATTATATGCAGCGTTATTCAGCAAAAAGTAATTTTAATTATACGTACAATTTACAATTAGAAAGTTATCAATATCACAAAATCAATAGCAGAGATCTTTTAATGTTGTATAAATATTAAATGTAATTTTCATAAAAAAACTAAAAATTATTTATTCTCATTCACCAGTCATTGCCATGTAGCTGGAGCAGTGGTGAGAAATTGTGGTAGTTCATTATTATATTTTATTAACAAAAATATTTCTTGAACGCGTATACCTACCTGGGGACCCCGAGAAGAACTTTGTTACGAAAATCAGGACTATCGATTGAGAAATTTACAATTTTTGTACGGGAGCATAAAAAACATCAGAACTCTGTAATATTTAATTCTTTTATAAGCGACAGTTGAAGTTAACATAAGAAAATAAGTAAGTAAACAAACGAATAGTATATTTTCTGTTTCATCTAATAAATGACCTTCCAAAGACCTCAAGCATAGTTATGCAAGTGCTCAGCTGTTTAAGAAATGCAATTTCGATAAAGACGAGGAGCACACCACGTTGCAAGCTTTTGATTTTTTTTATTGATGGGGTGTACGGACAACGAGTGCCTGCAAACCGTGACTACATAGAGAACTTATGGTAAATTCCCCTTTTAGGCTTAACATACAAATTTTTATTGCAGCCACAATCAGAAAGCAGGGGTTGTTTTAAAGTCATCGACTACGTATTAAATTGCACGTGTGCTTGATGTATTATTATTTTTTTATGTAAATTATTATTATTTACTAAAAAAAATTATGATTATGTGATTTTTAAAACAATCCCGTTTCTGCATAAAAAGTAATACGTAATTTTATAATAATTTATTTGTTAACTGCATGATTTTTGGAACGTTTTTTTTTATCATTTTAATTTGATACTTCTAATTTATTGGTTTACAAAATAATTAAAATTAAAAATATTGTTTAACAATAGAAAGCGGTAATTAATAAAAAGTTAATTTTTGTTTTGGTAACCAATTTCCAATTATTAATATGCATACCGTTTTAAAAATTACTTTGTAAAGGCTTAATTTTCCATCGTCGTTCGTTTCTTGTAAAGTATAAGGTTCTATTGTTGATGTCGATTCTTATTTAATTACTTACCATTAATTCATCGTCTGTAATTTTGTCGTGTACGTGTTCATTTTGATCTATATTTAATCATTTTCTTTAATATTTATGTAACGTTAGTAAATTAGTAAAACGTGATTCTATGCAGTTTTGTAGCACTTTCAATAAGTCTAAATTTTACTATCTATAATTTTCAAATGGTTTTTTTTTTTTATTTTGACTTTTTCTATCGAAATTATGAGAAAAATTGGAATACAGAGGACCGCGTTAATCTTGATTAATCCAACATACGAATGATGAAGCCCCAGATAATTGGTATTTTTTCTGTACTTACAATGCAGGACTATAAATAATCAGCATTTTTTTCTGCAATATACATCTCGCGATTACAATATTTTCATTGCATAATACTTAAAATAATGTAGTTGTTATGAGCGCGCTAAGATATTTTAGTAACGTCATCACTGTGCCAAATTACGTGCGCTAAGGCATATTTCTATCATCTATTTCTGGGCTTACACTGTTGATGTAGATTTCGACTCAAGCAGAAATAAATCTAAACTCAAGACATAATCCCAGAGTACATCGCAAGCATTGGATGATTCCCAAATTAACAATGTTCAGGACTGAATGAAAACATTATTGATTCCGTACACGCACAAAGATGATTATTTTGGTTACTACATCGTGTACGTAATTTGAATACATAAATATATCCTTACAATAAAAGCGAAGTGTACCTATGTAAGAGGAATTTATTTTAATTATCCCTTTATATATATATATATGCTTGTACTTCCACATTTATTTAGGTACAACGTAGGTAAGTATATCAATTAACGGAATAAAAAATATATCCCAATTAAATTTTAATAATTTGTCAAAACAGCTGGGTATATTTTTATTTATTGAAAGCTATTTAAGAAGGCCATCTAGCGTGGATGTGCAGATGGTGTTTTTGTAGAAAAATATCTGTAAAAACTTGTCAATATATAGATTTAGTCACCTATTTGAGATAAAACCGCTACCTTGTGACAAGAAATGAGAGTAAATGTTTTAATTTTTAATATTATTTCAGAAAATTATAAACAATATTTAGATTTGTAAAAAGTTTTTGTCGTGGTTTTCGTTAAAAAAAACATAAACAATGTTTTTATATGAAAGTACGTACTAAGAAAACAGTTAGGTACTGGATTTTTTTGGAGGGATAAAATCCAGTAACTGGGTTCTTAAAACATACTTTCATATAAAAATATTGTTTATAAGTATATGCTGTTGATTTTAAATATTGATTTTCAGGGGTACTCTAGTACCTACATGCGTTTAATAATTGTAAAGAATATCATATACGTACTTACCTAATATAAGTAGGTAAATAGACATTGCCAATTATTAAGTTTAGGTAAACCTTTAGGGAAAATATATAGATAGGTATCTTTATATGATTAAAATATTCAAAAATATCGAAATAATTCACAGCTGATTAAAGTGTAGTTGATATTATTATGACATTTTTGGATACAAACATTAGAGAAGATAGAAAGAGAGAGAGAGAAAAAAAAATTATGGAAAGAACCCAGAGTTAGGTGGAGATAATTATGTTTTTCATCATATTTATTACCTACATTTGAAGTTCTGATTTTCGAAAATTATTTTTATTCTTTTTTTCTAATCAAACACAATTAGGGAATCGTAGAAACTATATTATATTAAAAGTTACTTTAAAACAAATGAGTGCTTTATGTTAGTTATCTGTACAGGTACAAAAAATATACTTCCTTGTTGATGGTTACCGACCTACTTAGAACAACCCTTTCGTTAGAAACTTCAAAAAGTATTATAAAGGGTTATTGTTACTTTCCTACCCGAAATGGCTTCCTTGTTCAAAAAATCTCGCTTTAATTACCGTCCATATATTGAATATTGCATCACAATAGGTGGGTAGGTGCGCTGCACCATAAAAACTTTCTATTTTAACCCTCCTTTGCTCGTGAACCCGGAAACGCAACCAAGAAGAGGACCACGTGTGAATAGCAGCGCTACTTTCTCTTTTACCGTCTGCTTTCAAAACTATCCAGATATTTTTCACATTATTCCTCCAGTTTCAAATTCGTCTTGTACCTTACATAATGTTTATGTCGGACCAATTGTTATTATTTTCATAAAGCGTTTTAATGAAAGTGATTTTTATCAGTGTGAATTAATTTCATGTCTTTTATGTTGTGTATTAAAATATTTGCTTCGTTGTGAAATCAAAATTTAAACTAAAGTTGTGAAGGTTTTATTAATTTACAAAAAAAATCTTGTGCTTAGTGTTAATTAATAGTTATTATAATTGTTATATTTACATGGAGTAGTTTTTCTAAAAAAATACACTTTTTTGTGAGACAATTAATAAACTTATGAAAAAAGTTTTTGAAACTATCAAAGCAGTAACAAAAAGTTAGTTATTTTATATTATAATATCTACATATATAAAATCAAAATAAAAATAAGTTTGTAAAATGCTTCAATATTTTAATAAGGAAATGTTAGTATTTCTTTAAAAATTGCGTATGCAAGTATTTTATTTTTAAACCAACATAGGTATACAAAAAACATATCGGTACCTACGTAGGTACATAGAGTGTTTTTGGAACGGCAATTTATAATTAGCCACCTTCTTGATGAAATAAAACTATAATAGTAATACAAACACTAATTTTTGAAATAATTATTGGTAGGCGCCTACAGATCTTTAATATAGGTATAACGTAATAATTTTAAAACTATTTTTATTTTTTTTCTCAGTATTTAGAAGGTAGGTAAATATAACATTATTACATGTGCAATAGATAATTACAATATCTTCACGGGTAGTTTAAAAAATTACATACTTAAACGCTCATTAGAATGAAAAATTATTCTTCTTAATAGCTACATACCTAGGTACCAGGCGCGTGCGGTGGGATCATTGAAGCATGAAATTTTCGTAAACATATGTATATTTTGGAAAAAAATTGAAATCAAATATTTATCTGACAGAATATTATGATATATCAAAATTTGAATACTCCCATAATAATTGTCATGATTTTATTTCAATTTTTTTCAAAATATATAGTTAGGTACTTAAAATCATACTGCGGTATTCTCATTGTACGCTCTCATTAGGTAGTTATATGTTTTGTTATTTGAACCTAATATTCAGTTATTAAATCTCCTAAAAACGAGAATGTAGGTAGGTACTCATTATTTTTTTCGGTAAGATAATTATTACCTATTATTCAAGTTGTTATTAATATTATAATTTTTATTAAAAATTAATGATATTAATAACAACTAGAATTTTTAAAAGCACGCCAAATAATTACTCTTTAATTAATTTTTTATTTACTTATTAAAATAATTAACTAAAATATAAATCTAAATTAAATAAAATATAAATATGGCCATAAACAGTTTTACTCATATATACATACATACCAAGGTTTTCTGATAATAAATGGGAGAGATTGTAAGGTATAGATTGAGGGGAGGAATGCCATGGCACGGTTTGTTATGGACAATTTTAAAGATCTAGTACGACCAACTCAATCATCGACATGGATCGACATCACTTATTAGCTTTATGATACAGGACATGCTCCTGGAATATATTAGCAATGCCATGGACCGGAACATAAACATGTGGCAACAGATCTTCCGCAAGTCGAAAAATCAATGAGGAACAGGAAGAAGAAATTATTAAAAACAAAACGTACATTGTAATATTGTTTTACAAAAAAAATCAATAAAAATAAATAATCATTACAATGCGTTATTCAGATGAGACCACCAAAGGTTTGTAGTACCTACCTAGCCATCCTGTAATTATTATTTTCGGTGAAACAATACTTACGATCGTGTGTTATGTAAAACTTGCCCTTTACGTAATAACAATTAATTTACATATGCTAGCTGATGAATAATCCTTCATTTTATTACAGTGGCTGTGCACGCACACGTGGCTACATCAATTGTTCTCAAAATAGTGTTTGTCCGGCTTCCCATTAAAATTCTCTCCGTCTGCCCAGTGCAATTAATAGTTATAACACAAGCAACGTAAGCATTCTTCTAAGAATTGTCTTGATTATTTTTCATATACGGGCAATTTAAAATATTGCGCTTCAAGTAGCCGGCGGAATTCAGCGGTTCTATGAGCCGTGAACTCGCTATTTCGACTGAAATTTCACGAAATAAACAGTTTGGCTTTAATCCGGCCGTGTACTACATATCCTTATTATGTTTGTTTATAAGTACGTATTCGCCATCCTTTTTGTGTGAATTGCATCGTTATTTATACTGGCACAGACTGCATTTAAATTGGAACATTAATTATATTTTATTATTACGAACACGATTTTAAAAATGCCGCAGAGTTGCAATTAAAATGTAACAAAGTTTATAATATAAAGCTGCATATATGCAAATGAATGCTTGATAATAATCTTATTTCAAGGTTAACTTAATGAAACCATTGTAATATAAAATTTATATGTAGATAATATTTAGTTACATGTTCACAGAAACATTATACTTAAAATAAATAATTATATTATCTTACCTGTACTAAAACAGGATTTTAAATAATAAAAATTACATGATGATGTAATTTTTATTATTTAAAACCCTGTAAAAACACATTATGTAGTAACTGATTCTTTGGTAATATTTATATTTATACAATTGAATAACTTGGTTGATTAACAGGTTATATATACACACGGTAATCAATGATTGCCCCAAACCTTAACCACAAACCTAACAACCCTAACCATTGTGGAATTGGGTCCTTGAATTCCTGATGATTCCATCTCTTCCAGCTCCCTTTCAAGGCACCATCTGCAGGGCTGTCTATAAAGCTTTCCATTATCTAATACAACGTGAGGGTATTTTTAGATTTCAAAACCCCCTTACCCCCTCCAATTCTCTTTTTTTTCACCCTCATTGAAGAGGGTTCTACCTTATATAGGCAATTTTTCTTCCTGAGGGTCAATCCGAAGAAAATTGACTAACCTAGCGATGTTTTAAACTTACTAGTTATTTTACCAAAATAACAATACGAAACATCAGTTTAACCATTTCGACAAAACTGATAATCAATGTTTTCTAATAATACATCCGATCCGTAGTTATAGAATTACCTAGTCAACTATTTTCTCCCTTTCGTAAATTTTGAAATTATTGTAAGTAGATCCTGAAAAATTGTTACGCATACATAACATATTTTGTTTATTTACATATATTTACATATAATTAAAAAATATATATATATTTATATATATAGGTTATTTATAATTTATACGGTTGGAGATCGCAAAAGAGATTAATAAATATTTAAAATAAATAATTATTAATTTTTAAATCGATGATATGTATTTATTGTAGCAATATTAGCGCTGTCATAAATTTCACAATCATTATTATGAATATTTTTTATTAAATTTTATGGTTTCGGAGGTAAGTTTATAATCACACATATGAAAATAAAAACACTTGTTTTTAAATTTGATTGAAGTTGATTTATTCAGACAGTATTTTCCTTCCTTCTACTGTCTGTTTTTAATTTTAGAAAATAAGGTACTTATTATTCTGGCATTCCTCTTCAAATTAATTGTTGATGAATTTTTGAAAATAGCAAATATGATAATTTGTATAAGGAATATTAATAATAAAATCCGTAAGGCACCTAGGTGTAAAATATTTGGTGATTAAAATAAGAATATTACCTATTTATAGATAACTGATCATCTCATGTATAACAAGCATAGATATAACGAGATCATGGCTATAACGTGGAAAGATAAAGCACTTAATTGTATATCAATGAGCAATTTGTACCCGATGTAGGGGGGTATTTCTAGTCCATGGTGACTTATCCAATTGTAATTCGTGCTTATGAGAAGCATTTTCATGCGATTTTATGGGTATATTTAGCGTCACATTTCATATATTCTGTCGTCAAAATGTTGTGTGCAATAAAGGATTAAGGTGTAAATATAATACACATTTACAAAATCGTGGTTTTAATAGAAACGTGGTAAAGTCGGTAATATAAAAGCGTAAATTTAGAAATATTTTTGACCATTGTGATATCGTATTTTTATCGGTAATAAATACCAAATTCTTCACCATTGGAGTGCTGAATCTATATATAATAAAAGGGACATTAGTATTTGTGGTTAAAGTTAAGCTATTGAACACGTACATATATCTTGAAACCTTTCTTAAAACAAATTACCAAAATAATTAAAAGATAGTGCACATCTTTAATTGCTTATTTAAAAACTATTTAAGTAATTCTCCGTCAATATAAAAATTTTAAATTCTATGAAAATGTGTAAGTTAACTTAGTGAATAGTTTTTTGTTTTATGTCGTAATCGTAATCGTTATATATAATCGTTATATAAGCGATGGTTGCTACGCGATATTTTTTAAATCTGTTACCCATAAATTACCAAACTCGTATCTATATAGTTAGATATTACGTAGGTACCAATACTTATGTTAAGAATTTATTTGTCTAAGATAATAGATTCTTAATTTTAGTTGACAATTTTTCACAAATATTATAAAATGTTGAAAAAAAATTAAGTGAATGTATTTACAAGTGCTCGCAAACTTTTTGCATTGATTTTATTTATGAGAGCAATAGTCAAAATATTTATATCCATGAAATACGTTGACGCGATGAGCCAAGAGACATTTTCGTATCATTGTATTGAAATATCTATGAGATTTACAATAAGTGGCACGAGTGGTATATTCTTGTACATTTACAACATGCAATCACGCAGCGTATACAACATAATGGGCCCAGCCGACCGCCAGGGTTGACAGTTGCCAGTTTGATAACAAACCCCGTAAAATTCCTTTCATCCGGACGGGAATGAATCGGGAGGGTTGCTGGAGCTGTTCCCGCCCCTGGAGCGGGAGTAGTTACTCCGGTAATGGGCCCGCACGTGTAAATTCTGGAAAAGCAAAACAGTTTGTATTACACGTTTGTAAATAAGGGATAAAACCTGGATACGAGCATGTGTAGGCTTGTTGCGGTGGCATTTTATCGGCTGCTTGGCAAATCGACAGGGGAATATTTGCATTTTCAAATGGGACTGATGAAATTAGATAAAAATGTATCGTGGTATTTTTTTTATTTACGAGGGTGGGTAAATTTATTTAATAATCACAGTTAACAAACACCAGAATACATGGTTAATAAATAACCATTTTTCTGCACTGTTTGTGATTATTAAGAATGTCAATGCATAGACGGAAGAAATTTAATTAAAATTTAATTTAATGGTAAGTACCTATGCATACATATTCTTTCATCGTTTCATTTTCAAAACATTGATAATTAATTATCTACATAATTTTAATTATAAGAGAGGAATATGAATTTGTCTGAAAAAGTAAAAACTCTCGAACGGTGTACTCTGATGTCATGATACAACTTAGTCTAGAATTTCTACATCAACGCTGCCATTTTGAACTATTAACAGCATTTCCATCAGCAACTATTATATGCGGGGTATAATAACAAAGGCAGCAATATCAAAAAAAAATGCAGTCATCGGGGATTACTAATTTATAATATACCTACTGAAGCAGTCTATAAACTTATAGGAAACACGATTTTGGAAGGGATAGAAACATAAAATGTAGAATTCAATACATTTAAAATAAGTAATCTTCGGCGACTGCAATCAAAATATTTTAAATTTTTCAGATATTTCTGCCATTGCTTTTGTATTCCGCAAATAATGCTTTCTCGGCTTTCTATTTAAATATTTGAAAAATGCCAGGACTTCATATTGATTGTTCTTAATTTTTTTTTATATCTCCTACTGTTTTTTTTAAATATATTTTTTACGCTTCAACAAGCCAAAACGTCTAATTACAGAAGCGAAACGCATCACAAAACACCCATGCTTAAGTAAATCACAAAATATTAAGGATTATGAAATTAATGTACACAACAATGTTAAACGCGGGCCAGGTTGGGTGATAAAATAATTTGAAGACAAATAAATGTTTCTACTGTAATAACCAAGTGACTTTGTGGCAACATTATTTTATATTAATAAAATGAAAACACTGTTTAAAACCACCATTTATTGAATTATTCACATGTTTTGGCTAATGGTTCCTTCATCAGGATACAATATATCACTCATGACAAAACAATGCCTCGTAAGCCAATAATATAGATTTTAACGGAGAGACAAAAAACTGCATAAAACCTAGATTCCTTGCAATAATAGAATACGATGAATTGCTTTAATGGAATAAGAGACACAAATAATTGTTTTTATGATACAAGCTTTTGCTAGGTTACATTTCCACACATTTTAAAGACAAACAAACTTGATTTTGACAAAAGTGTGGTGTGCGAGGTATTGTTTTATCATGAGCTATATACTAATTTTATATGCAAATAATGTAGGATTACAGGTAGATAATTAAGAAATTTTAGAAATCAATAAAATTGTTAATTAAATATTATAATTAACCAAATCCTTTTTTGCAAATAGGTAGTTAGGTACTTTTTAAATTATTTTTTACATAAGTTCTTCAGTAAGTTCCATATATTTATTTTGTAAACATTGAATCTTGATGAAGGACCACTGGTCCCAAAACATGTTGATAAATTAATAAATGCGGGTTTAATAATACAGGGTGTCACGTATCTCGACGTCAAGCCGAAATCGGGTGATAGACCAAGTCATAATAGTTATCAGAAAAACATTTAAAAAAATCTAAGTCATGTGTTCTAAAAATTATAAGCATTTTAAAAAATATAAAAAATCTACACCCTGTGACGGTCTTTTCATTCCTGTTGCTCCAAATCTTTATTTTTCTTCATTTTTTTATTATTATGTAATCCTGAATAATGGTTCTGTAAACTTTTGTCCAAAATTCAAAGCCAACAAACAGCTCGGAAGAAAATGTCACTTTTTGACCAAACCAAGTATTCAAAATCAATACTTTTTCCAGTTTTAACTGACTTATTTTTATTTTTTTTTACTTTTTAAAATATTTTTCTGATAATTATTATGACTTGAAAATGTCCTTAGGTCCCAGAAAACTATTATGACTTAGCCTATCATCCGATTTCGGCTTGACGTCGAGATACGGGACATTTCCTTTTTCTTAATAAAAATAAACGCTCCTATTTTGTGTGACTTGAGATGCAATCAATGTTAGTAGTTAAATACTTACTTTTTAAATATGATGCTTAAATACTCCACTGTTATTTTTATAGACGTGTGAATAAAAATTTATTATCTTGCCATACTTCGATTAATAATATTATTTATATACACGAGGAATGTGAGTGACTGTGTTGATGTATATTACTTACTTACCCATCGATTACAAAAGTATTCATATAATAAGTGACAATAATGTGAACCTATACCTGAACCTGCTCAGATACCTTTAATCGTTAAAGCCATATTGAAGGGTGACAACACGCCATACTGGCAAGAATAGAACGAAAAGACGCCACTCAGACAACCAACCCTAACAAGGGAACTTTCTCCACAACCTGGTTGCCCAAGGAGAACAGAACAAAAAAAGAAACACTAGGCGAAGAGGTGGCTTTAAAAAAGAAGAAAAAAATAAGAGGGCATCTAAAGATTTGGAATTTAAATCAGATATACAGAAAAAGAGAAAGCTTCTCAAAAAAAAAGGCAAACGTTCGTTACAAGATGATGACTATGCTGAATGCATATAGGTACTGTGGCTACTTGTGGTCAGAATCAAAAGGGTGGATTAGTTGTCTGAAATGTTCTCGTACGGCACACTGCTCTTGTGCAGGAGAAGATGACGAAGATGACCAAACTACTCATTTATGTGCAATGTGCGTTGACGACTAAATTATTTTTAAATGTTAATTTACAGAAGCAATATATTTAATAAGTAAAGTTGTTTTCTTTGTTCTTTTGTTTCTATAGTTTTAAAAGAGTAGTTTGTGATGATAAGGAGGTTCTTATTTGTACCAAAGTTTTGTAGTTCATTTTGGCTTAGATAATAAAGACTATTAAGTTTGGAATCCATATTATTTTCTAACTTTGACTACCCCACAATGCCTCATAGGGTACCCCACTTTACCCCCACATAGGGGGAATAGCGGGGCAAATGCCATTTTACATTTCTGTATTCACATATCGTAGATTTCTTATCGTAATCGTGAAAAACATATCCATAGTCGTTCGCAATGCATTAAACAATGATATTGAGTCAAAACTTATTGTTTAATCATAATATTTTACCTTATAGGTATGCTTGAGTATTAAGTACCCCCCTATTCCCCCCCCTCCCGTCACAGAATTTTTTATATAAATTTTTAAGTTCTACAACTTCTCTTCAGAAAGTATTTAAATATCTCTTACCGTTAAGGCAGCGTTCATAAAAACGCATTGCTCAACTATTTTTAAGTCGGCTTTAGTTGTGTAATAGAACACTACGAAAAGCCGTTTTATTTTAACTAGATAATATATAGCCATATCTGCCCCGATAGACCATTCTCAATATTGGCGAAAGAATTTTTGAAATCGGTTGAGTAGTTTCGGAGATTACCTCGTACATACAAACTTACAAACTTTTCCTCTTTATATAATAGTGTAGATAAAATAATTCAGTATAATTTGTATTGCAACTAATGTTTCTTGTGATTAATAATAAACTTGATTTCATATACCCCTTGAAAATAATTTATTTACAAAGCTGTCACCTAAATCTGACGCCCTGACTAAATAACCGTCTCTTATTAATCTTGGCATTTTCAAGGCAAAATATATGGGTACAGTATACAAAGTCGGTAGATCGTTTCCATGGAAAGTTCACGGTCTGAGGGGCAGAATATAATATTCATATATTACTAGCTATTGGTTTCTCAAATTAATCTTCTACTGAATTTATAAAATTTGATATTTTTTGCGGAGATGCGTAAATGCTTATTTGGCTCTGGGGTAAGATTAGCCGTATATAATGGTGTTCGTGATATGTGGAATTGTAGCCTGGAGCAGGCAGAAAGGGAACGAAAACGGACCGCGTGAAGTGGAAATGAGATCACTTATGCGCATGTGCGAGTAGCTTGTTAGTATACATAATTATTATGATTCCTTATGGTCGTTGGTATGAACCAGGATACCAGCAAGTTAGTCCTATTTTTATAGCACAAGCGTTTAGCTTAATTTAAAAATTGTACGAATATTGATTCGACTTGGATTCCGGATTTATATTTTGCTATATTTTTTTGAAAAAATATATAAAATATAGCAAATCCGTTTGTAATAGATTATGTTAAAAATGGACTAATAACAAAAGTGTATAAAATTGATCTAATCATAGTGAATGACGCTAGTTTTGATGGCGCTAGAAATAGAGGACTGCCCCGAAAAATCTGGCATGATCAGGTATACCAGGAAGATGGTCTTATTTAAAGCCTCGACAATAGATAAGCTTACATGAAATAATGCATGAATATAGAGGGTTGTGTGTCAAAACAGAAGAGTGTGGCGCTCCAACATCTCTGCATACCTCCGCGGAGAAACGAGTTGATGGTAAGATTGTCTTACAAGCAAAGAAGGCGATGGACAGTCAATTTTTCCTAGTTTTGTACGCAATTCTTTTCTTCTTATTATTATATTACTTAAATAAATAAGCACTTTTACTATCTCCAAGATACGGCAAATTTTAAATGATTGTATTAACACAATTTCGTTTGGTTTGGTGGTGGTAATGCATGTGGACAATTGGATTTTGAATAACCACTTACAACATTAGAGAGAAATTAGGTACCTGCCTATCGACTGAATGGATTCTCATTGTCTAATCACTGACAATACATACACAAAGATTTCTCAACAATTTTCTTGAGTGCTTTCCTGATAAACCTACCCTTGTAAGTACCTACGCAATATCTGCTCAGTAGCTAGAATCAACTTGAAGCTAAAGCAGCATGAAACGATGTATACTGTCGTACAGGACCGGAATTAGATATTTTGTAACTAATTTAAGTTCGACTGATTTGATCAACAAGAGTTGATGTATTAAAGTTGTGGTAATTGTGGTATAATAATAATAATAATTATTATAATTTGATAATTGAATTATTTATATGGCAACGTTTCTGTGAGTCCATCTACTCACCTCAAGGGCGCTTCATACAAAAAAATATTACAAAACAATTTACTGGCTTAAAAACTTAACTATTACTTAAACACTAGATGACATGCAAAAAAATGAAATAAACCGTAAAACTTTAGTTGAGAATGGCAGAAAAAAATAGGTATTTTCGTGAACTGCATACTAGAAGTGGGAAACATTAGATAGTATTGCAGGTCTGATTCCGTAGATTTTTATATGATTGTCTAGATAACTAATTCTTTAGTTGTTTTTCAAACTGTGGTAAGCTGTCCATCTCAGTTTGTTTGGTAGTTTATTCCACAACTTTGGTCCAGCCCCTGTGAAAGCACGGTCACCGAAATTAGTTTTGTGGACGCGATTTACTACTTAACCTACTTGTATTAGATGTATGCATACAAACAACTTCACTTTTCAAAATAAATGTCGAGAAACGTCTATCTTCTGCAATACAATGCGCATATTGAAATGCTTTGGACACGTCACAATATGTACAAGTGCAATGCAGAGATATATACTATAAAATTGAAGATAAGTAGATTTGTCTTTTGTATGTGTATATTGGTTGAGCTTTCAATATATCAACAGAACTGTATTGATTGCCTAGGCGGTGCAATCTGTGTACAGGCGAATATTCATACTGTGATATCTCAGACACGTCGCGTGACGCACAGCTGCAATAGAGGTGGTACAAGGCAACCCGTCCCCGCAGAAGGTTATTGAGAAGGAATTTGGGCAGATCTGATGAAGTCTGCAAGCAATGGGTCCTTCCAGGGTGTCAAGTCGTCGGGAAAGATAGGAAAACATGGCGCCGGATAGTCTTGGCTGTGGTGCCATCATTATCAGCGAACACGATCGTTCTGCCATGAACATAACGAAAGAGTAAATAAAGGTAAAAGGTTAAAAATATTATTTTTTAAAATATATTATAACAGCCAAATAATTTAATTTATTCACATTATTTAATTATTTATAAGTTCATCATCATCATATTCATCATCACTCTTTGCTCTACAGTCCCTGGTGTGTCTTGGCCTCCTCAAGAGTCTTTCTTCACTCACCTTCGTTCTGTGCCAGCTCTTTCCAGTTCAGAACCTCCAAGGTAGATATGTCTCTGAGGACGTTGTCGCTCCATCTTAATTTCGGTCTTCCTAATCTCCTTCGCCCTATTGGTCTTGAGTTCAGCAGCGACTTTTGTGCATGATGCTCGGTCATTCTCTCCACATGACCCAGCCACCGAAGAAGAAGAATTCTCTGTTTAGTTAGAATTTACATACTGTGAGGTGGGACCCACCACAGACCCAGAGCCGTTCTACGAGCAAAAGCTCCCCTATCGGCCATAGACTTTCGCTCTCCAGCTTGGCATTGTTTTAATGCTAAAGCAGATTTCTCGCTATGCCACTAACGACGCAAGTCACTCGTGCGACGTGGCGAGGAAACTACACTAACCTACTTAGTGCAGTTTCCTCGCCTAAAACCACTACTTCATACATTAGAAATCAATAAAAACATGCGTAATACCTATTTAGAGTGTTAAATTTAGAAAGTTATAATTTAATTGTTTATTGCACTAAAACACGTGCACCGTCAAGGCCATACATGGAAGTGTATGTATATATTAGGTCCTTACATATGAAATTGGCGTTTAGTATGGGAGGAACATAAAGCCGATTTTTTTTAATTATAATATATTTATTTAATCAAAGTATATACCATTGCTATCTATGCACTTTTGCCATCTCATAGGTAGTTCATCAATCCCTTTACTAAAAAAACCATTCGGACGGGAATCAATAAAATCTTTGAAGGCGGTTTGGACTGCCCCATCGGAGTTGAATTTTTTCCTTTGCAAGAAGTTATCCAAATTTCGAAAAAAATGGTAATCTGTTGGGGCAAGGTCCGGAGAGTACGGTGGATGTCTTAGACATTCCAATTGAAGCTCCTCTAATTTGGTAGCCGTCTGTTGTGCAGTGTGTGGTCTAGCGTTATCATGAAGCAGCAGTGGCCTAGAGCGATTAACCAGCCTCGGTTGTTTAGCAGCTAGCTTTTCCATCATGGTTTGCAGTTGCTGACAATAGACATCTGCCGTAATCGTCTGGCCAGATTTAAGAAAACTGTAGTGAACGACACCGGCACTAGTCCACCAAACGCTCACAAGTAACTTTTTTGGAGTCAATTTTCGCTTGGGGCATGGTTTGGCTGGTTCGGCAGGGTTCAGCCATTGCGATGAGCGCTTCCGATTATCGTACAGGATCCAATTTTCATCACAGGTAATGATTCGATTTAAAATCCCTTCATTATTGCGCCGGTTGAGTAATGCAACGCAGCAGTCAACGCGCGTTTGTTGATTTGCTTCACTCAATTCGTGAGGTACCCACCTTTCAAGCTTTTTCACCTTACCAATTTGCTTCAAGTGGATTAAAACAGTTTTATCACTAACACCGCAGCCTGCAGCTAACTCGGATGTGGTTTGCGATGGATCCGCTTCCACAATAGCCTTCAATTCTTCATTATCAACTTTGGTCTCCGGCCGTCCACGGGGCTTGTTCTGCAGGTCGAAATTTCCAGAACGAAAACGTTGGAACCAAAAACGCACTGTGTTTTCTTTTGCGGCACCGTCGCCATACACATCATTAATCCTTCGAGCCGTTTCTGCAGCACTGGTGCCACGGTGGAACTCGTACTCGTAAATAACGCGATATTTCAAGTTTTTCATTTTGTAAACTGAGTGACGCAAAGAAAAAAACAATTGAGGAAAAAACAAATGAATTATAATTTTGAAAACACAAATACATGAGTAAATAGCTGTATAAATTTGGATGTGGAATTCCTAACCAAAGAGAAGATATTTGAGATCAAATTTGCCAGTACGGCAAAACGCCAATTTCTTATGTAAGGACCTAATATCTGTTATGGGATAGTACCTACTTCAGATAACCGATGTTGTACATTTGATAGTTTTGATTATTCTTACGTACCTATGTAGGTATTTAAGCGTGAATATGAGTTTTTGAAAATCAAAACCAACTTCGCTAGATAAACTATTTTTTCGGAACAAATCAAAGAAAATATTTTCACAATGGACGGGGGTTCGAGCATGGAAACCAGTAATTTAGGCCTGTTATCATGGTAAAAATTATTATCACAAAGCATTTATTAAAACTATTAAAATATTTTTATATAATCTCATCACTACATGGATGCAATTGAACCAGTTTGCGCATAAACATATTTGGATAGCGGAACCTAATCCAATATATGATCAATTAATTAGCTTCAATTGCCGCCCGAAGTTTGGCAAATCGTCTGCGGATAGAAGGCGTGACTGAAATATCCGTCTCATTCTTAGGCTGATTATACTCTACCTGTCTATAATTTCATCGTTCATATATATGTAAGAAGAGAAAAAATAAGAAAGCGTTTTAGAGATTTTGCCGCAGATAAATTTTTTATTTGTCATTATTTTTATTTACAAAAACCATACCTATTTCAAAAACATTATTCAATTATTATCTCTAAATAATTCTAATACATTATGCGGTATTTAGTAGAATATTGGCATTACTACATAATAAGACTAAGCCGGCCCTGTAGGGATGCCCAATAAAGAGAATTGTTCACGTGATTGGATTGCTGCATTCAAGTTTAAATTAGATTGTTTACCTCTGAAATGCAATTCCCTCGATTGCCCACTTGCAGCTATTGCACATGTGTACATGGTATTTGTTCAATCTTCGATCTGCACCACGATGCTCGGGGGTGTTATCGCCCTGTGTTTTAAGGGAGTTTATTGCACCGGCTGATCGTCCGTTTAGTTTTTTCCGCCCTTTGGTGTGTCAGCTAGAATAAATCTGAATAAGAAATGCATTTTAATGTATTCTATCCTAAGAGGCAAAGATTCTGGCTTCGTAAAAGGATAAAAAAAATGAAGGCTGTTTTGTAATCAAAGGTTTTTTTCAACTTCTTTGTAATCTCTTCACGCTGAGGGTTTGTTTACCTTCACTTGTACTCCGAAAAGTAGTCACAATTTTTTTTTAAAAGTAGGCACAAATTTATAATACAAAATTATTTTAATAATTGGATGTTTATAGTGAAAAGTTCCAAATAGTAGTGTATTTAATATAATAATAATAATGATAATAAAAAGTTGAATTTATTTATTATTAACATTGTACGTAGCAGCTAAGTAGCTTATTATTCTAGCAGTTATGATAATCACAAATTGATCTACGAGCCTCATTCCAGGAAACCATCAAATTAATCCTTTTTACATAGCACAATCGTTTAGTGTAATTTTAAAATAGATAGAATTTTGGTGTGACATATATTGTGTACACATTAATTTTATAATATGTAGGTATAGTGTGAAATACCCTCTACTCTTTTTTTACGCATTAGATACGTTCCAACGAAAATCTTGCAAAGAAAACGTGTAAAAAGGGCATACTATATATACGTACATACAACAAGAAAATATGTGTTCCCCACCTTTCAACATTCATCAAACCGTGCAAGATGAAAACAAGAATTACATGATTTGCTTGAAAATTGTGCAAAAAATGAATAATAAAATCTGTATATTTCTTTATGTGGAAGGAACATATTCATAATGGAAAAAACTTCTCCATAATACAATAGAAAAATAAAACAGTCGTTTGATCACAAAATATATAGGTATATATATATTCCTGCAGAAATTCAACGGTGGTTAGAGAATGATGCTAATATATTTTTATCTAATTGTGCGTTGTTGGGTAGGTGGATTTTTGGTTGATTTGAATACTAAAAAAAATTATTAAAAATAATTACGACAAAATGGTTGAAAACTTTCCGAAATACCTACGCAGCATTGATAGGGTGGGAGGAATCGTGGCCCAAAGGGCGGTTAGGGAATATAGACCTTGCACACACAGCTCGTGTAGCTATATCGCTTCCCCCTCGTAACGGAAGTTCGTAGACGTCTCAGTGTAGGTATGTAGGTAGGCACCCACCCTGCTCCCCGTTCCTCTCCGTTCCCCTATATTCGTCTGGGGGAGATTTCGGAAGAGCTGAAGAGGGATGGTCGTGCCATGGCAGAACAATTGCATTTTTTTTAAATCGTCTTAAGCAATTACCAAGTGGCGGACATCTTCGGCAAAAGTTTTTCTGCTGACGATGGTTTTCTAACTCGACTTAATATAAAGGGAAGAAATAAAATATTAATTTGAAACATTTTACGTAGAATAATAAGGAACTACAGTTGAGATGGTATGGGCACATAAGACAGAGACCACCAGACCACACAGTGAAGCAAGCGTTGTCTATGGAGCTTCATCGGCAGTTATCCAGAGGAACACCAAAGAACTCCTGGATGACTCAATGCTCCAAAATACTACAGAGAAACGGCCTGGATGAAAGCGATACCCAGAACCGAAGAAGATATATATAACCTGAGAACGAGAAGAGCCGACTCCAACAGTCTACCCAGGCAATGAGTTGGGAAAGTGCAAGGAACAAGATTTGATGTAGAATAATGAACCGAATACTGGTCAAATCTACATTTTAATAAAGTGAGAAAATAGTACACATTACAATCCTTAAATAAATTCACTATTTTTGGCAATGCTTTTCCCGATCACCTTCACAATACACGAGATTCAGTCTGTCATTGCGAGGTCGTGATTAATTGAAACGGACTTGTCGTCACCTAAAAATAAACTTATCTAGATTTACTAGTAAGAACATAAAATTTGACAATTTTTAAAATGATACTTTAAAATGAAATAAAACACATATTAAACGTGGTAATGGTATTTTTTCCGAGGTTTGTTTTCCGAATTGATGACAATTTTTCCAGCGAAAGCCAATTTGACAGCTGACAACTGATTTGTGCACAGTTTGGTTTGCTATAACACCATGAATAAACAAACGTTAGAACAACGTTTGCAAAACATGCAAAATTATTTCGAAAATCGGGGTATCTTAATCATTTTTAAAAATTAATGGAATAAAATTATCTTTCCAATAAAGTCAAAACCGTATCAATTATTGCAATTTTTATGTGTTTTATAAATATTATTATTAATTTTTTAAAATTAAATAGAGATGCGAACACGGAATACGTGTCACATCAATATTCTTACTATTTTCAAACTAAGCTAAACGCTTGTGCTATGAAAATAAGACTAACTTGCTTGTCTGGAGTGAGGTTCGAACCCGCGACCTTTGGATCAGGAGGCGAGTGTCCTAACCACAAGACCAACAAGCTACTTTAATTTCATTTTAAAGTTTTATACTTTCAAAAAAACGACATATATAGAACACCTTACATATGAATATTACATTTAATTCGCCCAGTATTCCCGATTTCATTTTCATAACATTTTCTCTGTCTCACATACGTATAAATTATAGCAGGTAACTATTTATGTTCATAAAAATATGTAAGGAATACACACAATAAGCTTTTCGTATAATGTAAGATTAGATATGACGGCCGGCTTAATTTCTCATGGCATGACGCACCGAAGGGTCGGTACCGCCTACCTAACGCTCGGATACTTACTCCTATAAAATGAGAAGTTTATGCTTTGAATTCAGAAAACCCCAAGAAGGAACTCCCACCTTGGCGAGAAATGTTATTCCATACCTTTTTTCTACCTTATAAAGTTTTGCGTTTCACCAATAAATTCAAAGTCAAAGTCAATTCCGTCTCTGGCCCTTTTCGATAATATTCTTCTCCTTAAATTTTCAAAATAGAGTATTCAGTTCACTAGCAACATAGAATAATACAATTTTTAATAAAAAAAACTCGTTTGTGTTTGATTTCGTGGTAATATTGCGTACATTCATGGATTCAGAGGGTTCCGGGTTCGAATTCATGTGAGCTATTCATTCATTAATACAATTGTGAGCTCTCAAAGCCGGGTGATTTTGTGTTTTGCTACAGTAATTGTTTTTGCGTTGGTCAACTATGCTAAATTAATAATAAAATAATAAGATGATTCACAAATGGTTGTGTGCGTGAATAAATCAAAATAACAACCATAAAATTCAGTAACAGCTTGGATGAGTTGTGTCAGAATATCTGAAACTAGTTTATCAAAAAATAATATTATTTGCTTTGCTAATTCCGGGTAAACGCTCACATCGGGTATAAAAAAAGATTTTGACTTAAAGTAAACCTGTAAAAGTTCAAAATTAAGAGCAATATCAGGGAAAGAGCAGCAAGGGATAGGCCTGGCTGGAGAATAATTGTACAGGTATAGGGGATCTAACAGGACACAGGATTCATCCCCAGCCACTGTCTTCCCATGCCCAAGTTACTCCTGAACATATAAAATCAGGTTCGACCTCTTCAGTCGCCTGAGATCCACAAGACACAGTCTTCTTCGGACATGAGATAGAGTCCACGATGACAATTAGTACAACTTATGTCCCATTAAGCTTGTATTTTGGCATCATAACATATGAGTAAGACGTACAACGTGCATAGATAGATTTTGTATCTACGTAAAATTTGTAAGATTTAATACATTGATTTTATATGCATAGGTTATATTTTTTTACCTAATCTCAGACACGTTTTGAGCATATATTTTTTTAAATAAATTTTATTACTAATTCAATAACAAGTCCATAAATTATAATTTTGGAAGCCGACTTATTTATTGAAATTGAGCGATTTTGAATGTTAAAGTTAGCTATTTAACATAACACGTTCCAAAGTAGGTACGTAAAGTATTATGTTTCATTCTCTAAAAAGGAAAAATTATAATAAAATCAATTCTTAGCTTTTTTCCGATAAAAGCTTCCGATAAGTCTTTCAAACCCATTTCTTAACAATGAATTTCCAATTTAAAAAATTATTATTGTTTAAAAAATATTATTTTGATTAGATTATCAAAAATAATGCAGAGATTATTCTATATATATATATATATTTTTTTTCTAGTTTATCAGTATGTACCAAGTAAAAGTAGAATCTATCTAATATTGTAGAAAATATCTACAATATTAAATAGATTCTACTATTTTTTTATATGTGGTAAAAGTATTGCTTGCGTTCCGAACATGCTGTCTACTATAAGAAATACCCATATATTTTCTGTTTTTTTGAAGATTTATTTATTTATTTATTTAGTATTACAATATATCTATCGAACGAATAAAGTTAAATGTACCAATTGATTGAGATATCACATCAACATATAATTTATTTTTAATAAAAACACGTTTTATTTTTATATTACAAGTTTAAATCATTTTTCTATCATATTTAAATCAATAAAATTAATCAATTACAAAGATAAACAGAAAAAAACAAGATAACATAGCGAAATTGGCAACTGCAGATCCCTAGTTCAGATAAGTTGCTGGTTTGTATCCCGGCGGCTACAAAAAAGTTCTTGGACAGACAGATATGTTTTTTTTAACGTATAACTATTGAGATCAATTTAATCAAAGCATTGCTTGTCAGAAACTAAGCATGTAGATATAGGTATATAGTAGGTATAGAGAATACTTTAAATTAAAATACATAGGCTGCTTAAAATAACGCTTTATAAAATAATTTGTGGCTGCCTGATAGTCGAATAGAAAATAAAAATTATTAATTTTCAAAAAAATTGAAAATGAAATGATTTTAATCACAATCAATCACGAATTCAGCATTCATCTTTTCCGGTGGTTTTCCCGATTACAATATTACCGTTGTTGGCAGCCCTATTTGATGACTACAGAGGTAAACACTTACATATCTTTACCTACATTAAGTACAGAATTCCTACCTAATGTATACCCTTAGGAAGGTAGGTACCTACGTAGGTGCCTCCAAAAGTCAGAAGAGAAAAACGAATCTTTTCAATCGCGAAATAGAATAGGGAGTCACTACTCCCTACTCTACGTACAATGGCCACATATACAAAGGAAGTCACCCCTTAGTTTAAGGGGTGCTACCGAGCTACACCTTTCTGCTCCGGTAGGGTTGGAAACATAAGGGTACAAAGTGAGACAGACATTCCCGAAATGCAATTTTTATTTCATTATTCATATAAAATCTGGAATTCATATTTTTTGTAGGTACTTGAGTGCAGATTTTGTGTCGAAGTTTTGTACCAGAGATCACAAACGTGCAAACTATGCATAAAATCTCAAACTATGCATAAAAACAAATAGCGTACAATTGTAAAATTACATTTAAAATATAGTCATAGTAAATATATACAAACATATTTTTTAAATTAATTTCACTATAAAAAAATATTCATTTGCTAGGAATTTTCATTTGATGAGTAAATAAGTAACTTGGTATTCAGTTTCAGTAGTTTTTCATAAATGTTTTGAAGTATGAATGCTAGGAATAAAATAGAATTATACGAATATGAGTGAAATTCTTGAATACATAGATATATAAGCCCATATAAAGTGAAATAAATTTATGAATACACGAACCAATTGACAGTTTGGTATTTAATTTGTTGACTTAAAAATATAGCATTTCTGGGGGGACAGGACTAAAATTGATGAAAATACTGAAATTCACATGGATTTCTCTCGTGAAACATCCTTAGTTTTATTATGTGTATTTACACATACTCATAAAGAAATATCTAATAAATTATTATTATTATTATTTATAATACGAATGAAATAGAATTAAACACATATTCACTTTGTCGGTGTTCTACCCCGCTGTATGAAACTGAAGCCTCTTTTGAAATAATTTAATGGATTCATCTGAAACACACAAAGAGATATTGTACGTGTTTGTAGTACCTTTCTGCGTCCTAGTCGAAAGCACGTATTTATGCATTTTAATTCTGAGTCCACTTGAAGATCATTATTTACTGCCGTAAGTGCATCCATTTCGATTATACTTGTGAGGTCAGTTTTAAACTCATCTAGCGACGCAACGAGGAGCATTCAGATAGTACCAATATTGAAATTCGATTGAGGCCTCATCAGATGGACTGAGATATGTAACGAGATGGTAGCATTAGAAGGAATTAGGCACTATCGAAATCTATTGAAATGACTAGGCTATTTTCGTCAGTTCTAAGAAATGACTAAGACGCGTTAAAACCGTAGCGAGTGCAGTAAGGCCAGGCATGATTAATCGAGTGACAGATATTCGGGAAAAGTACCTACCGATAAGCGCGAAGTTTTTCTAGTGCAAAATTGAATGGAATTTTCTCGAAAGTGAATGAAGCGATAGAAACAGCGTATTTATAAGTGTGTAAAATATTCAGGTAACATTCAGTGTAAATTTAAAAACAGTGCCTTGATTTAGTTCGCGTCCAGCGACTTTTGTGAAATTAATAAAAACTCTAATTAAGTATAAATGTTTATTTTGCCCCCCCACAGCCACGTTCCGTGACAATATTTTTAATATTTATAACCAAAGCATTAAGATTAAAATCATATATAAATAGAATGTGACGATTCTAAATTATTTTGTTTTCTATATTTAATGGTAAAATTCAAAATGGACGACATTATAAAATAATGCATTCCCACAATTGGAGATTTTGAAAAAATAGTCTTAGAACTTTTTCACTAAGATGAAAAATTCATTAAAATACAATATTACTGTAAAAATGATGCTTTAAATAATTTGAATTAGTATTTAACCACCCTTATTTTGGTTCATTTTAGTGGTTTTCAAATGATCAATGTTTCGGATCTAATTTTTAAGTTCAACTTATTAAAAAAAAAAAAATTTTCGAAGATAAGTTTAAAGAAATTCACAATCACACATATGAAAATAAAAACACACTTGTTTTGTAGATCTACTTTTAAAAATTCTTGCGAGATGCGTTTTGCTGTGTGAGGTCATTATCAATTTAAGTATTTTACATTCATCAACTTGTATTTATATGAAAACTGTTGAAAGGAAATGCGATATATAATTTTAAGAATTTAAGTAGGGTTTTATATTTTGGTACAAAGTCATAATTCACAAGTCAAAAGAGAGTCTTAAAATTTTAAATGTTTTTATATTTATTAAGAATTTTACTTCGTACATAATTTTTCTACAAAGCCTTTTATTTCCTATAAATTTCCTATAAAACATTAGCATAAAAGATTTAGAGAATCTTTAAATCTAAAAATAATTATTATCTAACTTTTTGAGTGACCCTCGAATTTATCCCCAAGAAAATTTATAGTTTAGGGTCAATGTCTCAAATGCAAAGAAAACATTGAAATAACAAATACATACAAAAATAATATTATAAATATATTTTATTTTAAGGAATGTTAAATCGTATTTTAGGATGTCCGTTTACACAGAAGATTCTAAGGATAAAGAGCTTACTAGGGGTATATTTTCATGGCGGATAATATAAGTTTATCAAGGGTTGGTGTGGCATGGGGGTGTGGGGATGGGGTGATGATTATTTAGAGGTTAGTACTGCCCTAATGCTAGTACCTAAATTACATATTGAATAAGATTGGAATGATATTTAAATTCAACCATATATATCCATGAACGTAAGTAAGTATATTATGAGAATATTTAAAAATTCATGTTAAAAGTTTTACATGAAATCATTAATTTATTAGTTGTTTTGTAAAAATTAAATTATTCAAAGATAAACCAAAGAAATGTTTATAGTTAAGCAGTCGGAAAACTTCTCGTGGGCATGGGTGCGCCAGACAGGAAAGTTAGTGTCAAAGATGTTCAATAATGCGTAAAATTAAGATGTTCGCTTTATAAACAACTTCCGAGATAAGTTTATAAAGCACAGGGTGATTCGCAATGTCGCTTTGCTCTAGGTATCAGATTGTTGCATCTTTTTTCATTTTAATTATTTCTGTGAAACGGTAACGGTCTATATATCTTTACCAAATGGTTTGGGGGCACACTAAAACACATGGATAAAAAAAATATTTTTTAAAATTAGTAATGTCAGTTTATTAAATTAAGATGAATTTTAAGTGTCACAGAGACGAAGCTATTTATATGAAAAACGTGTATCGAAGTCTCTTATACGATGGCCCAGGACTTTCAATTTGTATAAGCTGGCTTAAGTGATCACTCTTCGCAAGGCAACGTTCACCAACTCCATCGTAAGAATATCCACACATTATAAAAATTTTGATAACACAAGTTGTATATACGTTCCAATTCTGGAAACCTTCGGTGTATTTTGGTTGGACTATACTAGAGGCGGCCCTTGCAGCCCAGTGGGCATAACACTGGCTTCCCACACCGAGGGTTCCGGATTCGATTCCCGGTGAGGTCACAATCAATGTTTTGTTATGTGTTTCGCTTCTGTAATTGTGCCTCTTGGCCTGTTCAATAGTATGCATAGATTTCGCAGCTTGAATGATATATTTATTAAATCCATAAAAGCAGAAGACAGAGTTTTGAAAAATCCTACGTATGCATTTTTTTTCCATTTTATAATTAATGTAGGTATTTTTGCTCAATGTGTTGAAATGTTATATTTATTTTTTTTATTTTTTTTTAAAACAGAGCTTAAAGATTCATTATATATATCTAGCGTTTCCAATTTTGAAACCGTAAACATGTATTTCGTAACTTTTTATTTATTAATCTATGTAAGGAAATAAACCACTTATCTCAATAGGGTAACCTAGGGAACCTGTACCAAAACGAGCAGCTTTACAACAAAATGAGAATAAAATTCCATGTAAAATTAATTTATTTCTTAGATATTTTACATAAAGTTTAAATAAAGTAAATATTACCTATTAAATATAATGGCAGATAAAATAACGAATGTAAAAATGAAGAAATCTAAAAAAATGTAAGTCAAACGGAAGTACTTAAGGCAGGGGAATATGGAAGCACCTTGTCAATCTTGACAAGAGAATAAAGATGATGACGATGTATGTTTGCATATATGTAAAAACAAAAAAAATACAGTTCATGGACCACAGCATTTTTCTAATTATCATAAATAGATGGTACTTTAGAAAATAAACGGTACATTAGAAAATAAATGGAATAATTTTGCATTACCTATCGCTATATCATTTATAACTACCTCTGTGGAGAAACGACATAATTGTTAGACAGTTCTAAGAAGCAAAAAACAAATCCATTAAATCATTTAACACATATGAGTGTTGCCATTGAGAAATTTCACTAAACACTGCCTTTAACCATAGTATAGTAATACTTAACATGATAGTGAAATTTTTTGCCAACAACGCGTTGACAACTAGACGTATCGCCTAAAGGGTTGATCATGTATTAATTATTCATTTTAAACAATAATAGATTGCTGTTTCAAAATAATTTTAAATGACATACATAAGAATAATTGATATTTTATAGGCAAAATTATAATTTTTCAATTAAAAGTTTATTTGAAAATTTTAGTCTTAAGTGTCACAAATCATTAGGTACATAATCCTATCTAAAGGACCGCAGATTGCCGTAATTCAGCACGCGTGGTAAAGGTTGTTTATTAAATTGTTTTTTATTCTAAGAATGTGATATTCTCAAGGAAAGGACACGTGCTGCGATTATGAAAGGAACCTTTCAAGGATTAACTTTATACGATTTTTTAATAAGTAAATATAAAATAATCATGCCTTGTCATTTAAATGATTTTGAATAAAAGAAAACACTTCTTTTAAATCTAAAATAAAAGATTTTAATGGCAGCGTGTGGGTGTTGTATTGAAATGGAGGGTGAGAAAATTTGATCATAATAATATAAAGTGAGTATATAATGTCGTGGGTTAAAATTTTAATGCATAGATCAGTTTCGTAGTACCATAATTTCAATTATCAATTTTTTCTAATGAATTCCTGTATTAAGAGTGATAAATTATTCTTTATGTTTCAGGCTGATATGTACCTCTATAGGTATATAACAATATTGTTTATTTGAAGTATGTATAAATATTTAAATTTTCTGTAAGTATAATAATAAAAATAAAATACTAAATGAAGATAACTTTGGTAAGCTCATTCAAATTTATAGAGCAATAAAAATCAAGTTTTTACAGATTTAAAAATTAAATAAAAAATTACCAGTGAAAACCCATAATTGGCTTTTATGTTAACCATTCTTCAAATATTGTTAGCTTTGCGTTTTTGTTGGTTTTCCGAATAAATAAAAATTATATATTTTACATATTTATGACTCCTTCATACGTAACTAAAATTTATTAGAAAAAACAATTTAAAATAAAACTTTTTTTTGAAAAAAAGTCAATTTAAAATAAAATTATAGATGTCTCATAGAGACAAATCAATTTATTCACTTTAGCCAGCTGTACGATTGGTCGTAAGTCCGATGAACACCCAAAAATACTTAAGCAGTTTCCCGTATAAAAATAGTTTCATTTCTATGAGACAACTATAATATATTTTGATAATATAATGATGTCCCCCTGGGGATAAAATCCAGTTTTGTGTTCTTGAAAAATTTGAACACACTCAAAATATTCTGAAATTTTTTTTTGTTGAATTATTTCACATTAATCAAATCTCCCATCGCTCTATATAATTTAAGTATATATATTATATAGAGTACCTACTATGTAAGCAGATAAAAATTCCTTTATTTTAAATAAAGATTTTTTAAAAGTATTACTTAACACCTTATTCAGTAAGCTCCTTGCGCACTTCATAATAAATATTATTAATAACATTTTCATCGCTTAAGCCCCGTTTGAAATCGCTTAAGCTTTGCTGGACATAAAGAGTGAGAGAGAGGGCGCAGTATGGGAGCATACAAAATAAAAAATAAAGTATCTGTGGTAGACCGAACGATAGAGGAGCTCGGTTTTAGTCTCCCAATGAAGCTATGGTGAAGAGGTATAAATTTCATATAATATATGCATATGTGGAATCCATGCAACACATTCGCATTCGTCATTCGTAAAACGTATATCTAACCATGATAAGGTAGATTTCATCCATTTTTTCGATCATAATAAAACTATTGTTTATATCGGGCGCTGCTAAGGCGAAAAAGGACTGGAAACAGTGTTGTCTCCATATGTGCATAATATTCTTCTTCTTCATATTTCTTGCTTTATTCTGGACAATTCACTTAATTTTTCTTGAGTTCTTCATTTTTTTCGATATTTGACCACAAAGTTTTTTTTTTTTTTAATATATATATTTATTAATTTTTTGATATTTATTACATTGTAGATATGCCAAACTGCACAGCAATTTTACGGCATATCTTCAATGTAATAAATAAATTGCGCGGGGTCTTCCTCGTTGTATGCATTCTTAACGCATTTTTACGATAATTTCGCCTCATTTCGTGGCTTCTCCAGTGATCGTGTGAACCTTAAAATTTCCCCTGATTTATTAATTCCAAACTCTATCTTATCTTTTTCCTCCCCTACTCCGTCTGACAATTTTGAGTTAAGAAGAAGATCAACACAACAATTTATCCTTTAGTTTTTTGCATAATCTAAATATAATAATTTATTTTTCAGTCCGTAACCTTCTGGAATGACAACTTTAGATAGTGGCTCATGTTGCGTGGTCACGCAAGTGTCGTTATTAATTATTTTTATTTACCATGATTTTTCACGGGTGTACGTTACTTTTTAATAATGACTTGACCATATTTATGTGTAATTAGATGAGTGTAATGAAAGAAATAGACAACAAACTATTCATGCTAAATAATTGAACGCCCAGATGGCAATATTCTATTTCCCGAGTCCGGCCCAGGTAATACCGCTGCCCCCACCCCTAGGAGGCTTATCTAATCTCGCAGAAAATATTTAGAACCCTCCATATTTTACCTGGGTTGGTACGTTTACCAAAAATTTACGCAATATTCCGCCGCTCCCCGCGCTCTTCCCCCCGACATTCCCATTTGTTCCGCTAAATTGAATTTGAATTTTTCGCCTTCCAGACTCCCGGAATTGCTTTTGTTTTTCCTTTTATTTTTTTATTTTCTTCACCAATGTATTTTTAAATCGTCGGGCTAAATTGATCTCCACTACAGTGGGTAAATCCTTTACCACTTTTGAAGTCAGGTAGTACTACTATCGTGCCTTATTGCCACAGCAGACAGGGAAGAAAGTGCGCCGCATATTCGTATTCTGATGTACCTACATTTTTTTCTGCTTCCGTGCTTTTATTATATCCCTTCGTCTAGTGCTTTTCCGGTTCTCCAGTCATTTTGCCGACTTTTGCAATTATGAGGTTCATTTTTTTTTTTGCAGCTCAAAATATATGGAATATAGGAATTAGTTTACGCCTAGATGTTTATCTTCTTCTTCTTCTATCCTTTTATCCTCTTCTTTATAGTGTTGAATGACGAAATGCAAGTTTTGATATGTTTCTATATGTCTCATGAATATCGCCCGAAAAATTTAAATTTTTATTATTGAAAGGATTATTTTAGTTTTTGGCTTCAAAATCATCAAATTGTTTCTAGTTATCATTTTATGCAATCTACAGTTGCATAAAAAAAATAAAAAAATATTTTATGTTCGGTATTAATATTTTTTTGAAAAAATTTTGATAGACACGAAATACGTGTTGCATCAATATTATTTCATACTATTTTCAAACTAAATACTTGTACTATGAAGATAGGACCAACTCATTGGTCTCTGAACGAGGTACGAACATCCGGTCACTGGATCACTAGGAGGGTTCATTTTCATGATCGAATGCGTACAAGTTTTTTTTTAAATTTCTTAATGTGTCGACTACATATCCTACTCATAACACTTCCTATCTTGAACATACATTACTTCAATAATCAGTAGAATAATATCTTATCAACATATCGATAGGGTTATCATGTGTCAAAAGTTTTTGAAAAATTTTTTTTTTGAAATTTGATATCTGACATTCAGCAAAATCGTTCTTAATCTCCGAGAAAATAAAGAACATATCTTTATTTTATTTATCTTATTGAGATTTTTCCTTAATTCATTTTTGAAATTTGATAATATTAATTATAAAAAAAATAAAGTTATATCTTGACTTTTATCTGCCGAGTCTCTACTAAATTATTAATGATATGAAAACATTTTTTGGGGTTTTTAATCCCTTAAGATTTTCTTGTACATATAAGCATGTGAATTAATCGTAACTAGACAAGTTCAAATCTGTGATAACAGAAACATTCCTATCCAAAGGAGTTCTAAGACAAAAATGATAATATCCAACTGGCTATGGAAGGTGATCTCTCTGGGAAAGTACTGCTATGGTCAGATGGCTTCACAATATCATTCCAAGGGTACAATGGTGCGAGGCATCGTCTGAATTGACAGGGATGGGGAATATTTTTTGTTATAAAAATGTACAATATATTTAATATGTATTTCAGACAATGTTGTACAATTTTAAAGACAAAGCTAAACAATACTGGACAGAATTTAAAATAGATCCATTCGCAAACAAACCCTGAGATGCAACATTCTCTGGTGTACGTTTGTGAGAATCAGAAAAGAAAGTAATGTATTTATTTAAAATGTCTTTAAGTTCCACAGAAATGAACACGAAGTGGCCATTTTGTTTTTTTATAAATTTTAGAATAAAATAATAGATTAATATATGCTTTATAAAGTACCAATTAACGAAATTAAAATAATTAATCACATCTTTGTAAAAAAAATACCAAATTTGTACATAAATCCTTCCAGGGTGGCGTAACCCCTTAAATGTAGGTATATTGTAGTATTTTACATGTATCTACTGTTAAAGAAAATGTAAAACATTGTAGAACAACATTATTTAATACAAATAAATTTTTGCGTTCTATAACAAGATTTCAGATTTTTTTTTCATCATAAAAAAACAATTAATGTTCCGCGTAGACAGATTTAAAAGTACTTTTATTTATTTTTATGGTCATAATTATTATTTGATCAATGTACAATAGCTTGGTAAGGTAGGTAATAGCCCAATGTAACGACCACGGTTACAACACTAAGTCCTACTACGCAAACAATTTAATTAAATATAAAAAGAAGAAGCGAAATAGCGCCATGTTTCTATGCTAATGTGATGATTACGGATATTTTTGATGATAAATTAGATTTATTTTAATTGGCAATTATTATTTATGGTTAGCTATCTAATATGTACAATAAACATTAATGTTTATCTGAACTGTTATCGATAAACATTTTACGAATCTCAACCGAACGGGATTGTCGGCTGTGCGCTCGCGGCCGTAAGCAAAATTTCAACATCTTAGCTGCGAAGATCATAAATATGTCAAATACACGTCGTGAAGCTTATTCCTGAAATACGTTTCAGGTGCGTTGACTTAAAAGGTTAGTCATGTTCCGCGTTGATGTAAAAATGAGCTCAGGCCGTACGGGCCATACATACTAAATATGGAAAAGCAATTTTGCGATCGAGATGATACCCGTAAATATTCATTAATGCTTCATGAAGATGTATCTGTTTATGGTGTTGAATCATTCGTATTTTTTTTTCATTGTTTTTTTTTATCGTGCTTGTTGGTTAGTACTAAGGTCACGTTATGTATGTACGTCTACTTTTATATGCTTTTATTCAGCTTCACTTGTCTGTCATTGTATTCAAGGCTGACCACCCTGTTCCTGGCGCAGGGGGAAGGGGGGAGGGATCTGTAAAACAGGCAGCGCACGGGCGCGCTTTCTCTTCTTTTCCCGCCTAAATACCAGTAATTAGGTCACGGTTGATAGTTTGGTCATCAACATACAACAACTCTAAATAAACTAGTATAGTAAGTATCGGAATACCAATGTTCCCGTAACAATATTAAAGAAGACTGATATAATTTATTTAAACATATCATTAGCAACAAGTTGTTAATGACCTGATAAATTATTTTAGTGTGATAATTAAATACAATTAAGCACACTTTATGATAACACATTACAGAGTACACTTTTTATTTTTTATGTTTGAAAAATTAGAAACACAATTGTTGATTCGTGGAATTCAAGTTCAATGTTGTCTACCGCGTAACATGCAATAATCAATTCTTAAAAGTTGTGCATATATTACAACGGTACATACGAGTAGGTACCTACTTAAAAAAATAGCTAAGTGAATGGTTGACAACATCTGCTTCATTGAGCCTAGGCTTTGTAGAAATCAAAGGAAAAGGTTAAGGTGTATCTACAGATCGAATCTTAAAGCTCACGACGTACAGCGTATCGATTGTACATCGGAGGTAGGTACCTGCCTGCCTACACAGAGCTGAAAAAAGGCAATAAGATACTACAAGTAATAGCCAAACAACAACGACGCGCCGCGATCCCCGATAATTTAGTATATTTACAACATGGAGTCCAGCGGAATTAATGCCAATTTAAGCAATTATTTGTAATTTTTATTCGCCTTTTAGGATCTGTTGGATGCGCAGCAAAAGAAGGCGATTTTCGTTTTCCAGCTTCTTTTTGTTTATCGCCCGCGGATTGGCCGGCGAGGTCGGCCAATAATCCTTGAGATTAGGTATGTCGGAATGCTGGCCGAACGGCCGCCACGCGCTCCGGTACGGATATCGGCGGGAAAATGTTTTAATTTGATATCGTTTGCGTAATAATGGCGGTATGCTAATGCGCTACGTGTACTCGAACCTAAGTTATAGGGGGGATTTTTGCGGGAGAAACAACAAACATCGTACTATATGACATGTCACCGTGGCTACAGAATGATTGTGAAGTATAATTTATTTATGCATTTAATTATTTACACGGTACAAAGCACCATTAATTAAAAAAATATAGGTACCTTAAGAAATGATTTTTCAAATATATAATTGGTAAATAGGTAGTTAAAATTGATAACATAAAAGAAAAATACTAAAAATGAAATCGAAAACTGAAGTAGTTAAAAGAATGATGCTATTAAGTTTTTTTACTTAAAAAAATTTTGTTAATGGGTTAATTTATTGGAAGTCGACGTTGATTGATGACGATGACGAAAATTGATAACATAAAAGAAAAATAATAAAAATGAAATCGAAAACTCAAATAGTAAAAAGAAAGATGCTAATAAGTTTTTTTTTACTTAACAAAATTTTATTAATAAGTTAATTTATTGGAAGTCGAGGGTTTCTATAATTCTGCATTTTCGAAACTGGTTGACGTCAAAGTAAGTATGCACAAAACAAATTTGGTTATTTGCTTAAATTAACAATAATGTCTTACCACAAAGTAAACGGTGTAAGAATTGTATTTAATTAAATCGTATAGTCTACACATTTATATGTTTTAGAATTGGAGTCAGGTTGAATACAACTCATGTGTCTGGAGTCCTCATTGCAATGCCCTTATATACATACTTGAACGCATCCAACACAAATTTCTACGTTACATTAACTATCGACTTGACATCCCAGTTGCAAATATTAACTACACAAGATTACAAATTTTTACTGAATTTTTGCCATTATCCAGCAGGAGACTTGTATCTGATTTGATCTTACTCTAACTCGCATTTTGACACCCTTGATATTTTGGGTTTGTTTATGTTCCATGCGCCTGAAAGAGCTACACAAACACCTACACTCTTTTATTGTGACAATACCAGAACCAACTCACATTTTAACTCTCTTTTACCCAGACTGCATAGGCTAGGTAACACCTATGCGCATATCTCTGATATTTTTAATTCCAAAGATTCAATCTATCTATGTCAATTGTGTTATTTTTTCTGTTCTACTCTTTGGATATCTTGTATACATTTTTATGTAAAAGGCACTTCTGTGCCGTATATTTAAATAAATAAATAAATATTGTATTTTATTTCTTAAATGAGATTTTAAAATGACTGAAAGGTATAAAATATGAAAACGTAGAAAATATTTAAATATTTTCTACGATATTTTTTTGCTTGAAAATGTGTATTGCAATCATAGATTAAGAGATAAACATAAAGAAACTGATTCAGAAGACCTCATGGGGTTAGAGAGATGAAAGATTAGAAAAAAAGCCGGTAAGAATAAAAAGTACACATTCAACAAATAATTCCTATTGATGTGTGGACACAAAACATGAAATAATCAGTGTGTTGAAGATTTAACCACCTTAATAAATAAAAAGTTCTTAAAGACATACCAACCGATAGAAAAACGAGAATATTAAGAATGATTGACGCTAGAAGTTCACCTCAAAAATCAAATGTTTACAAGGAATGCAGAAAAATAAAATATCAACAATGCAAAAAATAAAATAAGTATAACTTTATGAAAATTTTGTAGATAATACACTTTTAATGAAAGAATAATTATAAATAATGTTTTTGTGAGAAAAAACATGAAAATAACAATAAAAAAGAAATAAAACATATTAAATAAAATAAATATTATATTATAATACCTTTATTAGTGTCAGGTATAAATAATAATTAATTACTTCTTCTAAAAATATAGCAAATTTATTTTGTATTTTAATTTTTATATTAATTAATTGGTGCCCGACACTGAACGGGTCATGCCCATCTAATACTACTAGTTTTTTTAGTGTAACACTCGCTGACGTGTGACAGACCATAAAAATAAATAGACTGAGAATTTATGAGTTCACTCAGTGTGAGATTTAAAAAAATGTCTAAGCTAGCCTAGCTTACCTGCCCAGAGAAATGAATACTTTATTTTATTTTAAAGCAGATGTATATACCTACGTTTTTTTTTTATAAAATCAAATAAAATAATATTGTTGTCTGTCCGTCTATCTGTCTGTCCGTCTGTCTGTCTGTCCCCGTAACTTCATATAACGTCCGTAATTTTGTTCGAATTCACGGCTAAAAAACAAAAAATACCGGAGATTGAGCTTGAACCCCGGGCCAGCAAAACCCGAAGGCGGCAACGATAGCAATGTTGCTATCGCCAAGCCTGCATTACCCGTCAAAAATACAGTGGGTACATATAGGACTTAGCAAAGACGCGAATCATTTCATGTTCTGCCCGATTGCTAGGGTTTAGAATAGTACATAAATTTACCTAAATAATACTCATCATAATCAAAAAAAGATTTTACCACTTAAAAAAATTATACCTATATATTTTTGTTTCGTGCCCAATTTAATAGGATGGGCAATTTGCTGAACATAAATATTGTGAGGTGTTTAAGAATATGATGTTTAACGTGTGTCCATAATTTCTGGTTGTGAATCGTGCAAATGAAGTACCACAAACTTAAACTCAAATAGTAGGGAGGTGAAATAGTTAAGAGCCAATTCATTTCGGCACGCTGATCATGAGCACACGTGACAGCGGACACGAAATCCAAACAGGCATTCAACTAGCTCACGTCGCTTTGAATCAACGTATGAGAATAAAAAAAGGAAATGGAAGGAATAAAAAGAAGAATAAGAGACAGCAAGTAAGCATTTAAAATTATATTGGTTCAGACTTTGTGTTTCCAATCTTTACTTTCGCGGCGGAGTCTTAGACGGCCAGTACTAGCACAGACGTATAGGCAAGATAGACGTCTTCTTCGTTAAATTTTTGATCCCATAACGCACAAAATGACTCAACCTTACCGTGGACAAAATCTAGGTGACTACGAAAATGGTGTAATTAAACTTTTCGAATAGTTCTTTTACAAGAAATACCTTAGTCGTTGAATTTGATGTTATACTAAAAAAAATGACGAAGCATCAAATGCATAGGTACATAGCGTATGCAATGACTTGAACATGTTGACAAGTGGCCATGAGTCCTAAGCATAGGTATGTTCTCCACAAATATTTGCTTATTGATTGTTTTGTGTGTGTGAGTATGAAGATATATGAAGCGTGGAGCTGAAAAAATAATCAATAATTTTCTAACGTACGATACTGAAATTAATCCAGGGGTTATCGAAGAGGCTGATAAATCCGGATTTGCGGATTTGTGTTACACGAAAAAGGATTCTCATTTCTGTCTGAACTATTATCGTCAATTTAAATAAATTATATATTTTTTTAAAAAATATATCATCATTTTTTTCACTAGGATCATAAATTATTTCACACAAAGCTAAATCTATCTAAAAGTGCATCAGCGCTAATCGTTTTCAAACTTTTACTATTTTATCATAAAATTTACATTTTGTTTCATATTTAAAACAATTGATTTATAATAATATATGCATAGGAGAGTGCATTCGAGAATTTATTTAAAGAAGGGACTGAGAAACCTCTTTTAATTTTACATACATGAAGAGCTTCAGGATCATTTTATGTCTAAACAGCTTATGTTTTACACAACGTAAATGACGCTGTATGAATTATACAATATTATTATTAAATCTTATAATTTATGGCACTCCTGCTGATCTCCGAAAATCTAATTTCGGCATTATTTTAGATCTGATAATTTATACTAGTATTATTATCTATAAATCGCTTTTATTCCCCTTTTATTTTTGTAGTTTATCAACGCACTTTTGAATGTTGAAACGCCAGATCAGAAGCTGCCTTTACCCTTCAAGAAAGGGACCAGCTGTTAGAGCGGCTATTGATTTGTTAGCGCCATAAAACCCGTGGATACCCACGTAGAGCGCACATACATAATGTAACACTGTGTCACGATATGTTTTTATGGCCTGAGGTCGTGGATGTATGGAAAATTTACATTTTCTAAACAATACGGCGTAGTTATTAAGTCCGAATACTGGCGACATTAATTCTAGGCCGAATAAGTTATGTGGAAACATTTAACGACTGGGGATAAATAAATACGTCTGCATTTGAGATCTTGCGCAAGTCTAACTTTCGAATCTATTTTAGATGGAGCCCAACGAAATTGTACAGACAAGCAGGTGTTTCATCTCCGTTATTTTTATGTAATAAATATTACAAAGTTTGTTTGTAATATATGCGTATAATTTTACATAAACAATTTTAAACAATCTTAAAAACAAAATTTTTCTCGTATTAATTTCCCGTATTTTTATAACTATTATATATTTATGACACAGTAATTCGTTTTTATTTAATTAGAGATTTAATTACTAACTATTTTAAAGTAAAAAAAAGATCATAAGGCCCAATTTCTAGAGCAAAATCCATGACAAAACGCACAGGCTTGAGAAAATACATACGAGAGTGCTGCCAACATCAATTTTATGGTGAATTAATCATTATATTTTAGTCATTATCATCGCCGGCTATTACTCGTGTTCAAGGAAGACTGTCCTTTAAGATTGTAGGACCTCAGGAGACTGTAGATCATTTTCCTGGAATCATAAATTCTGGATCAATCTGGGCACAGGAAGACATCGGCTACGAGCCGAGTGTTGGTAAAGCTGAGAGTTCATCATCTCCTTTGGTAGTCTGATTTCAGACATTCTGACTACATGGAAAATCTATCGAAATTTTCGCTGAAGGAACGTTTTTGAATGAGAGTAATACGATCCTGTGTGTCCTTGTATTTTTATATTTATTGGAATCATCGACACTTACTAGAAAAATGCTGAAGCGACTTGTTCTGTGTAGCCAATATTTCGCAACATATTCGATGCATGTAATCTGAATGAATTGATACGTATCCATGAATGTATTCTATTACAGACTGCGCAAAATCATGAATGATGGGAGAAATAAAAAATGATTGTTTAATATATATTTTTACTTATACGCATACTAGAAATTCTAATTATGCACAACTTATTTGATATACCTAGGTATTATTTCACGTACGTCTAGCTACCTTATGACACTAGACAGTAGGTGTATGTTCATTTACATTTGACCCTTATTTAGTTATTCGGGGGTTCTAAAAAGGACAATTCAACATAATTTTTTTCAATTTAATATCAAAGATAAGTAAATATTTGAACATCTTAATTACTAATAAATTAAAATAGACATAATCATTCGAACAATAAAGCTGTGTTTAATGTCAGAAAAAAATCTGTTAAATATTTTATAAAGTGAATTTGCTTCCTGTTTTATGCGTGTCAATGTGTAATCTCTTAAATGGGGGCATAAAATTAATACATTATGGTAGCGTAAATATAATTTTACAACTCATAAAAAATATTATGATCATTTTAGAATGAACGAGACGCTTGTAAACCCGGCGCTTTAAAACAAGTCCTATGTAAACGTCTGAAAAAAACAAAAATAATGGTTAGTAGGCAGATACAAAGAATACACTTTAAAAAAGAGCTAAAATGAAACTATTGCGAAAAATCTAGAACAGCACAACGGTGATACCTTTTGAATATGGCGTTACTAGAATTTAAGACCTATTCGTGTGTAAAGGAACGTTCACATCACGTAAAATAATGCGCGGCGCAAAAGGGGCCAATGAAATGCTCGAAGTAGTCTAGCGCCGTTGCCCTTTTCTAAGGCACCGCGTACTTCAAGCATTATTTCAGATATATAAACGATTCTAAGTATGAATTTAGCAAAGATTTGAACCAACTGGGTGTGGCAAAATTGGCTAGACTTGCGATCGACCGCCTTTGAGACAGGGGTGGCAAAATGCTAAGTCAACGAGTCGAGGGGAATATTCGGTTCAGTGTCAAAAGTTTATTTTAAAATGTATTTGAACGCTACATTAGTCCAGGTAATATATGCTTTCTTACTTGTTGTCTTTTATTTCCTCTCTTTAAATCTTGCTGCTGTCTGCACCTGCATTAGAGTGAAATGACATTGAAATTGACACGGGCTTCAACCTTAATGTAATTGAATATATTTGAAGATATTACATAGATATTTTACATTACATAAAATAATGTAAGTACACGCACAATTCGTAATTTAATCTCAGAATGCTTACAGTTTCCAATTCTTCAATTAATTTGTTTATAAAAAGAAGTCAGTTAAGGTAGGTAGGTATAATATACTATTCAATAAAAGTCCATCCTTGTTATGTTTATTTTCTTCTTAAAATAGAAAAAAAAAACTGGTTTCAAAAAACAGAAATAACTGAGTAGCTGGTTGGTGTAGTGGTCACGACGCTCGCCTAGTGATCTGGTGGTCGGTGGTTTGAGCCCCGTTCCGGCACACCAGCAAGTTAGTTCTATTTTCATAGCACAAGAGTTGAGGTCTTTTTGAAAATAGTAAGAATATTGATGCCACACGTATTCCATGTTTGCATCTTTATTCACAAAAACAAAAAAATTGAGTTCTTCTTGAGTGCATAATCAGGGATTTGCTTTATTTATTATGTAATTAAGCTTTGTACTACAAATACACCTTATAATATCTTATACCTGATAATAAGAGGGATTGCTCCTCTCGGATCTATAGTAGTAATAAATAAATCGAAAATTGTGGTGAAGTACAAATTTTTAATAAAAATTATATTTCAAATTTAAATTTTGCACCACGAAATAGCTGCCAAATCACTCAACTATTTTCTGTTTTCATAAGCTGAGATAATTTTTCTGTCTTCTAATTGGCAGATATAAAATGTCATCATTCGGTCGGTAACTGATTCGTTGTTGATGTAGTCATCCATAGCCTATGGATGGGGCTATTGGTGTCGTCATCGTCGGTTCAGTCAAGAGTTAAAAGGGGTGTCACTTTATAACACTTGTCAGATTTTCACCGGTCGCTAGCATTGTATTACGTTACTGTCAGTTATATTATAGAAATAAATGGAGTGTATCCCTGTGACCAGAGGAATTATTATTTCTATCTTACTCGCAATACCAGGATTTAACTCAAATAAAGCTAAAATGTTGGGCTCCATTGCTAGAATCACGCATTTTAAAAATAAGGATTTTTAATTATTCATATTACATAAAACATTCATTCTTAGCGCCCTTTAATATGGATCTCAAGTATAGAATTCTCACTATAATATTATATAGGTATCGTAAGAATCAGTAGGTACAGTCTAAATTTTTGAGAATTCACCGCACCTTGCATAGTTAAGTTAATTGCTGTATAATGTATTTCATTGGAACCTGTTTCTTTTCTAATATATTTTTTATATTTTTTATTTGTTTGGTTATAATAATAATAAAAAAATAATGATAAAAGTCGGGAGATGATTAGTGGTGCTATACTTCCATGGCGCCCTGTGTTATAAGGCTTCTAAAATGGTTTACGTGCAGAATGTATTAAGTACCTACAATTAATGCTGATTCGCCACGTTCTCGCAATAAGTCACGACATCCTCTCTTGCTTGAAGCTCAGAATATCATCAATGATTTTTTCGTATTGGAATAATTTTGTTGCCAGTGGAATGACTGGCGAAAGAACTGACCCCTTCTCAGAAAACCCTTTCATTTTATATGCTCTGTTGGTACCGCGGCGGACGCAGTGATGTATCAGGTTGAAAAATAGGCACGCGTCCTGTGCATAATTCTAATTCAACTAGGGGTGATTGATTCTCCTTTCATCCCTGGTCTGAACAAAGTGAGTATATTTAGAAGTGTCACTTAAAAAGGTTATATTCAGTATAATATTGAACTTTTTTACTCAACACTAGGGTATACCATCGATGTTCCGATCCAACACTAAAATATATAAGTAAATGTTGGAACTAGCAAAAAAAATGAAAGTTGAGTAACACATATATGATTTATCTACATTTATCAATCACACAATTATTTTAGTTGGTATAGGTATAAGGCGTATTGTGGTAAATCCATAAATAATGAACGATTATTCGTTAATTATTTAGAAGGGAATGTAAATATGATTAAATCTGAGCTTATAGAGAATAGGATAAAAAAGGTTCGCTAAGGTGGCTTAAAATGATGTTTATGTGTCAGGAAGTTCCATCTTCTCTGCCTTATCCTGTTGGAAACGAACTGATGATAAGTCTCATTTTTTTATTTATTTATCTTCATCTTGTTACATGACATAGAGATGGAGCCGCTCATCTCACTAGGAAGAACCTGTGCGGAGATGAGCAGCTGAACAATATAGCGAGAACAAAAAATAATAAAGATATACAACAAAATACTATATAACTATAAGATTAATTAATTAATTAATTGAGTATATAAATATAAAATGTGGATAATAAGAACAGTATATATTGTATAAGACAAAAGCAATAGTGAAAGTAAAGTAATGTATACAAAAAATTATATGCATGGATAGTAACAAAATGTATATATAATAGCACAGTTAAAATTATATTTAGGTATATACCTATATAAGAAAATTAAATGAATGTTTGTGTATATTAAATAGTGATAAGAAATGATGTTTAATGAGCAATAAATTATGACCTGTTTTCGGCAGTTGGGTATTTGTGCAAATGCAGGTGACAATAATGTCTTCTTAAATAGTGTTGTGTAAAAAGTTAAGAGTAGGGTGTCCACACTGACTACGACAGAATGGACACCAAAGTCATTTGGATATCACTTCCATTAGTCTGCATAACACCCTTAACCATTTTTTTTAAAAAAGACAGTGTTTGCACTCCTAATATTTTCGGGAAGAGCATTGAAGAACAAAGGAGCCTTGTAAAAAAAACTTCTTTGTCAAAACACTGTCTTGGCATTTATTGGCTGATACATTAAAGAAGTGGACATTCTAGTATTCATTAATCAATCTTCTTCTTATAGAGCAATCTCCTGTCGGAGATTGGCGATCATATTGGCGATTACGACTCTATTCACCGCCGCACAAATGAACTCAACTCAATCGAGTTACGAGTTACACCGTATCGCTTATCCCAGTCCCTTGGGATAAGCGATACGGTGTCTTCCTATGCTTATTTTCCCCTAGATGATGAGTTGGTTTAGACTATACTTTGATTCTCTCATAATATGTCCGAGATATTCAAGATTACTTATCTTGAAAGTCGGTAGCACTTCTCAGTCTTTTTCCACACCCCGGAGGTCTTCGAGGATCGTTACTACCATTCAGAAAATTTTCAATACGCATCCATAGAGCCACATTTCAAAAACCTCGACTTTACGAATTAGTTCGGGGTTTAGTGTCCATGCCACCCCAAATAAGATTAATTATAGTTAAAAATAAGATTCAATAAGTAATAGAAATTGTGGTCTGTGAAGGTCCACCTGAGGCCATGGCACTATTGCATGAACAAAAAAAAATTATAAATCCTTCAACGACCCTTCTAAAAACTATTGTAATAATAAAATATATCAAAGTGTGTGTAGTACAGTGTATTTTGTGTAACTTTAAATATAAATAATAAAAATTCTCCAACTTTATATTATTAATAAATGTTTCTCCTCATTGCTATTTTGATTCTATTTATTTAATCAGAACTGGGTAGGAAAGCCATTACTGACATGCGGAGGTTTCATATTTGATTATAAACAAAACTGTGATAAAACACAACCCTTGACCATTAGGGTGTGTGTAGCCTTTACTTTGTCATTTGCTCTCTCCGAGCTTTCATTTATTCTAGTAAATATGAAAGCTTGGTAAAATATATTTACTAACACACACAACTAGGTGAACGCGCGTCTTTGCTTTAACAAATTCCTAAAGATATATAATAAGGGCGCCTATGTATGTATAGGTACAATTTATTTTACCCGCGTTTGGCGGGAATTTCATTTTACAAATACTACCAGTCGAACGCCCTTGTGAAGGAAAAGATTTTGGAAAACTTTTAAGTTTTTAAATTAGATTATCTGGTGGTCGGTGATTCGAGCCCCATTCCAGGACACCAGAAAGTTAAACCTATTTTCATAGCACAAGCAACTTAGTAAGAATATTGATGCGACACGTATTCTATTAAAAAAAATAGAACTATGTTCTAAAATAAAATGTTTTTGTCATTAAAAATCATATATTTACATTAATAAAAATAAGATATACAGGTATTGTAATCATATATTTGTTATACTTTAAATAAAAAGACAGATAGGTAACTAGGTAGGTGCGTGTTGGGGAGATGATATTAAAATAATCAAGCACGATCCTGCTAGTGAGTACAACACCAATCTGTTTTTCCAGCTATTATTATTATTATTCAACATTATGTAAATGCTATTACCGCATCTCCCTCAAAAAATGCGGCCTCCGTTGAAAAAATTCCCGATCTAATGGACTCTACGGAGATCGTGCGAACCTTCGCCTCCGGCCGTATTGGCATCTCGAACAGGTCTCCGTAATGGCTTTACAAGACACACGGTGTCCGCAAGATATCTATCTGTATTTTATTAAAAAATAAAAAATGAGGCCCCTTAAATACGTTGCGCCGGGAGTGAGAGGCTCTTACGACAGGGGGAGCCTGATCTCCGAGCCTGGCTTAATTAGAAAACCTCAAACCGGTCGGGCTACCCATGTTATGTGGAAGGCTTGATGTATAATTTTTGTACCCCGCTGATTTACGCCGTCTGATTGAGGAGGTAACGTTAATTAGGGAGCTGCGCGCGCAGGTCCCACGGGCGGCCATTTTGGATTTTGTTTTGATATATCTAGTAACCCCAGTCACATAATTTAATGTAAAATATGATTAATTTATTATTTGCGTTCGTAAGCAGGTTGTTAACTATATTAAATGATGATCGTATATAGTGTTTACGTATATAAAAAAGTGTGTAACATTTAATATGGTCACATATTCGTACAAAAATAACATAACATATATAGGTATGTATATATTTAGTGGCATCTAGATAATGTAATAATAATATTAATGATTATGAGATATTTATGCCCATTAAAGGTTTTAAGTCATCTATCCATCCTATTTTAATAGCATAAACGTTTTGCTTAATTTGGAAATGGAAAGAACATATTCCGCGTTCGCAAATATATTAAAATAACTTTCAATAATAAATATTACGAGAAACATATTTTATTTCGATCTATTTCGTAGAAATTATAATTTTTTACGCTATATTTCAAAGAATTGACCGCACGCCGTCGTAAATAATCATATTTTTGTAAAAAAGATAAAAAAATAGAAACCTAATTAATAATTTATATAATTATATAATAAAAATAAACCTAGTTTTCACCACTTTTGTATTGAAAATATCAACACGTTTCAGAGCCCATGGCCTTTATTAGGTACTTTATTATTATTCATTTTTCATATAGGTCATTTTTTTAAATATTTTGACTGTCTATACCTTGATTTTTTAATTTAATTTTGTTAGTATACATTTGTATCCTGACGAAGGGGCCATGGGGCTCTGAAATACGTTGATATTTTTAGTACAAAAGTGGTGAAAACTCAGTTTATTTTTAATAATTATATTAATAATGTCACCACAAAATTATTTTGCTGTTTTTGAAGAAGTAGTAAATAATTACTTTTTTCGGAAACTCTTTCATAGCTCAAGTGTAGTTAGATCTACTACACACAGAACAGACCTCGTCGATTTTTCCCATTCCACACAAGACCTCATACCCACTCCAATATACCCACTCCAATACCACCACAGAAGTCTGTCTGCACCGGGCGTAGAGCACCAACTCCTACACTCGTTCGAGCCTTTGGAGCCCGGCTACTTGTGTGGCGTCAAGGCATGCTTAGCATTTTAAATGGAACGTATTGAAGAGTTTTCTTCGTCGATTCGTCGATAATGTTCGTCAAACTTTTCATACTGTATGTCTTATGCCGGTTTATGTATTCACCGCTCGTCTCACATCAGACCGGAGAATGGAACTCTTTTTCCCATGTGTTCAAACGTAATCTATGGTGGATGCGGATACTATATATATCACCCTCTCTCACGGTACACCGTGTACGTTCTCAACGAGTTTATACACATTTTCATAGGTTTAACTCATCTTAGGATGAAAAATAATGTAGAAAAATATGTTATGGCTATATTTTATATTATTTTAGATTGATGGATAGATAGACATTGACAATGACGATTAGAAAATGCTTTCTTTTTACACACAATGTTTAACAATCATGCATGAGCACATCATGCCCGTTTTTATGCTAAGCTAAATAAAAATAAAAATATAAAAATAATTATGAGGGGTATAAAAACGAAGGCGGGAACATCCAAAAAAATTTAAAATTGTTTTGAATGCAGCCACCTAGCGTAACTAATTTAGAATGTACCTATTGAATTCTAGATTTTATGTGTCTATCACTTCCAAAATCATGTTTCCTATTTTATTTTGTATACATAGCTTCGTCGCTGTAAGACAACTATAATTTAACTAATATATAGATATAGGACAAAAATCCACTTATTATATTTTTTTATAATTTTATATACATATTTTTTTTAATTTTGTCAAAACCTATCCTCTTCTTTGTTTAAAATGTGAGGTGTTGTTTTAAAAATAATTTGTACCAACAGCGTAAAATATTTGTGATATGACGTGTAATAATTGTGTTACTGGAATACCGGTACATGTCACCCCAGCATGGGCTAGGTAAACAACGTTGTACGTGTGTACAAAATAAAGCTTCCGTGAACATTTCACTCATTAAGATGGGTGTGCGTTAAGGCTTTAGTATGAAGCTCTTTGGGTCATCGTGCTCTTCGCGTTAGGTCATAATGGTACATTGTCTAGATAAACCATCAGCCGCAGGTAAGTGCAAAATAACGTAAATTTTGTTTGGGCAAAATTTAAATATTTTTGACGTTAATAATTTACATACATATGTAGGTGCTTGCACGATTCATGGCTAGTGAATTATGAAAATGTATCTTACTACTTTGTTCGCTACTCTAAACTTAAAGGCTATTGTAGCCTGTCATTTACATTTATGTATTTTCGTATGGTAGCAAAAATGTAGGCGGGTTTATATATTTACCTACTCACTGAGATGGCTACGTATTCTCAATAAGAAGGAACCATATTTTTAACCCTGGAATAATATTACATAAATTATATATCGAAATAATAAAAACATTTTATTATCTTGTATTAATAAAATTATTTTTAGCTATCACTATAGTATCACTAGTAAATCATTACACATCTACCTATATACTTTTATATGAATAGCAGACCAATCATCTTATGTAGGTATATACATGAGTTTTTATCATTCTTCCATTGCAATAATAGATGATTTCTATCCAACTGCAAAGTAGGTAACTATGTAGGTACATATCAATATCGACTTCGACAAGTCGGAGTATCTGCAAAAACATACAAATATTGGAAATTGAAGAAATACGTACAGTCATTAGAAATATTTTTATTCCAAGAATTTAATAAATGCACACATAAAAGTGTATACCTACATAAGTCAAAATAAAAAATTATTATTATTAAAAAATCGAGAAAATAAAAAAGACTATCATTTTTTATAGTTATAGGTACAAATAGGTTAGATTATTTATTTGTGAGAATACAAAATTCAGTTAACAATATTCTTCCAGACATACAATTATTTTATAAGAAAGGTTTCGGGTTCGACTCGCAATGGTAAATAAATATTCGATAGGTATATGAATACGAATATGTGTGCGACTTATGTTATTAAAAGTGAGACCGACGTACAAACATTGAGAATTATTAGTACAGAGTAAGAATAAACCGCGGTAGAAGTGTGCGCCTAGAAAACATCGTATTAGCCATAACTTCTACGTTATTTGATGTTGGAAGTGTCATAACTTCCAGCCACACCTACAAAAAATGTGTTTCCCATCTCGGACAAAACACAATTCGTTTACTCTCCGTCATTATCCTGGAGCAATTTTCTGATAACTACGGCGCTTTGCTGAAAATTGCTTTCAGGCTCGGTGTGGGACAGCCTCCCCGTTCGGTGGCGGAGTCGCCTGCCATTTTATTTTTGACGCTAAAACATTCTTCTAAATATGCTCACATTTTTTAAGATTAAATATATTTTCAAAGTTAAAACGATCGATTAATAAAATGTGAGATAACCAGACTCTGTTTAACCTTTCCCGATAAAATTAAAACGTGCGTTCGGTGCTGTAAATTCAGATTCTTTTCGCATTTTTAGTCGGATAAATATGAATATTTCTAATTTTTTACGTACAGTAATATTTTTTTTAAATAAATATGTGAACACGGATTACGTGTCATTTCCTTTTAAATACCACGAGCGAATTAATATGTACATTTTTGCATGTCTTATTAAGCTAATTTTTGAAAGTGGAGACAGGATTAAATGTATTTTCAATGTTATATACTTGATATCATTTTTCTCTCTGTAGACAATTTAGCTGTCTATTTTTACGTACATAATACTTAAATGCTATAAATGTTCAAGAAATTTTTTTTCCCTGCCTTAGGGTAGCTGAAAAGTTAATTTTCAGTTTTCAAAATGCACCTAAGTCAACGTTAGTCTTCACTTTCCCTACGTTATCTCCCATATATAATATATATATATATATATATATCTATATATATATATATATATATATCTATTATATATATTATATAATTATGCTATTAAAACGGTAAACTTTGACGAAGTCAATGATATTTTCATAATACAACATATTTTGTGCGAACAAAGGCAGGGTAACCTAACTTACATAACATAACGCCGTTGCCTATTAGTGGATGGAACGCCACACTTTTTTGTCCTGGTACAACACTGTTGCCTCGCCCACTTTCAAACATTGCCTCATACATGCTCTTCCCCTATTAAAGCTTTTATCAGGGCCTTCCTTTAATGTTTGGTATATGTAATCATGCTAAGTCTTTCGCGGATGCCTCTGTTTCTGTTCAACACTCCCGTCATATATTTTCTTTATCTCCTTACTCATGCGTTCCATATGACCAAACCATCTTAGCGATCCTTTCTTTATTCACTACTCTACAGCCAGCACCGCAAAGGTGTACACTGTTTGCATTTTGTTAGTCTGTACTCTTTTTGCATGGCAGTAAAATGTCAAAAAGAAAACAAATAAATGGGAAAGCCAAGTACCTCACCGACATCTAGTTGTTGACTCTGGCACTAAAGTCCCGCGCGGGACGGGAGCACTCTGGCGGTAATTTTAGTGACTATAAAACAAGGCACTTAAGGATCATCACTCTTTTTTAATGGTCATAAAGAAAATTGTTTATTGAGGCGAGACCGAGGGATCACTCAAAGCTGTGTGTGAATCTGTATCTGTGTGTATGTATGTGTGTGTGTGTGTGTTATCCCAAACCGAGAATGCCCCTACCATTTGATTTGTTGATATTTAAAGACAATGTTAGCAATGACCGCTCGGTTATTTATGTGTTTGTTGACTCTTTTTTCAACCTAATGGTAAACGATTTTTTATCTCTTGTTGATAATATTATACTCTTTGTACTCCACTTAAAGAAACGCACGTAAAGTGATGTAAGTAACGATAGTAGTGGCTCGTCAATTAAAAATATTAATGATTGGTACCATGCTGCTGCGTGTACTTGATAATACTTTTTTAATAGGTCATCAGTGTCGGACATAAATAAATATAAATTACATAAACAGTTAATTATTCCAACAAAATATGTCAAGCGATTCTTGTAACGTTGCATTTTGCTTACGCGGTTGTTGAAGCAATAAATACCTATTGTAATTATTTTGACGGATCGTGTACTTGAAACAACATGATAGATCATGAATTTCAGCCACGCTTATCTATTCGAAGATGATTCCTCAAATTTCGGGTCAATTGGATTAGGTCATGCTCTCTCTCCAAATATGTTTGTGCATAGATTAGTTCAACCGCATTCTTAGAGTAATCATACTATAGCATCTGAAAATTTGGTCAAAATTGACTTTTTTCATTTCAATAATTTTTTTCGAAATGGCGGCTATACAAAAACTAGTCCTAGAACAATGAAAGTTAAAACGTTTTTTCCACGCTTTATCCTGTCCCAATTTTTTTAAAATTCTAAATTCGTGATTCACTACAAAGCTGTTAATACTGGGTCTAGAGAAAAAACTAATATAGTAGTTGCTATCTTTTATACCTTTTATCCTGACGAAGAGACGATTGCCCCCGAAACATGTTGATTATTCAATAAATATTGTTTTTAAACCAAGTATTTCTTAATTGAAACGATCACTACAAAAGCATAACTGCCGTATTAATTAATGATAAGAATATTTTCAAACACCTGACCCTTGCGGATAGTGCCAGAAGGGAATTCTAAGATTTCTCCCGAGGGTCTGGTGACCATGTGTCGTCGCGTCAAAATCGATACGAGCCGACGAGAGGACCCGAGGAGCGTCGGTCCTCGTAAACGGCGCGAGCCGCGCGCCTCGTGATGTGGCAGGGCGATCGCGACTTTACGACCGAGGCTAGTTAGACAATAAAATGACGCGGACGTCTTCACTTGGCAAAAGCCTAGGTCAGTTTTACAGCCGCTGATACCTTTTTTTCGACAGTAAAATGAAGAAGCTTTTATGGCACAATTCGGCCGTTAATGTGGCGATACTCTTCTTGTCGAATTACATTATAAAGCGATGATAAAACAGTTTACTGCTGCCGCCGTGTGGGAGGCTCCGCTTAACGACTCGACTACTGCTAGAAACACCGCTCCGTCGGTATTGTGCGTGATTCAATTTTTTTATTATTTACTTTATCGACACTTAAAATCAGAATTACGATCTTATTATTGCGCATTAGTGACCCGTTCGGGATGTATCGCTCGTAACGGAGCGGCTGCAGCGTGCTCGGAGACCTGTTGAATGGTGACCGAATTGGTCCGTCTGGTGTTTATGGCGCGACGCCGTACGAGTGGCGTGTTAACTTACAGCTGGAGGTATCTACCCGTCGTTTGATGACGATGATGGGTCGTAATCCTTAAAAAGGGATTTCGGAAGACATAATATGTATATCAAATCATTTCATCGTTATCTGTTAGTTAAATATTTAATCAAACGATCTTAGGTAGGTTATTTTAGTCGTGAAATTATGTTTTTTGTGTATATAAGGCAAATTCTTAGGAGGTAACTATTACGCTTTGATAATACATAATAATTTAACATAAAATAGTAGGAACAAAAAATTATGCCCCGCACGTTTTTGTCTATTTTATTATATATTTGATCATCCAGCAGGAAGACATAAGAAGTACAACGTAAGAAAGTACGTAATACAAAAAGTAGTTATATGTCTCCCACAATTAAAAGATGACATGGACAAGATTCAGTGATAATAAGGAAGAAAAGTAAGAGTAAATAGTAATAATAAGTAATACGTATAATGTATAAATATAATTCACATGGTCAGGGAGGGTGACGGGTTTCCAGTATCTGTGTTCATACTTGGTATTTAAAATATCTATTGAATTCAAAGGGTTATAACAATTTGAGTATATACGTGGGATGGGAGAAGGTTTTCTATTATTGGTGTGATAGGTTGAAAAGGAAAAGAGGTAGCCCTGTCTGTCAGATCTAAATGGGACGTGGAAGTATAGCAAGCTGGCAATTTTAGGAGAGTCAATAATTTGAATTTGAAATTTGTTTTTTAAATAAATTTGAATAATTTGAAAAAAGGATTGATCTTATACTATTCGCCTGTTTTCAAGTGTGTCCACTTTACAAAATTGTGTCCAGATAGTTAAGATTGAAATTAATTTTGTAGTTAACACTCTTAAAAACTTTTTCGATTCTGTTATCTTAAGTTACTTCAATACTACTGAATTTTCCGAAGCACAATTCCTGCTTTACCATCCATTACCAAATGGGTATACCTATTATCAACTATCTTCAACAATTGTTAAGGATTCTTATATTACATTCCAGTTAATGTGAGCTGTGCAAGTGGACTATTAATAATTGTGTTACGTGCGAGAAGTTTAGACTGTTCATATTAACAATTTGACTCCCAAACTAGCGCTATACTAGGTATAAAGTTGCTGGTTATATAAAACTCTCCATTTCTTATGTGATCAATAGTCGAAGGTAAGTATATCTCCTCATTCCTTCGTTTCACATTACTATATCGCATAATTGACCCTTTTGCAACCATGTTTACAATGCCAACCATGTTTAGCTTTATACTGTTCATAAAACAGCTTGTATTAACGTAAAAATATTATATACATAACCAGTGATTTAATATATTGTTTTCGAATCTCAAGGCTTTTATATCATGATATTTAGAGAGACGTAGAAATATTTTAATTTGTGAAGAAAGGAAAATATTCGATTAAACTTTTTAATATATATTTTTTTCTTTTTTTCAGAAACTAGTTAATGGATTTCATAAACGGCTTATGTAGCGGACACGGCGTCAATTCTGTGGTGAGTATTCATTGTTTAAATTATGTGTTATGCTAATAAACCTATTGAATGTCGGCTTATCACGTTGTTTATTGATATAAAGATACGGTAAATACTTAAAAATTATTTTAACTAATCTAAAAAAGTCATAATTCATGTTGGAATATTATTACATTTTTCATGCAGGTTGTGTGTGGGTTTCACAGCTAGTAAAAGTATTGAAAAAATCCATTTGACTATAAACTTTAGTTTTATAAAATAATATAAAAATTAATTAATGTATCTTCGTACTTACTGACTTATCCAATATTATTAAGGTAGGTAAATGTCGGGCACGTGCATTCATTAGGTAGGTACATTGAATAACGAGTTGTACGTAACTATACATTTTTGAAAAAATAATAAAATGTCATATTTGTGTGATAAAAAGCGATACAAATTTTATTTAGATTGTTTTAGTAATTTTTTTTATTAATTAAAGCTTATTTTAAAGGACTGAAAGCACTTTTCTGGTAATGGTAATGGAAACATACGACTTACGGTGTTTTAGAAGTAGGTATATAAAAAAGTAGCCCATAAAAACCAAGTTTTTATTATACTTCCTTTCTCATTTACTAGTGCAAACTGGTTTGGCGCTTAACCTATGCGTTGGGCTCGTTGGGATGCGACGCTACGATAGGGATAAAATATTTCGAAAAATCCAAAATTATTATTTTATCAGTTTTCGCGTCTACCAGATGCGTCGGAATCTCTTCATACAAATTGTATGAAAAAAAAACCATTAAAAATTTTAAAAATTCAAAATTATACTATAATTATTAAATTTTTTAACGAAAATTTGATAGATCTCTTTAATCGTCGCACGAGTCAGCGCGATTGGATCACAGGAAAAGTGTTAAAACTCGATCCAAATTTTTTGCGTCAATCAGACAAATGCCACGAGTTAAAATAAAGGAAGTAAAAAATAAGCTAGACCAGGATGATTACATTGAGAATTATAAATGTATTGTAAAGAAAGAACTGTACAGATTTAAAAGAAGATAAAAATAAATCCGTAATAGGAAATAAATAGTACATGGAAGGAGAATCGTAGAACAGAATGAATGAGAAGATGTATGAATGTAGCGGAAGCAAAAGTGGTGTGTCAAGATAGAAGAATATGGCGTTCTATCCTCTCTGCCTACCTCTGCGGGGAAACAACGTGATGGTTAGTTAGTTAGTACGTTAGTTAGTCAGTTAGTTAGAAAGTTAGTTATTAAGTTAGTTAGTAAATTAGTTAGTTAGTTGGAAGGAGAAAATAGTTATAATACATTCTATGTCATAATGCATACATTAAGAAATGCAATTGAGGGAATACGAGATAAAAGCCCGGACAAAAACACATTAACCAAATAAGGAGCATGGCAAACGTAAACACTTTCGTATAACTTCTGGCAAGCAATGTAACGGCAAAAACGTAATTCGCAAACATGAAAGGAATAGAAAGTTGCCGTAGAAAGACGAGATTTGGTTTGAACTCTATACCACCACAGAATCCTTAACACCTTCTCTTAAAAAACAAAAAAAATCTCTTTAATAACGATAAAAGTAGGTATTCTTCGAATTGGAAAATTTAATCCTATTCAATTGAAAATTGTAACAGCCACTATTTTATATATAATTGAGGAAAATTACAAACATCATTTGTCAAAATTAGCCATTAATTTTTACATCCGCTTGTAAAAAGCCTTTTTGTTCACATCCGTCATTGAATGTCAGACAAGATAAGATATTTCTTACTTATTAATTTTCAGTATTACTTAATTAATATTCATTAAGTTATAATTTAGTAGCTTCATAATATCAAGTGGTATGGAATTTTTTTCAAACCTTTGCAATTTTTGTTAACGGTTAAATTATTTAAATAGGTTTACCTAAATAGATACCTGTGTGTATAATGAACGGAAATAAATTCGTGTAATTAGATAGGTATACTATAATATTGCTTTCTTGTCGATTACCCTGTTACTATTATCCACTGAGCTATTTTTTCAAGTTATTTATTTTATTTAAACACAGGTGTGAGCGAAGTAATGTATATAACCTCTAATTTCAATAGATATGACAAATACCAAAGATATATTATGTAGCTATATCAGTAAAATTGCTGTATTTTACAAAACAATACTTTTTATACTTCTTATACCCACGGACAAAATTTTTTGCATTTTCTGTTATTTTATTTTCTTACGTTTGTTTTAAGCAAAGTGAATGTTTTTTTATACGAAAGTAAGTATTTTCTTATCAAATACCTAATCTCCATTAATTATAATTACAAATACCAACAATTTAAATAAATTTTGAATTATGTAAGCTTTGTTACATTTAATAATAGTTAATAAACATAATATAACTACTTCTTATATAAACCTCACCGATTTTTTTACGAAGAATCTCAAATATAGATTTAGCTTTAATGCTACCTACTGAAAGGAGAAATATTTGGAAGCTTCATCCACAGTCACCCCAAAAAAGGTAGATGGCACGTGACATGGGGTGGTTTTCCGGATGGACGTGGTGGGACTATACATACGTACGTAGCCTGTATTGAACTTTTACATACATAGCTGGCAAATAAAAATGACATTCTGTAAAAAAGTATTTTCTTAAAAGATTTGTACCTACTGCTTTATGTGTACATGATTTAAGTTAAGATGTAAAAATAGATTACCAAATAGTAGTTTTTTAAATAGTTAATATTATTCTTTGGATTCACTTTATTGAAAAAAATATTGATTTTTAATTGTTATAAATAGTTGAATTATGCAACTTTGTTTTACTATCGATAAGAGCAGCCTTGATTATGAAACTGTGGTTGATTGCATATGATGGCGTAAAAGATCTGTCGTCCATCGGTCCATGATATTTCTTGTGCATTCCAGGAGAGGGCTATAGGTACACACGTAAAAGGTTTAACCCGGTCGGGCCATTGTGTTGGAGACCCTCAATCGTAACTGATTCCTTCTAATCTATCGTGAACCACTCATTTTACCATGGTTACATATCTGACAACATGGCCAAAATACCTATCTCAAGATTTGGAGCCGTACATTGTTGAACCTTTATCATTTTTTTGAGAGAGAGTTTTCCACCATAAATATCCTTAAAATGCTGTTTTCTCCAATTATAAATTTCTAAGACAGGTACCTATTCACCTACCCAAATTTTTGAAGAAATTGTTACTAAATCTGTGTTATAGGTACCTTCCCAAGCTTCTTTGATCTGCTGGTCATGTGCTAATGACTATTCATTATTAAATAAGAGTGTTATATTTTTTTATTTAGAGCAGTGTGTTGAACATTATATTTCGCTAGAAAATATGTTTTTTTATGTAAATATGATATTTCACCACGAGAAGAAGCAAATTAAAAAAATGCATACGTGCATCCTTATTTGGAAAGATTGCATTTAATTACAATTACGAAGTATATATTAAAATCTGTATCGACAACTGTGTACCTACTCTCAACTTTTCTCGTATAAGAACCATGTATAAAAAAGGACAATTTTAATACGGGTGCGCGATTGGTCGTCGTAATGTCTCATTCTAAAAATGAACCTCGGAAAAATAGCTTTATAAATACGCGAGGCGGGTGGAAATATGCCCATCCTCCGCAGATCCCGTTTGTCGTCAAAGTATACGGTTGCCGAATTAGTACCGCAAACCTCGAAAACAACTTAATATAATATAAATCCGAGGAGAGAGAGACAGAGACGGGAATTACTAAATTATTACAAAGACGTGCCCGTTAGCTGGGCGGGGGGGTAGAACATGGATTTTGTAAATTCCTACATGGAATTTTTAATCCCAGTGGGACAACCGTGGGTATACATTATTTTTACGTACAATATTGCTTCATCTGTTTCGCACTTTTCAATGTAAGTGTATAAGTTTGAAGTTTCAAATATTCTTGAATAAATTTCTAATATTTTAGTTTTTTAACTTTGCTAAACTAAACATATTTTTATTGTTATTTTTTATTTGACTTTTTCCTGTATTATAATATTCTTTTTAAATATGTTACAATTATCTACAAATTTCTTCTTAATTAGTCTATTTTGTATTATTTTGAATCCTTACAGACTGCCTAAGTAATTGTATAGCTAAGTAATATTCATTTTTCGATGATGTAAAATTAAACCTATTATTAAAAAAAATCTAGTTCAAAATTAAATAGGTATCTACTGTAAATTAATTGGCATTATACAGAACTCCACTATGTAGGTACTTCTAATCTTGTGTCAGATGACCAGAATAAGTGCGTTCCATTAAACTGCGATTCACATTATTACCTATATACTATATGCTGAAAGGGGTATATTTTTTTAAATAAATAAGTATGTACTCATTCATTGAATATTTGGGTAGGCAGGTAATTAAACCAACCTTAAACAAACCTTAAACCTCACCCACAATGGATATCTTTTATGGCGTCTGGCATAGATCCCCCATGCATAATTAATTTTAGGTAAAGTACGACTATCTATGAACTTCTCGGTTCATCTCTTGTACTGTTTTATTATACCTACACTTGTGAATTGGTTTTAAATTTAAAGTGATACAAATAATCATGTTATTATTACTGTATTTGAGATGAAATTTTTTATTTGTTCTTAAGTAATTTAATTATTTATCGTATCAATTTGGCGTTGAAATGAATGTATCTAATGACTACTGGAATGAATATATCTAATAACAATAGGAACCAGATTTTTTATGTAATAAATTATTTCAACTAGGTATATACTTTCCAGTAGGTATCACAAACGGAGCAATGCAGAAAATTACGGAAAAACACAAGAATATTTATTCTATTTTTATATTATTTTTATTTTCAAACCATTTGGTTTGAATTCTGAAAGCATAAAATTTCTGAAATTCTACGGAAAATTTTGTGAAATTATCAATTAAAAGCCGTAACACCCATTTGAAGTATAATTATAACTACCTATAGGTATATGATAAAGTTTTTTTTGTGATGCTTTATCGATTTTCTCTATGTAAAATAAGATATCTTCAAAAAATAAATTTTACAGGTGAGCTGTTCGAAGTTTTCCTATTTTTATTTACATACAAAATGAGCGCATTTGTCTTTTTATGAAAAATAAAATATTTATATATGCTTTTGTATTTCTGAGAAGAGTATTTTCTATGCATTAGTACCTACCTACAAAAAAGTCAAAAATGCATTTTTGGTAGGTCTGAGTTAACGTAGACACCGTTGTTTTAATATTAAAATATAGAAATGGATGTAGAAAAAAAAATAAAACACAACATAGTTATCTACCGACTTAGTAAGCAATTTTAATAAAGTCAAAAGTGGATCATTTTTAACTCCATTATATGCCGGTCTATCGTTTTAGCTTTTAATATAACTAATTCCATCATGTTAAAAAAATTAAGAATTTATTTTTAAAAACACTTTCATATTTCTATTTACGGTCTAAATTCACGAAAACAATTGCGCGGGTAAAATTTTTTAAATGTTTGCGTCATTTTGTAAATTAATAACCTAAATACCTAATGCATAAAGATCATAATCAATCTTAAAATAATTGTACTAAATTTATCTAGCGACTTATCGACTAAGACAAGAAACTCTGAGGAAAAAATTAGATATCGGAAATATATGATTGTACATTACTATTTCGATTCCGAGATATTCCCATAATAACAATAATATTACAGTCCTATTTCCAAAAGTCAACTGGGATGAGCTCGGCTTCCGGGCGTGGCCGCCAGAGGATGCTGCGGTGTTCAAACATGGCCGCCGCCCCCCTCCCTCCACGCACCCCCTTCCGCGTCGCTTCAAATCGACCACTCGAAAATATTCACCCCAAAATATATATACATCGTTACCATGGTAACGGTACAAAGAGACGACGTACGTGCTCAAAACTTTGCGATAGAAGTACGCCCGTCTCGCTCGCTCTCGAGCGCCGCGATACGGAGAGGGCGAGATGGACGCGGCGGGTATCACCATCTCTTTTTGTCTAATGGTCCAATGCGTAGAATCCTGACTGAGCGCTATTCTAACATTTTTTCTACGCGGCGTTTTCTACGGAACACGAAGAACAGGTTCTAGCTGGGTTCTGAATTGGATTTTGTATCGGATGGCCAGAAAAGTTCTCCCACTAAAATACAATTAGAATTTTTAAGCTTACAAAAATATTGCACAGGTTTTTGTCAGTTTTGTCAATTACAAAAAAATCCTTAAATGTTTTGAATATACGAGTAAATGTAGATATCTTTATGTATTTTTTATGATTTTAAAATAAGCATTTTATATTTGGTGAATAAAATAAAATAAAAACATTTAAAAAATTGGCAATATTTAAAATATATATATTTAACTAACTAACCATCACGCCGTTTCCCTGCAGGAGTAGGGAAAGAGGATAAAACGCCATTTTCTTCTATATTGATACACCACTTTTGCTTCCGGTAGATTCATACATCTTCTATATTTTATTATTAATATTTTTAGTACTTATTTAAAGCATTTACTTTGTGGTCATACATTTGAACAAAATGATATTTATGTTAGTGTATAACCTCTAATTTTTTTTATTTTTAGCGGTTATTAAGTTTTTAGTGGTTACCTACCTATATCCTAACATAAATAACATTTTGTTAAAATATATTTTATATCTATCGATCCGTTCAATGTATTGAAATATTGAACTGATTTGATTATTTATATCTTTTTTGGCCTCATATTAATAAAATATATGTGGGACTTTAAATGCATGCAGTTACTAATTAAATAATACAAAAAAAAATTAGCAATAAGTTATTCTTATTCAATTGGGATAAGAATAAAAAAATATTTCTAGTTAGATTTAAAATACTTACATTATATTATATTGTTTCCATGATATTTCCTGACAACACACTCGTAATAAAGAAAGCTGAAAGCAATGCTGGTTGTAAGAGCATTCACTTATAAGTAAAGTTAAAATTCTAAATAAATAAAGTGTTTAATTGTGTGAATAAACTTGTTTTAATCCGATGCTATGAAAATTAAGTTAACTTATATTTACACTGAACTACTTTCACTATGTATAAATGATACTCAATTATGCACAAATTTTTCTTATTAATAAATTATTGTAACCTTTAGAAAAAAAATATGTATGTTCCAAACGGAGGAGTACTTCTCAAATGAGATGAAATGTAATGAACTGTTTTTTCACAATGATTTAGAAAGTTACAGAATCCTGCTCCAGGATTGGTCAGTGGAAAAGGGTTAAAATATTCACCTCAGCTCTTTTGGGAAATCGCTTTCTCTTTTTATTGCCTAGCTTAAAGGGTTGAACAGTATGTTCAAGAAATATTGAGATCTTCCTTTTCGTTCTTTGAAAAATATTAAGTAAAATAATTCAAACTTCTCCTTATTTTTAACTTGAAATACCAATTTTTAATTTAATTTATATTGTTTTTAAATGACCAGAGATTATTTGATTTTATTTTTAAAAGCCAAATCATCTATACCTGGGTACTATGAAAAGGGCTTACGTAACTCCAGCCTGAATTGATTTGAATCATTAACTCTTGTTTTCAAAGACAGTCATCCTTGATACTGGGCTGCCAATAGGAAAATAATATTGTAATAAGTATTTTATGAATATGGATATAAAAACAATTTATAGGTGCATGTTGAAATATTTATTTAATTATTTTATTATAATAATTAAGAACAATAAAAATTATACAGTTAAAAATAATTTAATATTAAAGTGCTTTAAAATTTATGTCTGCTGAGATTATTACATTTTTGAAAGAATATCACAAAAAATTATCCTCGTATAAAGCTACAATCTACTGAAATTTTTTTAAAAGTGATTAATGATTATTCAGCATAATTTTCTAAAATTGTCTTTTATATTGATAGGGTTTTAAATTTTTAAATCTGTTTACAATAATTTATTTACTGTATACGGGGTGAACAATGGACATACTGTATGTACATTTATCTCCTCACAAAACATGGTGCATCGAGGAAGTAAATTGAATAACTTTCTGGACTCCACCAAAACAATGAACCCTTCTAGTGGTAACCAAAAATCCTAGAAAAGTTTTTATAAACTTTTACATTACTTTACTTAACAATATAAAAATTTACACTGCTTAAATTGTATGTTCGTTTTTTCAAAACTCAAACTTGTGCATTTATATTAAATTTATGAAGCAAATATATATATATATATATATAGCTACTATACATTAAACATTTATGATGTTATTTATATCTTATTTAGTTTTATGATTTATTTTATTATAAAAAACATGACCTGATTAATATTTACACATTAAAACTTACAAAGCGTTAGAACGAGTCGCGATTAGATTTTAAAATTTGTAATTCATTGTAATTTAAAAAGGTAACGAATAATTAAAAAAATCTTGAATTAAATAAATTTATTTAAATCAGAGAATGTTGAAAACCTTAAAACTACTTACAATAATTTATAATAATTTATAACAATAATTTTATTGAGGTAATCTTATGTTACAATAATAATAATAATAATTATCTGTGATTAGGTGATTAGGTAAATATTGAAACCTTTTACAAATAAATGTGTTTACTTACGCTTAGATAAGTAGTATTTAAAGTTATTATATATATATATATATTTTATATTATTATATATATATATATTTATAAATAGAGTGACATGAGATGAAATCCTTGTGTATTTTATTGACAAATAATATGTGCTCACTAAAAAGTGAGTTTAGTTGTATAATTTGAGGAGTTTACAAACCTTTTTTTTTTAAATAATAACAACAATTAGAAATTAAATAAGTGGTTTCATTTTCTTTCTAATATATTTTACTTAATACTACATATTTAACTTAACTATACAAATGTTCTATTAATATTTTTGTAGTACTTACTAAATTAAAATGCATTTTTTCATGCGTTTAATAATAAAATGATATAATATATATAAAATATTAATAAGGTAAATTTTTTTTGCGTTTACTGTTAAAATGATTTAATATATGTAAAATATTAATATTGTAAAATTAGAGAAATTAATCTAATAATCATCTAGATAATAATTTACTTATGTGTTTGTACATAACTAACCGCTGTAAATTACATTTTTATTTATTAAATAATTAATAAAATCAATTTATTTTAATTAATAAAAATATATAAATTTAATTAATAGAAAAGTATCAATCAAAACATAATTTTGTATGATGTGAAGATGCACGAAGATTGAAGAAGACGATGAAGTCGCAGCATGCTGTGGAGAAGTCCATCGATGAAAAGTACCATCTTCTGTTACGTATACTGAAGGTATACCGGAAAGGATAGCACTCAGGATACATTCAGTATACGTACAGAAAGTAGTACACTATCTTCTTTATTCTGCTGTTTGAAGACAAGAGCTGAAACAAAAAAATCAAGAAAATTCTGAAGAAAATTTCTCCTGAATCCGTGAAGTCATTGTTCTTGATGATCATCAACATCTGGTATGGATCTGAAATGATAAAAATAAATTATGTAATTAAAATTGTTAAATTGAGATTACATTTGTTGCGAAAAGAAATGAAAATACATTTTTTTTCGTATTTGTGTTTGAGGGTTGGATTGCAGAGAAAATCAGCTGCGCGAATCTTCCCGGAGTACCAGGAGCAAAGAAGTAGCGGGAAGTAAGCGCTCCCAGAGGCGCAATCGGTTCCGCGTTATAAAATAAAACATTCGATTTACGGCGCGTTAGGGAGCAGTGCCAGCGAATACAACCGTCTCTCGGCCGCACTTGGGACTGTGTACGGTGCGAAAGCTCCGGCAGTAGAAAACCTAAGACGTCTGCGCAGCTTACCTGCGTAGAGCCAAACGTAGGCGGGATGTTTCATAGAAAACGGCGAGGTATCCGAACGAAAAACGCAAATAATTCCATTCGATGTCAGTTAAACAAACGCGTTACATAAAAAAGAATCAAAAAATTACATGCCCGACTTATCGAAAACCCGAGCCTTTTTACTAGCGCCCGCCAAAACACAACCGTGAAATTTAGTGAACGAAAGGATTAGTAGCCACTATGCTCGAGGTAAATCTAAAGGAGGTATTCCGAGCGGACAGCGATACGGCAATTTCAGACGCCGGGTAAGAATGGCAAAATCACGCGTAATCAAATCTTGGTCCGACAGACATTCTGAAAAGACGCTTTTGTATAAAGGGCCGCGTCGCCTCCCGATCCCGCGTTGCGGTCGCGATGCCCGAATCAGGTACATCTTTGCCGAAACGGCGAAGCTTTTGCTTATGACGGAAACGGGGCCGTACAATCTAGATCTGGAATATTGATAAGGGCATGTTATTTAAATTTTGAGTCATTCAGACAGGACGTTGGGGGATGGAACGTGTTCCGCAAAATATTGCTGGAGAGCTGGGAAGATCCAAATCGCGAGCATGTACAATAACGATTGATTGAATGAGATACGTATTTTAAATTTATGTTAAATGAATTGTCTTTGATGAAAAAGTATTCGCGGCAAGCGAGCTGTTTTAATCAACATTTTATTGAACCATTTGAGTTTATATTATACACAGACGGGTCTAGACCTTATATGTTTTTTCTTCGAGGGTGAAATGAACTTTTTACGACGGCCTTCTATTGTTGAAACGCTGCCGATATTAGGTGCAAAACATTGCCAATTTCGTCCATTGTTTGTGAAAGGCGTTTTCATTGGAGCACTTCGACCAATCTTGCGCGAATACTTTGCGAAATTCAAAAAGCAAGGTACACGGTTGGTTAAAATATTTTTTGCGCGTATAGAGGTGTGCGTAAAAATAACAATTTATGGCAGTCTTTCTTTGTTTTTACGTGATTTACGGTCGGGGAGCGCGTGCTGCCCACAGGCACAATGCGCTTTTGTTTTGCAAAAGGTTTCTATTGAACAAAGTTTAACAAAGAGCATTCGCTTTGCACAGCGTGGGAGATAAAAAGAGGGATGAATTTAGGGGCGAGAAAAGAAGAAAGAGACGGAGAAACGGTTCAACAGCGAGGGAGTGTCAGGAATAATAATATATGATTGCAATTCTGTGGATTTTGAGGAAAGACCCGAAAATACACAGACTCGTTTTAATAATAAAAAAATATATATTTAAAAAATTACGTCTTACTTCGCAGTCGGTTTTATTATAAAGTATACAAAAGTGAAAATATTGTTATTGTAAAACATTTAAGAAAAATTTTAAAAATTTAAAGTAAATTTCGTACTTAATTTTAATAACAACAAAAATAAAAGAGGCAAGCGTTTAAGTGATACTCCACAATTACTTTTAACGACTTTTTTAAAGTTGCGTATTTTTTAAAACTGAATATGCAGTCGGTTTGATCCGAGCTGGCGGCGCTGCGATCGTTAATTTCATTTTTGACGTTTACGACTGAAGCTAAGCTCGACTGCGGGCCGGGTCCGGCGCGGGGAGGGGAGAGGGGATTCTGCACACACGAACACACACGTGTACACATAGACGGGCATGTACACGCACGCTCCATTCATCCGAAACCATCAGTGCATCACAGAGAGAAGCAAAATATTTAAGATATTACGATTACCTGCAAATCCGAGGACCGCATCTGCTCCGACCGGAATCTGAAATGAATGATAAAGACGACATTAAAATACAATCGTAAAATGTGACAAAAAATAATAAGGCTGTCTTTTAAATGCAATCAAATGGAGTGTCATAATGGAAACTGAAATGTTTTGATTTAAAATGTACAAAGATAAATTTTAAATGTAAAACTTTTATAAATTGAATTGTGAATATGGAGTGCGACACTAAAAGATCGAGTTTCGACTAAATGCAACATTTTATTATGAGAAAAAGTATTCATCAGTTAGTAAAAGTTAGTTAAACTCACCTGTAGTCGGGAGATGACAGATGCCTCTGTTAGTAGAAGTTAATAAATATTGCACTTCGGCCTTAGGAAGTATTATTTACATTATTTTTTCTCCTCCAAATACGTGCGTGTACAACTGAACTCGCCTGCGGCAGGTGCTCGGCCATGTTAGAAATGTGTTAGTGAAAACTGGTGTTTGTTAGTACATCTGATGTTTCAGCAAGTGTTTCAGGATTGCCAGTGTTTTCAGGAGCCTCGGACGTGCGTCGCTTTCCGGCGTCGGGGGGCGTCTGTCGGTCTCCCGCGCTCCGGGCAGCGTCGCGGCGGCCTCCCTACCCTCGCTGCTCTCGCGCCGCGCTGCCACCCTTGCGATTCCTCCCATGGCGAGGGAAAAGGAAAACCTCACAATCCCTGGCTCCGCTTTTGAAATTTATATCAAGCGGTCGTTCGCGATCGCGGGTTTAATCAAGTCTGAAAATGGCCGTCCTCCTCGCACCCGCGCCGTTCCGCCTCGAAACAAAGCGTCGGTCTTGTTCTGTCTCTGTCCATCTTCGCTTTGGCCGGGTTTATATTAAAAAACGTATATGCAATGGTGTATTTTATGAGGCCATCTTGCGTGCTATCGATAGTTTTTTTGGTCTAATTTTGTTTTCATAATTTTACCGTCTGGTTTTAATCACTCGTTTTGTCTGGAGCTCGGCGAGTGTTAGATTCATTCATTCACCTGACGTAGTCTGCGGTTTCATCAAGTCTGATTTAGTACAGACTTACGTCATTCTGGACGCGAGAAATGAGCTCCCTAGCGTCATACGTCACCGTGGCGATGTTGAGCGATGACTCGAACCTGAAAATCGTAAATCAAAATTAAATATATTTTCCTCGTTCGAAACTGCGCTAATAGGTGATGTTATTTTACTAATTTTATTGCGGTTTTTCTGATCCATAAAAGTCCGCGTCGGGCAACGGATCAGATGCTTGGAGTCAGGTACAGGGTAATAAATCATTCGGGACTAAAACATTTCTCAAACAGACGACAGATGTCACTGTCGCCTTGCCGAAGCTCGGTCACGGGCTACCGGCGAAAGATATAAACTCTACAAAGTAAATTCGTTTGATGTTTGGGCAACATTGTTGTGATGAATTCTGTAACTTTAACAAATTTATTTTCAATAATTCAGTAACGTAATGGTTTAAGTTATTTTTGTAAATCTCAATATTTATTTTATTTAATACGTTGCCATGTAAGGAGAGATCAAAATATATGTTTACAAATGCATTATTTGATAGGTAATATTAATTTATACTATTTGTGTAAAACATATATTATATCTCGTTAATCTGTGTAAAGCACTCTAGAATTGAAATTCGCGTATTCAAATATTATTTAAAGAATTTTTTTTTTAAATCTTTGAAGATAGGAAGGTAGGTAGGTACCTACTTATTTTATCGGCTATATATATACTGATTCTATATATATCTAACATGTGTCTATAATTATTAATTATTGGAACGCATTTTAAGGTACATGGGTAATAATATTGCGAGTAGGTACCTATCTATCTACCTCCATAGGGAAGTCCCTATAAAATAATAATTATTTTCTAACGCTTTTTTAGTGATATACCTACTATAATATAATGTTATGATACATTTAGATACTCTTTATATTATTTTTACCCACGCGTCTGAGATTTATCCGTGCATATAATGAGTAAAAATATCACTAAAAATAAAATCGTTTAATATTAAAAAAAATATTAGTAATTCTGTGTTGTGCAAGGTATGTTATTCCTTAGAATTTTCCAACGCACATTTTTATTAATAGTATATTTAAGCACGACCTTTCAATCTCATAAAAGTTCATTGTATTGAATCATTTTTCTAAAAATATTTAAAATGACCTATTCAATGATAAAAACATATCAATAACTTTTTATACCTATTTGATAAAATTTTAAAGGAAAGACGGCCATCAAAGTCGTACAGACTATAATAAACCTGCTCCCTATTGCTTTAATTTTTACATTTAAATACCGACACGTCCTGTAAATGATTTTCATAGATAACGACACTGTTTATTGGCATATTTATTGGGATATTACTATTAATGACATCTGTACATGACAGTCAATTATAAGTAAATTATTAATATTATAATTATCCAGGACCATTTGCAATAATTATTAAAGGCAGTTTGCAATCTTGTATAATAAATTAAATATATTATCCATTCATTCTTAATAATATGACAAAAAGAGTTATTTTGAATCGATATATTAGACTTTGGACATTTTGTTTTGGACATAATTTATACCTACATGAGACGGCATTCTTTTAAAGGCTGTATTTTCTTATGTTAATTAATTCAAATTATAAACATAACTATATTATTGTAATTTAACCTTTGAAATGTATCTCTTCTAGATTTTTAAACACTTAATAAGCAATTACTATTTCTTACATATAAAAGACATTATGGATTTTTAATGTATATGCACAATACCTATACATTACTGTATGTACCTACGTACATATTATAGGTGAATTTTCAAAATTTTAAAACGATTTCAATGTAGATATTGACCAAAATAAAAACCTTTAGAGATACTCACTATTTCTGACACATAAAAGACATCATGGTTTTTTAACGTATATGCACTATATACTATAAATGCATTTTACATGAATTTTTAAAATTTTAAAACTATTTTAATGTAGGTATTGACCAAAATTATAATCTTTTAAGATACTCACAACTATAATATGTCATCAAATTTATTATATATACTTTAAAATACAGTACACACATATGAATCACAACTTTTTAAAACGGTAAAATATATTTTCTGTGGTTTTCAAGGCGAAACTTTGAGAATACCGCGATCTAGGCCTAATTTTGAGCGAAATCCCGTCGCACGGCGTAGAGCGCGTTTGGTTCAAAGCTAGACCCTGTACTCGCTACGCACAACTAATCGAAAAAATTACGCTGGAAGCTAGGCCAGTCCTGCCTGGCTCCAATCATATCATTCATTGGCTGACAGATGATCGAGGTCCCCCTTGTACATATATTTTTTGTCGCAGCCGAACAGCTGAAATTTATTCTATTCATGCAGGGCACTGCTGGGTAGTACGTAGTCAATGAGCCATGCCCACATGGGTGTCTACGGATGTGTGCGTCTGAATGTACATTTTTGTGTGTATGGAATTTTCTTATCTTGTGTGTGTGTGTGTGTGTAGGATGTGTGTGAGAAGCGACATGCACGAAATTTAAATAGATTTCTTTTTAATATAAATTCTTTGCCCATCTATGAGAATTATAAAAATCATGCATTTTATTGATAATTTTTTATTTAAATAATTGATAATTTACAGCATAATTTTTTGAAAAAATAAACACACTGAACCCCAATATTGACTTGTCAGTGGGATTTTTTTGGTAACATATTTAATTATTTCTATATAGATTACCTTAAGTTTATATATAAAATAAAAAGGAAACAGATAAAATAATGATCATTGTAATAAACAATATCTAATATTACTATGATATACCCCACCTAATCATTAGCTATAAATATTTCTTATTTATTAGTAATATTAAATTACTTTTTATGTTTGAGTTGAGTTTTATTATTTCGCTATCTTTGTACCTAAATAATTTTCATCATTATCATTACCAGTTGCGAAATCTATGTAGGTATACTAACTATGATGTTCTTACGATGGAATTGGTGAACGTTGCATTGTGTAGAGTGATCATGAAAGCCAGCTCATACAGGTTGCAAGTCCTGATTCATCGTATAAGAGACTTTCATCCATTTTTATCATATATAAATAGCTCTGTCTCTGTAAGACTTCTATGATTTACTCTAAATTAAATAATTTTACTTTTCAAAGCAAGAAAACACTTTGTGGCTTGACATTATAAGAAATTTAAGAAAAAATTACACACTATGTTTTAAACCACTTAATTTAGTGGTTTAAATTAAGTGGTTTAAAACATAGTGTGTAATTTTTTCTTAAATAATTTTACGTTTGAATTCATTGATTGTCTGTAGATTCACAGTTCAATATTTTCATTGTGAAATATGAGCTGAAAAAAAAAATTCTGAATTTTGTTTGTAATTTTTCATATACAATTCCTTAAATTGATTACAATTGGTGTTTTATTGATATTAGAATTTTTAAAATTAAATATATAAAATAATTTTATTACTTTAATTTTGAATTGATTAATTTAATACAATATTTAATGAAAATCAAAATATACGTCAAAAAGAACATTGACGTATATTTAATAATCATACAATGACTATTTACAATTTTATGTTACTATAGATTAAATGTGCGGTATAAAAGCAAAGGCAGTAATATCCAAAATATAAAAAAATCTTTTGAATGCAGTTCACCCAGGATTACTAATTTAAAGTGTACTAAATTCTAGATTTTGTGTATCTATCTCTTCCAAAATCATGTTTCCTCTTTATTTATATGCTATGTTTTCTATAAATTTTTTAATTCAGTACATTATAAATTAGTTATCCTCGATGACTGCATTCAATTTTTTTTTAACACTATTGCTTTTACACCCCGCAAATGTGATGTTTTTGATGAAAATGATATGATCTTGATGCTATAAGCGAGTGCAGTTTTAAAAACTAACGAGGTTAAAATTAACTGGAAATAGTAATGCATATTTAAAAATGCATTTCTACCCCTAGAACGAAAAGTGTACGCAACAGACGCCACTGCAACTGTTGTGCGATGTGCGGGTGATACTGAAATAAAACATTCCTTAAAATACAATAGGGACTGAACGTTGAATTTGAAAAATACTTTACACCCCTCATTTTACCGGATATTATGACGTTGCAGCCAAGTTGGACGTACGTTGTATCCAAAGTAACAAAAGCACAATTAGTAAGGTTTTCTACCGAAATAATACAAGTGTAATATTATATCCGAATTGACGACATTTGAAACACTGTAACAAATTTATCTATAATTTCTTTAATAGGTAAATTATTTATCTATTTTAAAGAAAACATAAGGAGATAAAATAGTGATATATTGCTTAGTTCAAAATATCCTTAATTATTTTAACTAGGATAGGTATATAACATAATAATGAACTTTAATCTAGAGTATTTTGTTCAAAATTTGTGACATTCTTTACTGCCGAATAATCTTGGGTATTAAAATGACTTATTTAGTCCCAAAATTTCGAATTTGATGTCAGAATTTTCACTAACGTTAATAAATTAATAGGTTCCTGCTTAATATATTTAAACTTATTTCGGAACACATAGGTGTAGGTACTTACAATCTTAAAAAATATTAATTACCTTTTTCTTTACGTTGATCTTATGAGTAGGTATATATAGGATGGTTAAAAGATTTTAATTTTTATTAGGTAGATATGTATATTAAAAAAAAATTATAATATATAAAAATTACTTTTTAAAATATATATTTTTATCGGCGCTTCTATTAGAAAACTTATAGACAGTGTAACGAGATACTAAAAAGAATTTACGCTCTTTCGGAACCCTTGGTAATATGTTACTTGTCACAACATTATCGAAGAATCAAGAATGGCCTATAACAGTTTTAAGTTATCTTCGAGAAACGTCTACAAACATCTAGAAACGCCTTTATACATTGCACGATTAATGAGTAATTTATTAATAAATCGTTAATTAATTTTCAGTATTTTCATTAATTCCTCCCTACCCACGACACGTCACAGTGAGATGAAAAGTCTTCAAAGAAGAAGAATAACAAATACTTACCTACACTGATTACATAAGTGGGACTATATTCGTTATTTTTAAGAATAAAGAAATTATTAAAATCACACATTTATTAAATAATCATATAACGGAATTGCATGAATAACCACATGTAATATTTTAACGACGTTTGATATCAAGAGTAGGTACCTACCGAAATTCATAAATGGTAGAAAATCTTAAGAAATTTTAAAAGTGTAGATGAAACTGGATAGCTGTATAGTAAAATTCCAAGTAGATAAATATTGTAGGCGTGTACCTACCTACGCATTGAAAGTTCACTTTTTTTGACACACACTAAGCAAGAAGTATAAATAATGTAATAGTATTGTGTATTCATTAAAAGTAACCTTTCTGTATGTAGGCATAATTTTTTCACCCAAGCCACAGATATATTGTTCTAACATTCATGCTTTTTAAGCTCTTTTTTTATACCGATTAGCATAATGTTTTCTTCCATGTATCCAGTTTCGTCTTATTCGGTTATGTCTCACATCTGCTCTTGTAACTAAACCCCACAAAACAAAAAAGCCTTTTGGCGTAGGAGTCCGTGTTCACCTGTTCTCCTAAACAATAACCTTTAATAACCCATGAATAGGTAGGTTCTTTTAGGTATTTTAATATAAATTCTACTAGTTGTTTTCAAAATAAACTAATTCCTAAACTGCAATGCAAATACCTATATAGGTATATGCAATAAGGCTCATACTAATAATAATAATATTGGATTATTTATATAACTCCGTTTTCGTGAGTACTCACCTCAAGGACGCTTCACACAACAAAAAATATTGGTATTACAAAACCACTTACAGGCTAAAAAAAATATTTACAATTACTTATTCACGAGATGACATGCAAAAAATGGAATTAACGTTTAAAACTATAATAGTTGGGGGTACCAGGAAGAATCAGGTATTTTTACGGAGTGCACCCTAGGAGTGGAAAACATTAGGTTCCATAGGTTTTTATATAATTGTCTAAAGGAGTGCGTCTTTAGTTGTTTTTTGAATTGTGGTAAGCTACCTGTTTGCCTCAGTTTATAAGGTACATACATAAGGGTATTGATAAATTAAGATGTAAGGTGTACCTAATGCTCTTCTTTAGAAAAAATTCTGGTCTAGTTTAATGTAACGTGACCATTTTATTACGAAACTCTGAGGTTATTTAAAAATTAAATAAGATCAATTAAACACGGTTTTTAGAAATTTTGAATCATTTAATGGTAAACGAATATTAAACTATTTTACATCTAAATAAGTTAATAAATATCATATATAACCAACTAAATTAACTGCAAAGTTCTATCCTAATTTTTATTCTGATCTTTATTGTCCTAATCATATACGTACATATATATTATACTCTTTTTTTGCTTCTATGTTATTCAGTCAGGTATCTACTTATTAAAATCGAATTTTATAAACAAACGATGATAAATTTGAATGATGAAGGCACAGAAACATGTTGATTTGTCAATAAAAGTGGTATAAACAAAGTGTATTTTTTTAATATTAAGAGTAATTACCTAAGAGCTAGTTTTTTAACCAACCCTATGAATGCACTGATATGTACTTCCGAAACCAGCTGGTTTTAATATATATATATACTGTTATAAGAAATCTAATAGAATATTAGTTTATCATAAAATCAATTATTATCGATTATTTTCTAATTCAGAGGGAAGAAAACAAGTGGGAAGACTCAGGAAAACTTAAAAAAGACCATTAAAGAGACTCTGAGAAGAAGGATTGTACCATCAGTGGCCACAAGTGAATGACACAGAGCAGTGGGAGACTTTTGTACAGGGCTACGATCCGATTAGGATAAAGGAGATGAAGAGAAAAAAATTATCGATTACATAAAAGTCCTTGAAATTTATAAGTCGGCTTGTAATGTAAACACAATCACCGTCCCCTCTTGAAATCGTATACAGTCCAGACTGCAGACCGACCTTGGCAGAGCCTTATTATACATGACGTCATTTTTGAATATCCCTTTGATACATTTTTACGCATTTTATAAGGGTGCTGGCGTACCCGCGACCTCCGGTTTACGAGCGGAGGGTGAGCGCTGGGCGTGGCACGGACCGCAAACGCCATCTTTATTGTTTGACAACTAGCCGTTATTTTTATGTAAAATTTTATAATCTTGTTTGTCAAATTGCGCGGTCGTAAAACGTTTAAAAGGTGAGGAGGAACCGATCCCGCCATTGTGAAGGCAGAATGAATCAAATTGTTTCCAAACTATAAAAGAGTTTTTATTGGGGCCGACGAAAAATTTTCGAAATTAAAACTTTATAATCATTTCATGCGGAAAATAAGATTGAACACAAAAGATCTGAATAACAAAAATGAGCTGTAGGTACTAACTGGATTTTATTCATTTTCAAAACACACACACCGTTTACTTCTAGGTATATTAGTATTTACTAGGTATATTTATTTCATCCAATAAAATAATTATATATGAATGTCTCTACCTACTGCCATTTATTTATGAATTACTGGAGTGAGTTTAACTTAAAAATTACCTCGTAATTGAATTTTTACAGGGTTTTAATTTCTCAAGCATTAAAAGTATAATCAACAACATATAATTCCCCTAATTTTCATAAAATATATCAATGCACTGGTTACACTAGCTTATTATATTAGGATCATTAGCGAAATTTTGATAATTTGTGCGTTAAAAAAAATAGTAAAAATAAAATAGCTCTGAAAGTAAGATAGTTATTTAAATTTTCTCTTTTCTTCAGTAAAATAAACTACAATAAATTATTTTCTAATTTTTTTTCCATGTTTGCTGAATACATACGTACGACCAGGTAACCAGATGCTCAAAGATGGTCGAATTCAATCTCAAAAATCGGCTAGTAAAATGCGAAGATGTATGAATATACTTATATGAAGAGAGATGGCCAGTGTTTATATGCTTACAATCGTGTGAAAATTACTTTGTGATAAGTAGAGAATTAAGTATTTAGAATATGCTTTAGGCACATAATATATTCATTTTAGATCGACTGACGACTCAGCATGCACTTTAAATATTTTTTGTTTCTTAACAAACATCAAAATATAAAATTGAGATCTTATTCTCAACAAATTTTGAAAATATTCAGATTTTTATTTAAAAAACCCATATGCTACCACATGTTTACTCCTTTATTTTTGTAAAGATGAAGGAAGGTACAAGTTCAGTTAAAAAACCTTCGTTTGTTGTTTCATAACGTGTTCATACCTACGCTTTCGCCTACCACTCCTCCCTGGAACTTAATGGCTTTGACTTTTAAATTATTTAAATATAACAATAAATGATGTCATCTTTGTTTTACACTGAAAGACTTTTTTTAAAATTATTAGACGCTTAAAGAAATCAGCGCAGGGCGTGCGCGGTGTGGCGCCGCCATCACCCATAATTTTATACCTGAAAGCTGTTCATTTATTCCTCATAAAAATATCAGAAAGACATAATGCCAAATAAACTTTTTGGCAACTTACAAGAAAAAAATATTTTATAAGAAATATATTAATAAATATTTAAAGTAGCTATCGTTTCATATTTTCGTCAGACTTATACAGCATTAGTAAATATATAACGCTTTAAAATTTAGATTATATGTCATGCCAGTGGCGCAGTAACATATTATTGGGCTCCTACCCCCTCCTATACCCCCTCCTACATCCCCTCCTACTTCCTCCTACATCCAAGAAAAAAACACATTTTACTTATTTGAAATGATTTATGAGTAAATAATTACCTAATAAAACAGAAATAAAATGGTTCATATTAAAAACATGTACCCATTTGACAATCTAGATAGTGTGTCATACCAGTGGCGTAGAAATAAATTACCATAGCATCGGGAAAACTGTTGAAACAATTCCTAGAATATTATTTTTATTTTCGCATTTAAAATTTATACGATAAGGTAGGTACCTACTTACATACCTACTTTTAAATATAATAGTGTAAGGTATTATAGCTATTTCCGCTAGTGTTATCTTGAAAACTGGTTAAGCTGTTTAAACGTTCAAAATCAAATATTATAATTTCGTTATCTGTCCGTCTGTTTATCTGTCTGTCTGCCCGTCAGTAACTTCGTGTAATTTATGGATAAAAAAAAATTTGACGGCTGAAGATGGGGCTTGAACCCCGGACCAGAAAACTCGAACCGGCCTCTCAACACATGTTGCTACCGCCGTCTCTCCGTGGATCATCAAAAATATACTATAAACACCATATAATAGGGTTTAGCAAAGGCCCGAATCAATGTTCCGTCAACTTTGACTGGTTAAAGCCAGTTTAATACCAATTGTCGATGGTACCCCGAAATTACATAATATATCTAATATTTAAATTGAATGTATGCCTGCTTGTTCAGAGATTTCGGGGTGATCTGGGCCCTTACGTGACTGCCCACGCTGCCCAGGCGGTAGCTACGCCACTGTCGTACGAACATTTTAAAATAGAAGCATTCTAAGCTGTACTTTTTTAGATCGTGTTAGTAAACTTTTTGTAGTTAAATTTCGGGTAGTTATTATTATAAATATACAGGAAAAGATAATTTGAAATTAAATATATAATATGGTGCGATATACAATGATTTATAGTAAGTACTGAAATATATATGCTAATTAATTTAAAATTAAACTAAAATATTTTTCTTTAATTCTTGAACGAAGCTTCAGTAAATAAAAGTAAAACTTTTTATTTTTTCTGTCTCGACGATATTTGTATATGAATCTCATAATGAAGTGTTTAACAGAACCTCAAAGAGTTGATAGTCAAAGCCTTTCTGTAATGTGGAGATGTTTAACTTGTTTTTCCTTTGATAAAGTGTAATTTTCTAGCTCAGAATTCTAGGTAGGAAGGTACTATGAACATTTCTACTTCTCCAAGTAGACACACAATACTAGGCGCTTCAAATTTAATCTACCATACGATGGATTTACAATGATTCTATATCTCAGCGACTCTTTCACACACCCAGCGATCGCTTTAACCTGAGGAAGGGAGACAAAAGTAGAGAACGCGTATTCCCAGTGATATAATAATTTTTGGATAAGTGCCTAAAGCACGACATTCAAATAAATTCGAAAGTCTGACGTTCCATGGGATAGTCTATGCAGGCGAGATATAGACATGTCCATCTCTCTCTCACGGCGAGGTTTTCAGGCCGTCAGAGCGGGCCGGAGAGATGACGGAGACGTGACTGATGCATGACGTATGATAGTATTTGTCTCCCCGTTTTTATACAACTTGATATGGGAGGGTGTGTGCGAGCATTTAGTTAGATGTGTCGTTGTGTGCGTGTGCACGAAACACGTACAGCACGGGACAGCTTTGGAATAAAAAAGCCTTTCGAATTTCGGGAACTTTATCGGGAACATATTTGCGGACGACATTTTTTCCGAGCTATAAACATAGGTTTATTGGACGTCTTGACAAACGGATTTGAAAATGTTTATTGCTAATGTTGTTTCTTGTAATCCGGGCGTTGAACCCTGGAAGCGAGCACGCAGAACGAAGGCCACGCGGCTACAGGTAGATGTCGTAGGTACACCGGTACATCGTAAAACATTACAATTATGGTGTAATGCCTCTTTAGGTACCTATCTACGTGATTCTAAGATTACTTTATCACGATGTAGCATTGAACTGCGTGTTATATTACACATTACAAGTGTCTATATCCGTATTTTACGAAACATCAGGTAGGTAACAGCAATTTTGTTACACCATTACACCCACTTCACGTATGCTATAGGATATATTTTTTTGAGATGGCGCCTATACATATATACATATATAAAGTTTTACAATAACTGTAATCTATACTTATATCTAAAGAGGTGACGTTTGTAATTTTGTATGTAGGAGGTAATCTCCGAAACTACTCATCCAATTTCAAAAATTCTTTCGCCAATATTTAGAATGGACTTTCAAGGTAAACATACACTATTTATTATTCCGTTAAAATAAAGGAATTTTTGTGGTGACCTATTTTACAAATAAGTCAACGAAAAAATAATTAAGCAATGCGTTTTTTACGAACGCTGCCTTACCGGTAAGAGATATTTAAATACTTTCTATTGAGATGTTGAAGAATTCAAAAAGTTATATCAAAAATTTGCGACAACATATATCTATGTTAAGGTTAATACACAAATTGATAAAATATGACTAAAAGTTACTAAAAATCTACGTGAGTGAAGCCGCGTGGGTAATTTTCTATTCAAATCTATGCCGTTTGACCGATTTGACTCAAATTTTTTGATTTTTTACAACAATAGAACCTTTGTGTATCCCCACAAACTTATTTTTAGCTAAATCCTAAATCCGGACAACGCCGGGTACGAACAGCTAGTTATCAATATAATAAGTACCTCCATATATTTATGAATAGATTCAAGTTTGCTTTTGATATGTAAAGCTTATATGTTGATGTATATTGTGGTTCAAATAATAAGAAGGCTTCAATAAATGTTCCCATATTTCTCACTTAAGGAAACTCATAGGAAGGTCGTAAGTCCTGGGCCATCTTATAAAAAGACTTCCACATACGTTTCTTAGCTGTCACTGGAAGACTTCTATGATTTATCTCAATACATATTTATCACTTTGATTGATTTCTCTGAGCGTTATGAATAATACTCTCGCACGAAATGTGATGCTTTATCGTATTTTTATTATTAATTTTATCATTTACACAGTTTACCCTTCTATAAAAGTATAAGTAAATATTATTTTAATTTATTTAAAATCACAAAGCAATAAAAATGCTGTAAATCGTTTAATTAACAGTGTTCTAATTATTCTAAAATTAATCGATGTAAATAAGAACCTACATATAAACGTCTTATTTTTATGTATTACGACACGTTTTAATCTAGGCATTTATCAGGCCATTAATTTTAATAACTCCCCTAAAACAATATTTTTGGCACCAATTCGTAAATGTTTTACTGTTTTATGGATTCATTTTGATAAGGCCCATAAAAATCGTGATAATTACCCAATTTAAAAGAATAATTGGCGATTGAATTGAATAAGTTCCAATAAATTGTGTAAATAGAGTAGAGCTTAGGTATGTATATGTGTATATATGTAATATATGTACTATAATTATTATTTTTTTATAATTTTAAATAAATGATTTTTTTTAATATTTTTTTCTAAACTGCTATGCTGTTTTAGCGTGCCCCTCATCTTATTTACAAAAGTAAAAACAAAATGATGTTATAATTATAAATATTAGAACTACATAGCTAAATTAAGAAGTTCAGTGGGCAGGGTGCTGGTATCTCGTAGGTACTGGGGATTCCGGGTTTAATTATTTTCGATTCCAATACCACACTAAATATTTTTAGTGTGGTATTGGATTTTTGTGATTTTTTGAAGTCCTGAGTGTATTTGTGATGTATTTCACTACCATTGAGTATTGTGACTTGTTGTCGTAAAATAAAAATAAAAATAATTATTTTGGCCTACGACGTATAATGTTTTAGTTTTTGCAATATTTATTTTCAGTTTGGATATAGTTCACGGTCTTTAAGATAGATCGGGATGTTTATTATATTAATAAATGAATCTAAGCGACGAGAGAAACAATACGTATATTCGGTCAGTGAATTTTAATTTGTAGTGGGTATTGTATATTTAAAAAAAATCTTTTATCATCTACTTTATAGTAAATATAGATGCCCTTAGAGTTATTATTTCCATGAAAATTATTTATATTCATTAATGAATGAAAATATATTTTTTTGTATTTTTGATACACTCATATACAATTCAGAAAAAGTATAGCAGATTGGACATTGATTAAATAAGATATGACTTAGTAATAAAAAATAAAAAATAATAGTGATCAAGTTATGTGTAAATTTTTAAATAATATCAGGAAAAAATTCCTTTTTTAACAAATTTATATAATTTTATTCTTTAAAAAACAAATTTACTCAATTATATCCTACATGACTTATATTTAAGGCAGTTATCACTATTATTAACAAGCGTATTAAAAAACTGCCACTTGGTAAACAAGATAAATCCTATGCAAAAATGCTCACAGCAGGCCTATTTCTGACGGGAGTAGATGGGATGTTTTAAAGCCGTCCGTGAAAAGATGTGGCAATGAGCCTTGTCCTTGGCTCTAGTCAGCCGTGGCCTCAGTTTCGGGTCAACGAACCCTGATAACATTCACACGCACACCCACACAAAAACATATGACATGTGTAATACGCAGACCCAGTGACACACACTGCCATCGATCTCTCGGAGGGAATTTGCAGGTTAACCTCCGAGACCGGGACCCTTCTGGAAGAGAATTGTGGCGTTAGTCTCGGAGGCTTCATTTTCCGGTTTACTGAACACCGCACAACCAGCACGATTCTCCTGCAGAATGGAGCCGCATCAGCTAATGATAGAGGTGTTCGTATATTTATATAAAAGCAAAGGCAGCAATATCCCACTGAAGCGCTTCTGATATAAATACAAAAAAAACTGTCACTGCTCAAAGAAATTTCTCTGGAATCAATAAAACCTACATATTTTTGAAAATAATTTTTTAAAAACAATTGTTATTTAAGTGTTCCTTTTTTTAATTTTATTTTTCAAATAAAATAGAGATGCCAACACGTAGTACGCGTCGTATCAATATTTTTACTATTATTACAAGTTTTTTTTAAGTGGATATTGCTTTTTTTTTTAAACTGCGAGAATATTGCTGTCTTTGCTTTTAAAAGAGATTTAGATTTAGATACATTATTTTGGAAGGGATAGAGCTATATTTCCCATAAAATCTTGAATTCAGTACATTCTAAGTTAGTAATCCACTAGACTGCATCCAAAACATTTTTTTTATATTGCTGCCTTTGCTTTTATACCCCTTTTTATATATTAATTACGTCTGTAAACTCTTTTGTACACAACTGTACCCAACTTGAGCATATGAGTCTGCACAAAAATGAATGGTATTTAATTATTAGGAATACCAAGTAATTATTAGTTAATAAATTGAGTTGATTGATCCCCCTATGCAATGAATTCATAAACTTTCTTAATGCTTACTGGCCGACAGCGAACATATCCTGCGATATTGTTACTAGTTGCAATAGAAATAGCTTAAACATCACTAGTTCTACCTTAAATAGTAGTAGTGTAACATTAAATATTTAAAAATACAAACATTCTACTTAGTTCAAAGGTAAATTTTGTCCACAAATTTAATTCACATATCTACCTGCTCTTATTTTTTAATTTCTTTTCAGAGATGCGATAATTTACGGTTTTCATATATTATTGTACCTACATATTTTTTGTGAAATATTTATATGATATGAACATAAATAAAAAAATATAATTGTTTTTTTTAATTATGCTCCGGGTCACTAGGCTCAATTAGGGAAACAATCACAAACCCACAGGCTTAAGAAAATCACCTATATTGTGACTTAACCAGGAATTCAACCCAAAACCGCTGGTGTGAGAAGCCATTGTCGTTTCCACTAAAGTTCGTTTCATTGCTTCTTTGGATAATAATTTTATATGTGTATTTAAATAAGTCGTGTTCATATAAAATTCCTAAACAGCTGCCCTGATAAGTTTTCTATTCGTTTTCAGCATTTTTCATCAAATGTCTTATGTAAGGCAATATTTAGATACCCCTTAAACTTTAAAAGATCGCATTTAATTGGATAGAGTATGCAGAGTCTAAATCAGTCATTGAATTAGGAAAATAAGTATTAATTTGATAACTATTAAATCAGGATTCCGCTTATTATTTTAAAGGTGTGCACTCCGTACAATTTAAAAATCTGTATTTTTTTGGAATTGAGGAATCAATTTAAATTAAAAAAATTAAAATTAATAATTATTGGACCTAGTGAGAAATACCAATATAAGAGAAATCCTCGGAATGAAGCTGCTTCTTCTATATATTCTAACATCGCAATTAAGGTGGCTTGGACACATCTTGTGAAGGCTAGAGATGTAGCAAATTTTGTCATCTTGGCAGCTCCAGAGAAAAGATCTCACTGGGACAGACATCAAAATATATTTTATGAAAATTCTGCGTTGATTAGTGAACCTCTGTCAACGAGACGCTAGATAAGGACGGATAGAAGAGTAATATCGAGTCTTTGCGCCGACATTCCGAGGATTAGAGGACAACAGTAAATTCACAAAATCATGGCTGTGGGATGAAAATGAAACACTAAAAACAATTAAAAGTTTTATTTATCACTCAAAGTCACTGGACACGAATTTTATCGGAGCACCGTTCTTTAATTCACTGTTATTGTTCTAGAATATTATTTATTTTACTTATTTTTACTTTTACTTATTATAAACGCCTGTTAAGTAGGTATTATCTTAATTTACTGTCGTTGGTCGCACACTGAAACGCCGCTGATTTCTGTCATAATAAACAGCAACTGTCCGCGCCCGCACCCTCTCGCCTTTAAAAAAAACGTTAATTTCGCGGTGCTTCGAGAACGTTCTGCTAATTTCTCCATATTTCTAGTGATTGTGAAGATAGCTTAGTTGATTCGTGATTCACGTGGACCCCTCGAGAGAATTCGATAATGCGTAGCTAGACTCTGGTGACAAAATTGATAATAATATTTTGATAGTTTTAAACAAGATTTGCGCCTAAAATATTAATATCTTTTATTATTTAAATTTTGTAACCAAAAATTCTTATTATTTTTACCTTTCTTTAATAAATGTATACGCGGTGCGCGTCTCTGATATAGGCAATAGGTACTTATACTACTACGACATGAAGCTAATATTATGTCCATAATGCCCTCAAGCAGCGTGTACTTTGTTCCGCTAGTTTGCCTGACATTCTCCCATTACCCGCCACGGCAAAGCTTTCTTCCTTCGCGCAACTAAAGTATAATATTAAATTGTTGAGGATTCATTATTAATTCGCTCATTTATCTAATAGGTGATAATGTAAAAGGTAACACAATAGGTAACTAAGCTATTAAATTAATTCAACTATGTCATTAAAAGTGAGTAGGTATTATAGGGAAACTAACTTATCACATTTTCTAAAAGGACCTGGACATTATATGCTGCTTTTATGCGCATTTATTATTCTTACTAAGATTTTATTTTTGTTCAGTGAATGCGTTTTTCATGACATTATTAACTAACTTTATTTTTAAAGATAAATGTATAGAATGTGTAATAAATATATTGTTATTTCTAAATTATTCTAAATAATTATTGAGGTTGGAAAATTGGGACAGATAAATCTTTTACATTCTATATATCGTGGATACTAATTTAACCCTTAAATACCAATATATGTTTTTTCACCCCATATTAAAAAAATAGAGATTCGTACGAGGAATATTTTTATAACGCAATGTTGCACATTGTTACAAATTGTATTATTGCGTTAACTAACTTAGTGGTCTCCTGAAACAAGTTTCAAATCCACGACCGTTTATTAATTCGGTGAGTGTCTTATCACTAGATCAAAAAAGTACGTTTATTTTATTATACTGCTCTCTTGGAGTTATAAAAGCGTCAAAGTTTTGAATATTAATTTTTCGATTTTTTGGTACAGTTTGGTTTATCGCCCATTAGATGAATTTTTAAGAAAAGTGTCCTCAAATAATCTTAAGTAATTAAATATGTAGATTGATTCCTGATTTTTAGAGGATTATGCAATATACCTAACTCAATAATTGTTAGAAATACTTACACAATAATTTTAGCAAAACTTAATCATCATAAATACCTACATCGTAAAATAAATAATAAATAATGTATCACAAAAATATTATTATATTTTTTCTTCTTCTTCTTCTTCTTCTTCTTCTTCTTCTTCTACCCTTTATCCTAATGGCTCGGGGTCCTTGCACCGCATAGAAGGTTCCAACTTTTCCTATCTTGGGTTTCGCTCTCCACGTCAACTCAATTTAGTTACAGCAGTCCAGCAGCAGTCCTCCAACTGTTTCCGCCAGCCCCTCCTAGGAAGGCCCCTTGGATTATATTTATTAAATATAAAAAAAATTAAAAAACTATAATTTTTGAAGTATGATTTTAAATATTTAATATTACGTTTATTAAATATTTAGAATTATACTTCAAATTATCGTTTCATTTTTTGTTTACCTATTAACATCCGTCGGAAAAAATACTCATACATATATAATTTTTTTAACATTTAAACATGATAGTACTAAAGGGTTTAAGGTGATGTTAGTTGCATTTTATTTGAAGTACCTATAAGTCATAGAAAAATAAATATAATAAAATAACAATTCTTATATTTTAAAATCATTGAAAATAGGTGCCGTAAAACGAAAATAAAAATTATTTTAGAAATTTCTTCGTGTAGCAGAAAAACCAAGAGCTAGATCAGCAACTTATATCTCTTCATTCAGGAATGGAAAACTATTTTTTATGAAAATGTTTTCAACTTATTTCACAAATCTCTGAACTCCTTTAGAACTGAATGTTGACCAAATTGTTTGCCCATAATACATGACGCATCAGACCATTAGACGCACTCCAAATTTATCATTGACCTATTTTTATATATAAAAAATATATAGTATTTTGGACAGCAGATCAAAACACGCACAATTTAAATCTAATAATAATAATTTCATTGTCTGTCTGTCGGTATGTAACTTGCTGGAATTAAAACATTAGATAATTTAGAGAGTGACACACAATCAGCGCGCGGCTCAAGCAATACGCAAAAGTCGAAATTACACGGTCTTGATATTTTTATGTTATTATTTTATTATATTTTTAGGTTTATGCAAAGAGTCAATTAAAAAAACAAATAGTTATCTATGCACGACTTTTCAGCTTCAAAATTCTGCATTTATTATGTCACGTGATTTTTTATGGTTACCTACGAAAACAATTAACACGCGTAGGAATCGCTCTGAGTTATTTTAACAGATTTGCAACACATCATAAATATTAATTTGGACTATAATACACACTTCGATATAAGACGAAAACCAATTTTTGATTAATTTTCAAGTAAAAAATCAGTCCGAAAAATACGGTAACTAACTAACTCCGTTTAATAACCTAAGTTTACCCGCAGGAGTAGATAAAAGGATAGAACGCCACACTTTTGCCTCGTCCGCTTTCATACATCTTTTTAATCGCGCTCAGTGACTTAAGCTTTAACAGAGCCATTCTTCAACACTTGGTTTATCTGATCTTGCCAGGTATTTTGCGGACGCCCTCAATTTCGATCTCTTCAAAACTCACCTCATATGTTTTCTTTACCGTCTTGTCCTTGCTCATATGTTTCACATGACCAAACCATCTCAGCGACCCTTTTTTATACCATCTACTATGCTACAGCCAATTTTACATTTTTTTTTCTTATTTGTTCATTGATTTTTTTCACATGCGTGTAAGCGACCGCATTTCCACCGCATCCAGTCTACTTGGATTCATACTTAGAGTATATTATACTTTTATGATTCATGCTTTTTTGCCTATTTCAGGCTTCGTTTTTATATATTAGAGTTAGTAATTCAACTCCATTTCGAACCGCTTGTTTTGCGTCGTGTGACAGATTCCTATTGGCCATACAATATGATAACTGTTAAAGAAAAAAAAATGCAGAAAATTGTACTAACCATTGATGTAGTAAAATATTTCTTCCTTTTAATCAACATCCTTTTCCTTAATATTAACAAATCCTTTTTTGAATAATTTCCATTCATCCCTATTTTTTTAAATACTACCCTACACTTAATAATTGTAGTTGATAGATAAATAATTATTAAATGGAGATGTATAAGTAGGTACTTTAATCTTATTTTCAATAGAAGGTAGGTACTGTAATTAAATAAAATAAGTAATCTTTGAATACTTATTATTGTCGGTATTTTTTCAAAATGATAAATATCTGTATGTATTGCTTCAACTAATGCATTATTTTGGAATTATCAACGAAACATAATTATTTTTGTGAGTTGATAATAATATTATTTTATGTATTTACGTAGAGTCCGCAGTAATTTTATATCCAAAAGTAACATTACCAAAGTTATGTTGTTTAAGTGATCTGAATTCGCTAGAATTATGTTGTATTTAGTAACATGGCCTTAATTTTGTAAAAATAAATAATTATATTTATTATGTTTTTAAATAATTGGCAGCACCTGGCTGGCGTGTATGAAGCGATACCAAACAAAGCTTTGTGCAATTAGATAGACCATTTTATGGTCCACGCTGACTTAGCAGCGTTCTGTCGACGGGTTGTCTGTTTGTAAGTCCCGAGAAGGCTCGAACTTAAGTTTATCTCAGAAAGGTGATTGGCACTTCATAAAAAACCTCAGTACTAATGGTTCATACGAAAGCAAATAAATAAAATTATTAAAAATTTTCTGCATAGTGTCGTAGTTTGATTTCCATTTTTCAAATGTCTCGGATGATTTTATTGACGCGATAAGAACATATTTAATGCTCCTTGTTAGATTATAATAATTTAATTGGCAGTTTGAATGCAATAAACAAATAAGTACATACCATTTTTCTTTTTGTCTTTTCTTATTTAAATCTAATAGGAAACAACCGGTTTTGCGGACTGTTGCAGCTTCGTCACCCGGATGCGCAATCTAATGCCTGCGGGTGACATAGACCCATGATGTGATGCAACGGTTAATCAAAATTTTAAAAGCCTCGAGTTCTGAGAAGCAAAGAATTAAAAAAATCCTAATGAAATATGTTCTGTTCAATTTTTCAGCACAGCGGTTTGTGAGCCATCACCAATGACGGCCATTAAACTGATCAATAAAATCAAATGGAGACACGTAAATGTAAAACATACCTTATGTATTATCGCTTTTTTTGACTGCCACTGAAACTTATAAAAGTGAACATATGTAGTTCGATCCAAGTCTCAAAGTTCATTTATATCTCACAAAGATAACTAATGAGATATAAATGAAAGGTTTAGATTTTTTTTGTGAATTTTTTCATTAAAATATATAATTCTCTATGTAACACTAATGTCTAATGTCCCTCACTACGGCGCTGTTTATAATACTCTAACACAAACATACTACAATTTTGCGTTATATTTTGATTGGCATTTTGTGAAAAGCTGAAGCAAATTTTGTAGAATATAAATTAATTAAAAAATAGTTTTATATAAGAGAATTATGTGTTTTGATATGTATTTCACTAGAACATGAAAAAACCAATAAATGTAGGTACCTATAGCAGAAATTCAAACATAAAAAGTTGTTCACTTTTGATGGGTTTTATTTTTCATTTTTCATATTTCATACTTAATATTAACACAAACCATTTGATATACGCAAAAAAAAGTTATATGCAGTAATAATTTAGAAAAAACTAACTAACATTACTTATTAGCTAACTATCGCACTCTTCTAACTCTTCTGACCTGGCACAGAACTTTATATATCTACTCATATACGACGGTGGACTTTTAAAGGCCGTCCTCCAATATTTCGTTTATCTGATCATGCTAGGTTTTTCTTCCTGTTCCTTCGACATAAAACACGAAGTTAATTTTCTTTACAATATATACACTATATATACAATATACTAATATATTTTTTTTTAATTAAGAAAACAACAAAAATTCAAAAGGTTACCTATAGTTATTTATAAATATAATCTCACCGGAATTATATTTATCGGATCGGATAGAAAAGGGGACGATTATATTTCATGGAAGGATTCCGCCCAGGATCTTTGTGCTTAATACTCATAAATCTTTAAAAAAAGATCAGTAGGAAACATTGTTCGCCCCCTCCTCCTGCAGGATAGCGGTCTAAAGGATTTTATCCTTTTTTTGGGCTTGAAAGTGGAAATAAAACACGCTTTATCTCGCTTTATTCGCAATGGAGACAATAAGAGAGAGGAGATTGACGCTACGGGGGAGATCTCAACCTCGGCGACATAAGCCAAGCAGTAAAGTCTACGATTCTACGATTTGAGTCTATTCGCATTTTATTTGCTTGAAATAAAATCTGTTATGTATGTCTCTACGTCTGTGGCGCGCTTTGTACGAACGGCTATTGAAAATCTAATGGAACGTCAAATGTAGGTCTTTGGATCGTTCAGGGTTTGTGCAGAGGTAGTTACCGTAGTATTGATCAATGGAATACGTAACCTGCATCGAAATATTCTACTACGAACATTGTATTGTTTATGGGTCGTGGTTTTGAGAGACAAATGAATGCACTGGAGCGATTTATTAATTAATGATTAATTAATTATCGAATGGACAAAGTTAGTTAGCACGAATACAATTTAACACCAGTCTTGAATTCACACCATTTCACAATTTATCACTCGACCATGAACTCTTAATTATCGCTGGGTAACACTGAATACATCATTCGATAGAACATTCTATTCAAATCTCGCACACAGAAGTCACACTTATTTATTTCTCCAGCGAGGTACTTCGCCCAATTATTTCGCTTAATATGTGTCGCTCCGAAATTCCACAACTGGCCGTCGCGGCTAATATGGCACCGACAGAAATGTCGAAACAAACTCACTAGAATATTATTTTCATTTATACTATTTAGAAGAAGGCTCTCGTCGCTTCTAGGCTGTTCCAGGCGTTTCCCGAATGTTGTTGATAATCTTAGAGTGCTGTAGGGTATTTAAGAATATTCGGATAGTGCGCAATTCCTTCTGCTTGCTATTTTGTTACAATAAAAATGTTTTGAAAGAAGTCAAAAGAAGTATATAATTAGACTAAATGTAGTCAAAATGAAATATTTTAACCTGTAGGGGAAGAGATGAATTGAATGCATGTAATGAATATTTATTTGGTCCAATAGTTTAGACTGTTGCCGAGTGGTCTTGTTGGGATTCGATTTTCATTCCAGGAGACCACCAAATTACTCCTACTCTCATTGAACAAGCGTTTCCGTGTACTCGTCTTTTGTTATTTTTTAAACAAAAAATATCAATTGTAGTTGGTAGTGGTAAGAATGTATAGCTATATTAAATGAACGAGTGAAGAGAGGGTATTAATGAATATGTACATGATAAAAGTTGATGACACCAGAAATATGTGTATGCAAACTGGCGTGAAAAATAGGGTAGGAAACCTAGGCAAGCACGTGTGGGGATTAGGTGAAAAACGTATGCTACAACGGAAGAGAAAAGGTGTATGGGTCAGTAACTTCCTCTAATCACCTCTACTTTTGTTCCTTACGTATACATACTCTAATGTTTTTCGAGATGTCTTTTTACGAATTTCTCAAAAAATTTAAATCACATTTTAAAAGGATATTCTAGGACTAAATTTAAGGAAAGATCTTTTAATAGACGTAAAAACAAATGTGGATAGTCACACAAAGTGGATATACTAATTTTGCATTTCTGATTTTTAGCGACAACATTCCTATATATAATGACATATTCTCTTTGCCGTGTCCTCAAATAATTAGTGCCCTGGAAAATATTAAATAAAAATAAATAAAATAAAGATAAACGATGTCCGAAATAGGACATTCGGAATGCGACATTCTAACCTGAAAGACATGAATATGACAGTTAACCAATATATCTTAGACAATGTGTGTAGGTAGTACTGCATGCGTTTCATAATATAAAGTCTGCGAGATAATTCAAACTGGAATATAACATTTTACAAACTAAAAGTAGCTTTTTAAAGCGATACATAGTATAAAGAGAAAAGGTAAATATTTCCACAGTGTTTGACATACGCCGCGCACGCGCAATTGCTCAATAATAGCTAGATTGACCGGTACCAAAAATGAGCACGCATGTGGCGAGATTTACAAACAATTTTAAAACAAATGTATGTATATTATAAATAAGCAAACGTGTATAAATACTAAATATATTTTTTATAAGTGTATGTTTATGTGTATAATATTTCTACACGTTAAATATTCTCGCTACTTTATACGATTTCGCCATTTGTTTTTTTTAAAGTTGACAGTAGAACCACGTACAATACTTACACCATTCTTAAAGAATTAATATTATTAGATTCAATTCTTATCTATCGCAATTTCATTATCATCTCTCATATTTATTTTATCTGTTTTTTGACGGCTTGAAATCGGTTTTCTATCCTACATCTTTTTCGCTACTTCAATGTTTTCCTATTATACATATATTTTAACATTACGCAATCCTTTTGAAAGGTTTCTATTCCCAGTAGCGAAGTCAGAACACCTTTACCTGTGTACATTTACTGCATCCACTTCCTTGTCTATCAATTCGATCTTCTTTAACGAGCGAAACTCTTCAGATGTTTGTAGAAAGATAAGAGTGCAATATAAATTAGTTCTTGACGTAAACGAAGTGTCTTGTTTATTCAACTGTAATTTTTCTAGTGATTTTTTAAATGAATACCATCGAAAATAAATGTATTAAAAAACGATAAAATTAATAGTAAATAAAGATTTAAAGATTACTGGCTTATTAGGGTTTTATTAAGGAAACAATGAAATGAAATGGAGGTACTCGTATTACGATTAACTTGTAAAAATAAACAGCGCTCGACATAAATACTCTTAGATTAAATAAAATTACAAATTAATTTAGCGATAGACCTTTTGATAATAAAATTGATAACAATTTCGCCGTTAAATAAAGTTAAACCCCTTCGAGCCTCGAGAAAAAATATTTATTAAATGTTTGAAATATTTTTTTATATTTCAGATTTTCATATTTAATTATAATATAAAATATAATATAAATACTGAAATATTATTTCAGTACGCTAAATGATATGGATACGTCAGAAGATATGGAACCGAGCAGCCTTATTAATAAATCAAATTAAGAAGAAGTACAGTTACCGGAAAACTTCTTGAAATTATTTGGCGTAGTGGGGGAATGCGCAGAAGACAAAATTTGGGTCTCTTTGGTGGAATGGTACATGCGCAAACTTTCCCCCACTATACCGTAAAATTTCAAGATGTTTGCCGGCTACTGTATCTGCTATGATTTTCTTGAAAACGTGAAAATTTCTGTCCTAAATACCTCACAGAAACCTTTAACAGAAATAAAAATATTTAATTCCCTTGTACATTTTTTTCATAAGTTACTAAAACAGTTACATATACATGTATGTGCTGTACGAAACTAAAAACATTGATTTATCTTCATCTTCATAGATATGTACTAGTGCCATTCCTCAGAATCTATACGAGGATGTACTAGTAACTTTTCAAAATAGCTTAGTTCAAAATAATTAATCAACTATTTTAAGATTTATGCATTATAAAATAAATCAAATCACAATTTAACACTGGGTTTAGAGGGGTTAATGATGGTGCAAATACAGTGATATAAGTAGGTCTAAAAGGTATTTCCTCTTAACTTATCGTCATTGATAAAACATTGGTCACAAAAACTTTTATTATAACGAAATCTGTCAGAATACATGTAGGTACCTACCACAGAATTTTCCAATGCACTAGTTAGCAGAGATGTGCATTCGACAAAATGGAAAAGGCTGGGCGTAAATTATGTTTCGTTAAAATGAATAATACAATTATTTAGTATGCCTAAAATATTTAATAGAAACTAGACATTATACATTTTCACAGATATTTTGAATGTCAGGAGGAGTGCACACTTTTATGGTAGATTAAGGATTTTAACAGCAAAATAGTGTGGTGAGTTTATGTTTCTGTCTCCAATTTCTGGTCGCGGGGAGAAGAGGAAATCTAAATGCTGCAGAAATGCAAGGTTTTCCCCCCAAAGGGTCTGGGACTCGCGTCTCCCTCCCCTTCCATCCCAAATAGAAAGCTTAATATTTGTGTTTGAGAGAAGATTTCAAAATTTAAATAGTATCTTGCGGTTTTTTTCTGCCATTGTATATTAAATAAAACAAATGTTATGTGTATTATCAATTGATACAGCATTTTTTATTTAACACTAAATATTAACCTTTTTACTGCATACACGTTTAGTTATTTTATTACTGTTATGGTTTCGGGAGGAACAATTCTTTCCATTATCAGTATAATTAAAATTCATTAAATAACGTAATTATTCAAGCAATTTAAAAGTTATTAAATACGAGTACACTTGATGATATGAGGAACTGCACTTTTCGAAAGCATAATAGTAATAAGACAACTCAACACACGTGTATTAATATCATCAAACAATAATTTCGCTGTCTGTCTGTCGGTCCATCCGTCCGTCTGTGTATCGTAAAGTCCGTAAATGCTGGAATTAAAACTATAGATAATTAGAGTGTGGCACGCATCAGCGCGCGGCATAATATGTGGCACGGTCACGCAAGGCAAGTCGGTATTATTATTTATCGTGATTTTTACGGGTGTACGGCTAGTTTATATTATGCTCTTATTTTTTTTATTTGTAATATTTCAAGGCTACAAATAATATGAAGCCACTAAATATATAATGTATATCTCTACCTTAGTTACGTAACTCGGCATTTATACTTCAACTAACTGTAACACATCAGAAATGACGTACTTTTTACTAAAGAATAAGTATTTATTTATTTATAACAAAATTTTAAAATAGAAGTTACGGAAGTTACAGGAAGTGACGGACAGACAGACAACGAAATCATTACTATTGGGATTAAGTGGCACGGAATTCGTATCAGCATTCTATTTTGAAGGTTATTTCGAATAACCTATCTGCAAGCAACAAAATTCGTGACGTTTTTGATATTTTTTTGCAAAAGGATATTGTTAGAGTTATAAAACACATATAACACGGTACAAATGGTTTGGACTTTTTTGTTTTTTTTTTATGTTTCGTATCATTCAGGATAATACAGAGAGTCCGCAATATTACAAAAGGATGTCGCCCTGTACCTTGTACCACCCTTTTTTAATCAAAAAACTCGATTCAATTTAGTTTTCAAAGAGATATCAACGGCTTTTGTTGAAACTCGCGTCAGGATATTTCCGAAGGAAATTTTATAAGGACCTTTTCTTTATCCAAATAAAGTTTCGTTCATTCAAAGAAAAGGAGAAAAATCCTTTTATTTCAATTTAATTGGAAATGTGTACTTGTTATTATTACTTAGGAATAAATTAATTTTCACAAATACATGTGTTTCTAACTTTATTGGTCTAGCAGTAATAAGAAAATTTTTTATTACTGTATGTAAAGTTGTTAAATTAAATCGAATTATTGATGATATATTGTGAGAATTAATGAGAAATTCTACGACTCTCTAAAAATTCCTGGTCACAGATTATACCCCTTCTTTAGACGAGTGGATTCCTTCTTTTAAAAAACCGTTTATTTTTCAGTAAATATGAATTTTCTAAAAACCGTTTTTTTAAACTTTGTAACCCGGTTTTCAATATTAAAATTAAAATTAATATGTTTAATTTAACGGGTAATATTTGAAATTGAAACCTTCCTTACAAGTAAAATGAGATGAAAACTTTTAATATTCCTCATACATAAATAATATAAGTACGTAATATATTTATGTTCGTTTTGAAAACATTTTGTGCATTTTCTCTTTAATACTCTTCTCGAGTAAGGATCAGCTATAATTTGGTTAGGGTAAGGTCAGAGTCTCTTTTGTTTTGCAGTGTTTAACATTTTTTTCAAGTTGTTGCCAATCGCTCATTGATCGCTCCGTTGTAAAACAATTGTTTTTATGCGCCCACATTGAGAGAAATGAATATTATTTTTTACTTTTTATATGTAACGTAAGTAAAATTAAGAGATGTATCGTTATTTAAGTGATTGTTACTTAATTAAAGGAATATTTGGTAATTAATGGGCTGGTTACATAATAAAAGGGTTGAATAACCTAACCTAACCGTTTTATATTTAATATTATGATGTAATAATACATATAAGTAAAGAGTAAACTTTTTTATTTCAATACATTTTTTATGAATTTACATACACCATTCACATTTATATAAAGTTAAATCAACCACGTAATTTGTTTTTATCTTACTAAATTTAATGTAGCATAATTTTTATATTAAATAAACGCATTTAAAAAATGTGTAATTTTTTATCTAGTTTTAAATTTTTTGTAAGCTTTCAAAAACCAGTTTTTATGAAATTCAAAAACCGGTTTTTCCAAAAGTCGGATTTTGTATAAGCCCTAGAAGCTCTGTTAAAAAGAACTAAATGAGTGTAAAGCTACCTTCAAAGTCAGATTTTCACTCGTGTTTATGTCTGGTTTTGTATAATGTTTTGATAGAAATGACCGTAATAGTAATATAATAGAAACGCGAATAACCTCTTTGGACTGAATTTATTGAAGCAAGATTATTAAAATATACTGGTTGAAATGGCGACTGAATATTTGAAATTGTCTTGTATATTAACAGGATTTGGCAGGTTTTAGCCCTTAAATATTTAATAAATGGAGAATACATGCAGGGTTCTGCATTTCTCTAATATGGTGTTGGAACAAGGGCACTTTTTATCTCAACTCCGCAGCGAAAAATCCGAATAAAAATGCAAATTCGCCACCCGCTTGTGCACCGTATGTGTGTCCCCACTACGTTCATCCTTTTCACTCCCAAATATAATAGGAATGTTCAAAATGTGATTCTCTTATTACCAATTCCCATAAATGTTTTGATTTCAGTTCTTGCTTCAAGTGAATGTTGCGAGTATAATTTTGATAAATTTCCAAGCATTTGCTTTTAAAATTATTTGGAACAAATATCTGTTTACTGGAATGAATTCTTCCTAATGACGATATAATGAATTGAAGAAATATTTGAAAATTTTCTTACATTATGAAAATCTTAATTATACCTAAAGCGAAAAATTTGCTTGTCCAAGATAGCGAATTTCTCGAACGGTGCGTTCTGGTGTCGTAATATTTGTTCATCTTATTCTTTCTGGAGTCGCAAATCTACTATTTTCGATCAATTCTATCATGAGCTATGGGGCTTTGAAATAGACATTTATTTGTCAAAAAATACGACATCTCGACAGTGTTCCACATTTTTCAATCAATCTGGTAAATCAGAAAAAGACGCTTCAAATAGCTTGCATGAGAAGATTCTATGAAGCTCAAACAGAATGCTCAAATAGTATGATGTTCAGTAAATGACTTTTTTCCTCCATAAACTTGTATTAGCATACACATAACCTGAAAAGCATAAAAAATGTTGCAATAACAATTAATTTTCTTATTTCATATTTCTAGGACCTTCGGTTACCCTTTCTTCCCCATCCTTGTCGGATGGAATATTATTTTTTATACTTACTTCTATAGACCAATTGTTTACACTGCAACAAACTATCCAGAAAAGCTGGGAATATGGAAAAAATATTTATATGGGATTCATAGACCTGGAGAAAGCATATGACTTGGTGCCGCGCGATATCCTGTGGACAGTGCTGGACGAATACGGAATAGAGAGAGACCTTCTCAAGGCAATTCAATCACTGTATGAGAGTTGCAAAAGCTGCGTATGAATAAACGGCGCAATTTCGGAAGAGTTCAATGTTGGAGTGGGTTTAAGACAAGGTTGCCCACTTTCGCCGATCCTGTTCACCCTTTATATAGTCAGGATAAGCCGGAAAAGCCAAACAGCAAGGGCCGTGAGAGTTGGAGATGTGGAAATAGACTCTTTACTCTTCGCGGACGATATAGCGAGGCTGGCGCCCACAAAGGAGGACCTACAAGAGTGGATAAATTCCTTCAATGAAGAGTAGAATGGAATTTTCTAGCGACGGTAGGCAGGAAAGTGAAATAGATAGAAGAATCGGAGCTGCAGCCGGCGTTCTACGCTCTTTACATAGTGCGGTGATAAGAAAATCCGAGCTTGGTGTCGAGGCAAAACTGATAGTTAATGTTTCCAAATCCGTGTACAGACCCACCTTAATATATGGCCATCAAATTTGGATCCTGACGGAGAGAGTGAGATCAAGAGTCCGGGCTGCCGAGATGAGTTTTCTAAGGGGGGTAGCGGGAGTCACACTGATGGACAGACAGACAGACAGAGAAGTGCCGACATAAGGCAAACACTTGGCATGGAGCCCCTACTCCTGCACATAGAAAAATCATAACTGAGGTGGCTTGGACATGTGCTCAGAATGCCAGAGGAACATTACCAAGAAGAATCCTCTTGTCAATCCCAGAATAAGCTGGGAGAGATAACAAAAAAATGTATTTGAAAACAGAATGGGTCTGAACTGATTGATTCGAGCAGAAGCAGCGCAAGACGGGGGATCATGGAAACACCTTGTCGAGTCTTTGGGCCCCCGACCCTACTAGGACAAGGAGAAGAAGATGATGATGATACTTACTGGTAATCTACATAATTCCTAACTATTGTGGAATATGAATTGTTTAATCGTTTTCATCTTACGTGTAGAAACTCCAAATATCAGGGTCATACAAATTTTGAGTAACATAAAAAAGCACAAAAAGAACCGAAGATCAAAGTCATGAAGAGGCCATTACCCAGTCAATTGAAAATGGCTGATGCTAATGATTCAAGACTAGTTTTTTATATTTTTATTTACTCACGAGCATACCATCACTCTAATTCCCTGCGCAGGTAGGAGAACAAGACTGACGTTTCCACTTTTGTTTCATATTCCACGTCCTGTCCTGACACACAACTCTTTCCTTATCCACATTCGTAGATCTTCGCATGTAAGCTTGTAGATTGTAGAGGATCCTTACAAGACATCATCCAGTATCTGGTTAATCCGATCATGCCAAGGCTTCCGCGGCCGCCCTCTACTGATGGCGCCGCCAACACTTCTTTTTCTATACCAATCTATCTTTCTTATCATTGTCTCTTCATTAATTCTCTCTACACGATCATACCATATAAACCACGCTTTTTAAATTCTATTCTAAGGTTGCTAAGATTGATAAGGATTGCTAAGGAGAGGAATTTATATTTTTTTATGTTTTTTTAATGCATTGTAATTAGTTTTTTTTTATGTTTGGATTGTCTCTCAAGCAGACCTAGGGCACGTTTTTAACCATTTATAGAATAGACGAAAATACGGGGCAAGCAATATATATATAAAGTAACTAACTTTTAAATCAATACATTTTTGGACTGGGAAAACGCCTATACTTTTTTCACATCAAGGCTCTCGTCCTCTAACAAAATTTTTTTAGAACTACCAATACTCTGGACATTCCTTAATAAGACCTAGGTACAAAATTATGATTTAGTTTTTGGAAATATGTCACAAGAATTATAAGTTAAATCCTAGGCGCATAATAATCGTAATTCATTAATTTTTGAAGACCGATGAATTAGTCATCTCACATATCGACGGTCACTACGTAAACTAAGACACCTAAAAAATAGTAATTTTAAAGGAGAGCTATTTGAAGCTTGACTTTACGTACAAAATTATCATTTGATATAAGTTTTTTGCTCTGAAATATTTTTTATTTTTTTATTTTTTATAACGGAGAAGATTATATTCCATGTATTGATACAAAAAATTCAAAAATGCATTTTTGTTAGATGTGCAAGATTACGTAGGGGCCGTCGATATACTCACCTTCAATACAACACCACATCCAGCGAAGCTCATTAAAAAATTTCAAAAATACATTACTCATTGGACCAATGGGGTGCGAGCCAGGGGGAAATATGCAAATTGATATTGCGGGCCGGAGGCAGAGGTCTCACCCTCGCGGACCGGGTGTAGTGTAGTCTGCGCGCATACAATGGCCGCCGACAATGGCCGAGGCTCAATTACCGCTGCGCCAGCCCTGCGTATGAATATTTGTATCGAGGCGGAATTCGCTACCCCCGGTTCGCATAACACATCCGATATGCGTACATTTTAAACGACCCCCTTCCACTGCCCCCACCCTCCCAACCCACCGCGCCGAGCAGCCGCATGGAAATACAGTGTTTTAAATTTGAAAAAATCGGGAGCGATGGTTACTAAACTTTCGCGTATTTATAATTCACGGAAAATTTACATTCGTACAACAGAAATATCTACCACTCAGGTCTACGGATTAATCGATATATCTCCGCTCCGATATATATCAGCGGCCCTTGTAGCCCAGTGGGCATGACACTAGCTTCTCACACCGAGGGCTACCGGTGAGGTCACAATTAATCTATGCGATTTACTCAAGTCTGGGTGTTTTGTGATGTGCTTCTGTAATAGGACCTCTTGGCCTGTTGAAGCGTAAAATAAATAATAAATTGCTAAAACTGCCTGAACCATTTGAAATTTGAGTGAAAAATAGTGATGAGCTAAAAATTACCGTGAGTTAATAACTGTGAATTTCGTCTGCATCTTATAAATTATCTGTGATATTGTTTTATTTAGATTTGGTTATTTATGAAACACATGAAATATAATTTAATACTATGTAGGTTTTCTTTATTTACTCCGTAAATTATGATTAACTATACATTGTCGTCATTAGTCGTTCAATCCACTACTAGATAAAAGCCTCCCTAAGTATCAAACGATTTTCTTTGGCCATTTTTATTCTATGCCACGCAGAATTTCATGATTCCGCCCGTCCAGTGGCTTTTAGGGCGGCGTTCGGGTCTCTTAATCCCTCCGGATACCAATGGATGATTGCAATCGTCCAGTGATTGAGATATTATCAAATATCAATAATACATACACACACATACACACACACACACACTCACACAAACACACACACACATAAACACACACATACACACAAGCGCGCTCGCGCCCACCATAAGTCAAGAGTAAAGTATCTCTACAAATATGTAGAACATTTATCATTATAAAACCAAACACATTTTTCAATATTAAATTTTCAAAGTATAATTATTTGGTCAAAGAAAAAATCAGATATATTACGTTTGTATACCTAAATTGCACTACAAGACTATCTATCACCTTTTCGAAATGCTAATTTTGAGATAAAAGTAAGACAAGAAGTAAAAAGTTTTTTGTTCCCATTTCTCAATTAAAAGCAATAAAAGTGATACTTTTACATATCAGTATTACAAAATATCACAAGGTATTTGAAAAAGGATGTTCTTACACTCAATTTAAAGAAAAAGGTTTCAAATGCAAACGTACATTTTTCATTACTAAACAATAATGGAAAGTCACACAAAGATGATCTTTTGGTATGTAATATAACTGACGATGTACACAAACATGGTACTCAAAGCATTCAGATTTAAAAATGCTCAGAATATTTTTTGTTTTTGGTTGTTTTCTGAGGTAATATGCCGTGTTTTAGTGATATCTCTGATCCCGTTGCCGGGTCCATTTTCAAGACTTATATGTACATACACATTATGTAAAACACGATATATTATACCAGAAAACGCAACCGTATGTTTCCGATTTTTTTTTTTTTCATATAATGCACTGACATTATTATTACATTGTCATTTTCTATTTGATTAATTTTAGTAAAAAGTTGTGTACCTACCTATAGATCAAATAACAAGCGAAGTGAGATTTTCATTAGCACTGAAATAATAATATGTACAAGATTTTTTGACTCTTCTTTCTGAACGGAAACCTTTCAAGAAAGTAAAAAAAGGGCTAATATTATTTGGCAAAGCTGGCGAATTGGCAAATTTGTTTTCGCCGACGAAACACTGTGTAATCGGTATAAACGTGACAACGTTGTATTGATTTTACGTTATATGTCGAAAATGTTTGTATAATCCTGCTGTTTGAACATTGAAGTGCTGTTTGTATTACGGGCAAGACTGCCGATTGGCTAAGTGAGATGTGTGATACAAATTGCTAACGAATTATATAATGAATAATACACAACGATCATCAATGATCCTGTTTATAACGTTGTTTGATTCTTGCCGGCTTCTACATTGTGGAGTAAAATAATATTTATTTATATATTTATTGTTTATTGCCTTCCAAATGATTATCGCATACAATTATCACATGGAAAGAATGAATGAGGAAAGATTTTTTGGGTAAAAAAATAAAATTAACATTTTAAAACCGTATAATTTAGAGGGGCGGCTCTTACGTGTTACCTAAGTCGCGCGCTAATTGCGTGTCACACTCGGACGCCCGCGTTTTTGTTGTTGTGATTTCAGCAAATTACGGACCGACAGAAAACGAAATTATTATATTTAGACTAGCTGTAACCCGTCAAAAATGAACACACTTTTACATGTCGGTTCCTAAAGAATAAGTATTTATTTATTTTATTTAAAAAAAATTGAAAAAAAAAATTTGTAAAAAAAAATTACTATAATAAAGTTACGGACGTTACACGAAGTAACGCGGACGGATGGACGTACGGACAGACAGACGGACAAACGGACAGATAGACAACGAAAATATTGTAATTGGGATTTGGCAAATTGTTAAATATTATTACGATCACTTTAAATCTGGTAGGTAGATACGAGTAAAAAAAGCATGTACCTACCTGGAGACATGTAAATAAAAATATGTGAAAAAGTATATAAATATGCCAGAATAAAGTCGTTTGGTAGGAAGGTAAATATATTATTTCTGTTTGCGATAACATATTAGTAAACTCTGTACCTACTTAACATTACCCAGATAATCATTAACGGAAACGCTTTATCGATAAATAACTTCAATTTATTTAGGTAGGTACGCAATAAATTATACCTATCCGGTTAATTCAGGATTCAGGAAAAGGTATCCATGCCAATTAAGAAAAATATCTTTAACAAAGAAAAAGGAAATTCGGGGAAAACGAAAGGATAAACTCTCGAGAAAATGGAGTACTTAGAATGTACATAGATTAGGTACACTTTTCTACCTTGGGATGATTACAAAAGTTATTCAACCCTTGTTCCAGTAACCAAACCTTTCACCTTAATTAATAGGTACTACCTAGTATATACCTACATACATATTTACAAAATAGGGTTTTCCTCGATTTTCGAAAGAGCAAATACTTTTTTAACAATGCTTAAAACGGTAAAACAATAAACCGAATACTTTTACAAATAAAAATTGTGCGATTATAATTATATTTTATTTGATAATAAGTTTTCCATGAAATTGCAATATCATTGGAGTAAATCGCAATTATTTTGAATGTGGAGTCACAATTTTACCTGTCAGTCAGGATTTATTTATGAAGATTAAGAATGAGAGTATTCGCAGTCTGGATATTTAAAATAATATCTCGTTTATTCCACACCGATATGCTAACTATTTTAAATCCTCTTCATCATCAGCTATCGACGATTCACTGGCGAAAGAATCTTCTCCCTTTGATGCTCGTCCAGTTTTGATACTGCTTCTATAATTTTATCTATCAATCAAAATAAATCCACACAAGGAGGTTTAAATACCTTTATCAAATAATTTGTTCTGACTAGAAAAAAATATGAGATCGTTTTGGAGGTCTAAATATTTCAAAAAAGTTTTGACAATTTGTTTATAATTCAACAATTAACTCACCCCAAGTGTGAAATTTGTGCCGAGAGCCAAAATGGTTATTTCATTAATGACTACCCCTCCATCTGCGCTTCTGGGGATGAAGCCTCCACGTGGAGCTAAGGCTTTCATTATTTCATTCCCATCACGTAGAGCCTTGTTCTGATAACGCTCATTTATTAAAATATCCCCGACATCCTTCGAAATCGATGTTTTGTATTCGGATAAAAGACTCTCTTTATACTCACTTACTGAAACCCACACAATCTGTAATAAATGAATAATTAAAATGCTCAGTAATATTATGCAACTTTATTTTACAAATAGTATTTCTGTAATACTACGTATTTCTGTAATACACCAGATAAATTATATATAATACGTAAATATATAATTTATCTGGTACTAAATCTACTATGTACATACTTATTTAATTGATTATGCAAAATAGTTATATTCAGACCTGCAAAGCTTCTTTCAAACGCTAATATGCAGGTTCAAGTTAAGTCCGCATTATTTGATTTTCTTTAAATACATATTTACTGTAAAAACAATCCTGAGAAGGACCCTTGTACTTCCGAAGTTTTGAGTAGATCGCATTACTCATCTTCAGGGAGGAGGAATGAATTAAATAATTTTGTTATCATTAAAAACACGTGAATATCAAAATAAATTTAATCACTCATCCAATCCTAAAAGTGTTTCCAATAATTGAAGACCTTAAATGTCATTTTTGTATATCTTTCATCATACATTTGTTGTATAATTATATAGATAAGTACTAATTTTTAAATAACAATACATTTTTTAAATATAATAATATTATTTAATTTAGGATAACTTCTTTATCATCTTGACTAATGTAATCTTATTTTCTGGATCCGGTTGGATTTAGTAAATATATTCAAGTAGTTAAAAGTAATGTTAATCATAAATTTGATTATATTTTTTACTTAATTTTAAAGAAGAGGTTCGAAAAATATTCGCATAAAATAAAACTACATAATACAGCAAAATAAATTTTCTTTCAAAGCAAACTATAATGATGACATGACTAAAAACAATTAAAATAAAAATTATTGCAAATTTAAAAGCAATAGTTAAGCGGATTAAGCAATCTCTATGCCATTGATATTTTTTTTATCAAAAACTTTGAATCATGGGTGTACCTAATGACATAATTATCCAGTGATAGGGATTAGATTTTTGAAAGGAAAAACGTTGACCGATATACGAAGATAGGACCGTTTTATTAATTAATTACTTCTGAGTGTTTGAGTTAGTCGGAAACAGTTGAAACTAAAGAGAGAGGAAGAAGAAAAATAAAAAAGGAGATGGAAAATTCAAGAAGACCTCCTGGACTGAAATGAATAGCAAAATGAAAAAGCTAGAAGATATCAGAGGATCAATAAAGATTGGAACAAATCTGAAGTTGCGATAGCCGACTAAGGCAATTGGAGGTCAACAATGACAGCGCTCCAACCTCGACCTGAAAGAAGGAAATATCAAGAAAAATAATAATGGCATAAATTAACTTTTAACTAGAATTAACTTTTAAGCGTATATAACTATTGGTGTTTTATCTTTTAACGCGATCTTCTCAATAATTTTCAATTTTGTTGAGTTACATTTACAGAAATATATATATTGCAAATACCTTTATAAATACTAGAATATACTCATCGCAGCATTAGGAAAATTTCAATGCTCTTTTTAAATCATAACCGGCACAATGCTTATGCTATGAAAAAAAAACTTGTTGATTTCCTGGAATGATGACTGAGCAAGCATCATAACCACTACACCAACAAGCTACTTATTTTAAAATTCAATGCTCCTAAAGAAAACACCCTTTATCAATATGTTGTTATATATTATTTTCTTATAGGTATGCGTATGTCACTTTCACGGAATATATTTGGGGATAGAATAACAGGCATATTGTAGTGAGATAGCAGCAACATTTTTCCTTTGTGAATAATTTTTTAATGAAAATTGTCAAATCAAAGCAAGAACTGAGTACTTACCTGCAGACGACCTTCTTGATTTTTTCTAATATTATCTTCGTTTTTATATTTTAGTTGCAATAATAAATATAAAAGTGCATATCAAACTATTTTGAGGGGACAACTGAACGGCCATCACCATCACTGGTGACCACAAGACAAACAGGAAGACGGAACTTGGTAAGGCCTAACAAATTGAAGACAGGACTGAAGGCTGGTTACGCGGATCGATGGAGGAAAATTCTTGAGGAGGACGATACCCACCAGTGTTCACGACGTCATATTGTATTCTTTGAGACCTACGGTACCAAATACGTGTATCGCCAAGTCTGAAAACATTTTTTTTTGATCTTTGCTTCGAACCGTAGTCGTTATTTTAATTTTAATCTCTGCGCCACGTTGCTCGTCTAGCTGGCGGATTGAGAATGCTCTCAGGGTCTTCCACGGGGGAAATCCCGAGCTCTCCGCCGGATCTTAATCCAAATCTTCATTACTTGTAAAAAGTGTGAAGGGTAGACGGTGTTTCGATTTAAACTTGAGCAGTTGGAGGGGGGCTGCTTCCCCGTGTGTTGAGTTTTTTTTTGTATTCTCTCATTTCGCACAGCCGGGGGTGGTTTCGCGCACAATATAGGTTAATACAGTTCTTCTCAAACTTTGTTCGTACACATAATTTGCAATTAAAATAATCAAATAGTACTTTGATGTGGCAGAGGTTAAAATGATTGATATCTGGGTTCCTTGCGATGTTTGTGGTGTAGTTTATGGTTTACAACTTAAACTACATAACAACAACTGGAAAAATCTACCGAACAACACAACAACTCAATAGGATCGAAACTTAAACGCAAACCAAAAAATTAAAAAAATGTTTTGAATGCAGTCATCGAGGATTACTGATTTAGATCGTACTGAATTCTAGATACCTATTATGTATCTATGCCTTCCTATGTTTTCTAAAAATTTATGGGCACACATTTTAAATTAGTAATCCTCGATGACTGCTTTCAAATATTTTTTGCATATTGCTGCCTTTGCTTTTATACCCCACATAAATAATAATTTACCAGAATAAACAAGACAACTAAATCTTATCAGATTAAAAAAAATAAGTGACAAATAATATACAAAGAAGTAATAAAAAATAACTGTAATGTATTTTTCTTTTTCCATTTATTTAAATATATATTTTTCTACTATTCTGATATTTATTTACATATGTACCTTAATGAAAATGTAATATTAAGAGACGCCTCGGGTCTTTTATATATTTTTTCTAAATAAAAAATATGTGTCGAAAATTATTTATGGTCTTTCGGTGATACAAAGTAAAAGGTACATAGTTAGTTAGTAAAATTCTATGTAAAATTATTCCAATTATAATTTTATTTCTTTTCCTTCTTCTTTTTTTTATTATTCCCTGGAACTCATTACGTCTTCAGTCTGCGATTGTTTAAAATATAATTTTTATTTAAACTTCATATTACACACACAATGTGAGTTAATTATTGTTACGTTATTTTCTAGAGGACAAGTTCCTCTAGGTAATAGTAACCCCCATAATAAATAACTTATTCTGTGTATAAAGTAGATACATAGTTTAAATAAAAATCATATTTTAAATTAAAATGTTGCACCACGAAGTAAACGCCAAATCATGCGATGATACTTGTGATTGTTATTTAAATATTTATATTCTATCATGCACCACAAATGGTCACTAATGAAAGTAACCTAGAGCAAAACTGATAAAAATTAACATCGCTCTTTTTCATTGTACTGATAGAACCCAGGTTCAAGTTTTATGTCCTTTCAGAAAAAAAAAGATATTGACTGTAACAATTTCATCTAATTATTATTAAGTATAAGCACGCAAGTGTTCATTTATTATTGACACTTTTACATTTGGCACATTCGTGTATAGGTTAACGTATAAAATATGGTTCGTAAAGTGTTTTCAAATGGATGATGGCGAAATAAATCGAAAAATTTTCTTATATAGGCGAATTCCACAAATATTAAATCCACCCGAAATATTAAGACATCAAATAAAAATTATATTTCTGAACTCTTAAATACTTTTTTAAATTTTACATTACGATGAATCTGAATACCACATGGATAATGAACTTATTATATCTGGTTGTAATTTTATTATTTCGAATGATCAACATAATGCCAGATCTGCTTTTAAAATTCGAAATTAAATATTAATATTAACACATTTAAAAAAGTTTTCACTTTAACTGCAAAACATTTAGTATACAATTTATGAGCTTAATGCAACAAGAGGACGGTTCGTTAAGTGAGGACAACTAACTATAAAAAGTGACACAGTGAGTTTTTCTGGAACATAAGATTCCAGTGACACACACATAATATTTCGAAGTGATAGACTATATTTAGTTATAATGTAAGTATGTTGTAAATTTGATTAAAATATGATTTTCGTCCATTGTCATAATATTACACATTTATTCGATTTTTTTATTTAATTATTGTAATTTATGAGTTCTCAATATACTTAGTCATAAATGGGTAATTCTCATTTTTTATCAAAAAATACGTAAAAAAATGAAAACGTCCTTGTAGTAAAAGTGATGATGGATCTTATTAGTTTTGGTCTTTCTCTTCAAGGGAAAAATATTCACCGAGCTTGCAGCCCTTAAGGTAGTGAATTATAGGGGTTTGAAAAAAAATGTCCTCCATGGTAATGACCGCATGTCCGTGGAAGTGACATTTCCTACATGAATGTAATACATATATGGGAGTGACATACTACAAGGAGGTGATACTTTTTGGAAATAACCTTTGCATTTCAAAACTGTATTTATTTTAATTCGTTTGCATTTGTTTCAGATTCGTTTTCGTTCACAGTTGTGTTTTCGTTGAGGTATCCCTTCGGCAGTTTTTGAATGCTTTTTGTGTTTTGGCATCTAAAATCAACAATAAATGGATAATAAACAATAACAAAATAAATAAATGAAGCAAGCATTCTGTAAAGTCGCGCCCATATACTATATAATTGTCAGTTCCACGGGTCAACAGTCACATCCATGGGTCAATTTTCATCCATGGATCCATGGAAGTGACGTCCATGGAAGTGACTTTTTTCATTAAAATCGTAGAAACATAACCACTTAATCAACCATGAACATACAAATTTAGTATAGTGTTTTTGATACATAAACGCAATTAAACCACAAAAGCAAAGTTCATTTTTGAAGTGTACATACTTTTGATGATCAACACGGTTGTGACCACTTATGCTTTACGGATTTTGACACTAGGAAACTAAATAAGATTTTCTCGTAGCGGTTACAACGCCGGTAGAAACTGCCAACTGAGTCAAGATGGCAGAAGATTACTTAGTTTATTCACAGTAGCGTTTGTCAAAAATACACAATATTTTTATAAAATATGACTGGTGTGACACACATCCATGGAAGGGACAAATAAATTGATCACAAACTTTTATCTATTAAAAAAAAAGAATGTGTATAGCTATAGACATTATGTTTATATATTTAAATAGTAAATTTATTAAAGTTCATATTGGCAATCTTTTTTACGTATTTATTATAAGGAGAGTAAGACATGATATTTTTTTTCCCACAAAGCTAGAGTAATCACACCCACGGAAGGGACATTTTTGATGGTTTGGCACTTAATAAAAAAATAACTATGCACTTAATTTACATATATATATTCTAAATTTACAATATATTACTTATATTTTGTGAACATAAATCACGATCCCGGTATTTAAGTACTACAGCTTGGAAAAATGATAGTCACACTGGTTTTTTTCAAAAATGGGAATTACCCAAATATACGATTATTTTTAATTATGAATATTTTGAAGATAACACACGTATGTATTTTTTGCTTAAAATTCATTTAGATGTTTCAATTTATAGCAGAAAAATTATTTTTTTAATTCAAGTAGCTAGAATAGAAAGAAGATAGAACAAAGCTATTTTATTACTCTAGTTACGTTTAATTATTCATTAGGTATAGTATAGTAGTATAGTATACTTCTCGAGTTTCGAAAGTGAAAAAACCCCTCATCTCAAGTATTAGTTATTAAAAACCGAACATAAATTTTAGAAAAATATTTTTACCTCAAAACCACTGATTAGTTTGAATTTAGGAAACAAAAGCGCCGCTATTTGATTTTGTAACATTTTAAAGCCAGAGCGGAGATTTTAGAGTAAACATTTCGATAAAATGCTTCTTAAATACACAAACATGCTTTCGAAATCGGTTATCAATTGTGAAATTGACACAGCCAGAAAATCATATCCAAACTCGTGGTCCTGTATTACCGTCCTTTGCACAGTGGCCTTTTTTACAATTCCCTCGTTTATTATTACTCGGAATACAAAAAATTAATTAAAAATTATTAATATCGGGAAGAGTGTTATTTATTTTATAACGATTCTTTACATTTCTTCATAGTTTGACAATCTAGCCCGTCATCTCACCCTCCCTCCCCCCACTCGGGGGTAGTTTCCTTGATGGTATCTACGTGCCGCCACTGCCGACCCTGACTCCCCGAACCCTTCCCCTTAAAGGGATTGGGTACGCCGCTGGCTGTGGGGGGCACCAGATTATACGGAGATACGGCAAGTTCAGGTGCTCTGCATTAGCATACATCGGGTCTGAGCTGCGGATCGAAGGGATCAGACTATTGGAAAAAATGTACTGCACAAATGGTGTACCTGCCCACTCAAATATTGCTTAAAAAAACTAACCCGTAAAAACCGATTTTGTATTATACTCCCTTTCTCATTTACTAGTGGAAACGGGTTTGGCGCTTAACCTACGCGTTGGGCTCGGGTCGGGCGACGCTACGAAAGCTAGTAATAAAAAAATTCGAAAAATCCAAAATTATACTACAATTATTATTTTTTTAAAACGAAAATTTGTTAGATCATTTTTACCATCGCGACGAGTCTGTCTGCAAAGTTTCAGCTTGATTGGATCACGGGAAAAGGGTTAAAAATCGATCCAAGTTTATTCGACGGACAAGCAAGCAAGCAGACGCTACGAGTTAAAAAAAAAAGGGAGTAATGGGTGCACCTCTAAAAAATTAATAGAAATATTATTAATCCAATGTTAAATTGTCCATTTTTAAAAAATATGTTTAACTAGCTGTAAAACGCCAAAAATGACGGTATTTTTATATTTTTAGCCGACACCCATGAAATAGTAATAATGACTTTTATCAGAATATTTTAATATTTTTTTATGTTCCCCTGCCGGCAGTTAATGGTAGTCGTATATATACCTACCTAATGTATTTTTGACCGGTCACGCAGGCTCGGCGGTAGCAACATCGCTAAGTTGCGGCCGGTTCGGGTTTGCTGGCACGGGGTTCAAGACCCATCTCCGGCCGTTTAATTTCGTTTTTAGCTGTGAATTTGAACGAAATTACGAACGTTACACAAAGTTACAGACAGACAGACGTGCGGACTTAATATGTTTAATCTTAGGTACCTAAATATTGTAACGAGTCAATAATCGGAAAGAACTACGCGTATTCGACGACTTTACAGCACTCTTCATCTTTTACATTAAAATTGAAATATTCTAAAAGGGTCTAATATAATCCACACGAATCTCGAAATAAGTAAGCTATTTTTGAGAATTCTCGACCTGTCATTTTTCCGTGTATGTTTCTATAAAAACTCGGTCTACTTTCGTAATTTTTTTGCCAATTCCAGACTCCACTTCCATACATCAGAGTTGGCACCAGAACTCCATTATGTATCGCTAGTCTTGCTTACTTTGACGGATAAAATTTCACTTCTGAATAAAAAATCTTTATCGACAATTAAAAAAAAAGGATATATACATTTTTGTAATTAGCAAAATAAAACAGTATTTTTTTAATAATACAGGATTACTTTATATAAATTATTTTATAATCAAGAAGCATTGTTGTGGAGCATTTTGGCAGCAATGTAAAGTACCTACTATTGATGCGACTAGTATTCCGTGCTCGCATCTCTATTTTCTTTTAATATTATTAATTTAAAATTTCTCCTCAGGAATAGGTAGAGAATCGAACGCCATACTTCTGTTTTGTCCTGTTATGCTATTCTTGTATAGTTTACTTTCATAAGTCTTATCATAGACCATCGTCAATTATTCAAATCCTACATGGCCAACGTAGTCGGTCTTTTACGTCTTCCAAGCGTGAAGCAATTACAAGTATCTATATATCTCTGATCACCAGGATGTCGTGAAAAATGATGGAGCATAGTCAAGATGGGGGGAGTTCATGAAGATCTCGATTCTCAAGTCACGAGGAACTGACGTGGTTGATTCTTTTAAATTTTAGATCGTAGTCAAATTTACGGATAGGTAAGCAAATTCGTGTTTACCAGGATTAAGACTTAAGTATAATTTTGTGTTTCTTATAGAAGACAGACCATTTCAGCAAGAAACGTGCCGGAGCATTTGTTGAGTGGCAACAGTAAATAATAAGAAATATTAAAAACTGACATTTAATATGTTATGATAATTTAAGCTGTAAATATTGTAAAAAAAAATAAAGCTGTAAATATTGTAAAAAAAAAATATATATAAATTAATAATAGAGAATTTTCAAAAAAATCATTATCTTTCATGTGTATTTTTAAACAATTATATTTATTTATATAAAATTAAATTGAGCAAATATATAATATAATAAAGTAGGTAGGTACCATTTACACATCTTTCTGTAGTAAGATCTTTATGTTTGACAGATTAATAGCATTGTATCCCCACATAACCTACACAAGTATATATATACATAACTTTTGATGGTTTACGATAAGCTATAACTTTCTGTAGCACATAATAAAGTTAACACATCGTTAAAACACGAGTGAATTTTCCAACTATCAACAGATCATCTTATGTAAGTAATACAGAAGTAAGAATCTATTTAGTATTTATATAACCGAGCATTATTAACTTTTCGTTTTTTTCTTGTCACAAATATCAAAATTAGTCTCATTTACCCTCATTTCTTTATGTAGGTACCAACTAACTAATTATCACGCCGTTTCCTAGCAGGAGTAGGCTCGGAAGATAGAACGCAACACTTTTTGTCCTAGCACACCTATTTCATCATGCCATTTCCAGTTGCCTTTAATAGTCGTCTTCTGCTTGCCCATATGTTCCAAATGTCAAACCATCTCAGAAATTCTTTTTTTATTCTATCTTCTATGCAAGAGTCAGCATTACATATACTAAAAAATATTTATAAACCTACATTTATCTAATACCCTAAAAAAGTTTATTGGTTATTACAAGATAATATTTGCATTATTAAAATATTGATAATAATTTTAATTAATTATTCATTCCGTTCATGTAAAATGACCATAAAATTCTGCCTTAAGATCCCCTGAAAACCCCATTACCGAAATTTTACCGAAAACTTGCGCAAAAAAATATCAGTCGACGCCACCACGAGGCGGCGTGGGTTTTTGCAATAAATAATAAATTTAATTAAAATTCCAGTCAGAACATCTTATAACAGTCGCTTCTACGGATATGTACGAGGTGGGTATGTGTACCTGTGTATCATGCCGCTTGGGTCAGATAGGACCGATCATTTCCACTTTCTCGGCTTTTATTATAAACAAAAGAGAGTATTATTAGAGAGTGCTATATTACGTTTGCTATGAAAACAGGTATGTATGTGCAATCAAATATAGCTAGCAATGGCAGTTTTATCACTTTCATGCCTATTAGTAAATTAAAATTAGCATAGTGATCTGGATACAGGGTGAATAAACTTTTTTTGCTTTTATACCCCACTTAAACATTTTGAATTATAATACATAATTATATTCAATCGTAATCCAATGTGAAAAAATATTTACCTATGTGTAAAATCCAATTAATTATTCACATCTTCATATGATATTTTTCTGATTTTTTAGAATTAAGAAAAAAAAAAATTGTTATAAAAGTAAATGCAGTCACTGAGGATTACAAATTTAAAATGTACTGAATTATAAATTGTATGTAGGTGTACTATACATTCCAAAATTATGTTTTCTTTAAATTTAAATCTTGAATTCATTTTAAATTAATAATCCTCGATGATTGCCTACAATTGTTTTTTTGACATTGCTGCCTTTGCTTTTATATCCTACATGTAGCGTTTTATTCAATCGATTTTCTGTGTATATTTTCTATATAAATATATTTTTTTTTAATATTTAAAAAAATGTGTTTATTTTAATTTTTAAATCATTATTTTGATTGCTTTCTTATGTAGGATGTCTAATGATTTTTTTACTCATTTTTATTATTAGAAGCAACAAAATATTTTTTCGATCGATATATTTTGATGTATTTGTTTACTCTTGATTAATATAATTAATATTAAATATTTTCACAATAATTACAAAAAAAGCAAACAATGTAATTGATACGGAAGGTAAGTTATGCTGAAAAATTATGGTGATTTGTAAGGGCAACCTTGTAACGCAAGTATATTATTACAAATTATCCAAGATTTCGTTAAAATATTAGTAGTTGTGAGCACGCTCCATTAGAAAATTGCCTAAATATTTACTAATTCTATTTTGAAAAATAGTCATACGATGGGCAATTATGTTAGTTTAGTAATATTGAAAATAGTTTCTGTAATTGAAAATCGAGTGCCATAATGACATAATGCCATGCAATGCCCCTTAGAAATTAATCCGAAATATGTCGAGGATATATTTCATTGACACGAAATGGGTTATATCTGAGAATGAAAATACGGCCTACATACCTACTGTGAAATAAGCAGAAGGAAGAAGTATTTTGTGTATTTTTTAAATTTATTAAACCCAATATAGGTTAATTTTCATTTTCTATATAAAATAAACAAATTTTTACAGCCATCCGCGTCACACGGCAACATAAAATAAACAAGATATTACGCTATCAATTATATCACATAAAAGTATATAGTTATGAAGGATGTCACTTCTATTTGTATTTTAGTTGATTAATAAAATACATATTCGAGTAAATAAATATTCAAAACACGGAAATACAAAGAACACATATAATTGGAAGTTTAAATAAACCTAAATTCAATAAAAAAGCCACGAAACACCACTACTTTTACCCGGGCATCAAGTACTGAATAGTGTGCCAGTTAATATGAGAACCCAAAATAATTATATCATTTTCAATTTTTATGGGGCAATAATAACAAAAGGAAAAAATGTAACTTAATATTGTCATACATGTAAAATATATTTCAAAAAATAAATATAGGTATATGCAAATGTAGGTTTTAATATAAAAAAAAATTATAACGATTTCCCGTCAATATTAACTATCACTCGAGTCATTTATATAAGTACTTACTAGTAGTAAATTTTAATGAAAACAGATTGGAGAGGGTCAAATTATAAAAATAACAAAAGTTATATTGTCGGTATGTCAAAATACGTTATTTATTTAAACGACAAAAATTATGTAAAAGAAGAGTTTTACATATAAAACAAAGTTTTAGGTATAAAGAGAAGTAAAAAAATATTTAACTTATTTACATTAAATTTGTTAAACGATACTTTTTTAGTTATTATTTTAAATTTAATATTATAAAACTTAAAACACTTAACGTATAAGCATGTCGGTGCGCGCTATTCAACTTCCCTGGCTTGTAGTACGTAGGTACTACGCCCAAACGTTGATCAACTTTTTTCAACAAATATTTTTATTTACCGAATTATTAAAAATTATATTTAATTTATTTTTTATTATCTTCAAGGTTTCGAAAAATTAATCCATTTAGATTCATATTTAATAAGAATTATTGATCCACCTCTGAATTTTTTTTAAATTCTTACTAAATATTAATTATTACTCAAATAAACTTGTTTCGATAGATTCTCGTCTACTTTTAGAGGTCTTTTTTGTTTGAAGTCTGATATTATCTATTGATTGGTTACATCCCGTTTCCCGTACCTAAAAGTTGAACATCTCCGAACAAAGGTAGGTACCTACATTGTTATACAGCCGGATAAAGATCATGCAAAATTTTAAATTGGTTTTCCAAGTTTCCGCGTAAAATAGAAAGGTCTCGAGTGCCCATTACGTAGCGCGGCGATACGATCTTTGAATATTATTATTCGAAATTTTCTGATATCCCGCTCAGACGCTTTAAGTTTTATAACGAGGAAAGGAGTAAATAGATGGCTGCCGTACAGCGGGTGTCTTGGATAGATATTTCGTGACCGGGTAGGTAGGTAGATACCTACCCACTGTAGTCGGAGCGTCGAGAACTGACGCCTGATTGATATAGCGTAGGTGCGTACGTTGTTAAACTAATAGGTATATTACTTACCTACCCGATTGAAAATATCTTTATCTATATAAATACATTAAATACTAAAAATTTTACTAAGAAATCACAGAAATTTAAAAAAAAAAATTGGTGAAAATAATTCCAATAAAAACCGAAAAAAAAACCAAACAACCCTAATGCTCTTCTACCCGAAAATATTGAAAATATACTGTATTAATAATATTATTAATTACGAAATTTTATTAGATATGGATAAAATAACCTAACGTGTATGTTGTATAAAATTTAGTTCAGTGTGAATGAAAATAAAATAACGACGTTCCATTTCTCAAAATCAATTCACTAGAATTTAAGATAAGATACATTGGTTATCGGCTGATTTAGGTTGATAAGAGGCTTATCCGATATAATCTTCTACATGAAAATCCTCCCGTTTGCAAAAATGTCGTTCCATAATGTTTTGAGATGTGCTGAACACGAATCCGAAGTCAGAAAGGCTCTGAAATGTTTATACCTGGCTCTTACTGGACATTTTACTATTGTTCAAATTCAATGAAGCTAAAAAAAGTCACAATAATTACCAAAAGCAAAAAATAAACGAAAAATAAAAAAAACGATTTTTAAATTTTCCTTTTTGTTCTGCTATAATCTAATTTTTCTCAATAATGGTGCTTCGTGGATATTTTCTAGTATCAGATTTGAACCAAGCATATTTGAAAATAAAGGAATCAGGCAAAGAACAATGAAGAAGGTGCGACCTATCATGACATGCGCTGCAGAGGCGCGGGCTGACACTGGCCACACCAAAGGACTCCTCAGAATATCTGAAATGAATATGCTGAGATCCATTACGAAAGGCTGACATAAGGAAAAACTGCAAAATAGAAAATATCTCACGATGGAGTAGATCCAGAAGGAGATTCTTGAGAGATCTCTTAACTAGAATGGACAGTGAGAGACTCGTGCACACAGCAGCGAATGAAATCCCCTCTGGACGACGCCTACGGGGAAGACCACCGACAAGATAGATTGATAGCTGGACCTTGTCCCTCAGTAAGCGTAGTTTTCTTTATCACAGATCAATAGATCTACCAAAAGAAAAAGAAGAAGAAGAAAGAACAATGTGATCAAACGTTAGCGATCAATATTTTATTTTCAACAGCTCGGTAAGTTGAACTGTGGAGCTTCCGAATCACTTCCGTAGATTCTTTGGCCAGAATGTCCTTCGTCTGCCAAGACCTCATCTGTTAAAAATCTTCTCTTAAATTATGAGATGGAATATTAAGAATATAATAATGTAATACTTTTTTAATTCGAGATATTAAGCCTTGGTATATTTTCTTTGTTATTTACAGCAGATAATTTTTGAGGCTTGCAGTTTATGAACTTATACTCATCGGTCTTATCGGTCAGATATTAGATTAATTGTGTACAAATTTCGTTGATCTTTTGTTCCACCGTATGATGACTTATTTCGCAATGAAAAGAATCTCGACTTCGGAGGATTTATCAGACTGTGGGTCTTCCGCTGGGGGATGTTGGGAATATAGCCCGACTAGGGGGTTGAAGATTTATTTGTACTGCCTCACGGTAGTTGATTGTTATCTAACTATGCTGTTAATTTCTGTTGGTCTGTAGTATGTGACGTCTTTTTCTCCCATTATGGGCGTAATAGATGCATACAAAAATTAAGGCCATCGCATTGGGGCAAATTCTCAGCAATAAACATGGATTTTTATTCTTAAGATTATCTTTATTATGTATGTTAATTTCAAAATGTTATCGAATTTTATAGGTAGTTATAAATAGGTACTTGTAAATCTAATAAAGAAGATAGAAAAAATCGAAACCCTGACTATTAAATGGTCGCAGTGCAGTGATCGAAGTAATTTGTTTTTGCAATGCTTATTTAACCTATTTTTTTTTGTTTATTAATGGTGACACATGGTTAAAGATTGCTTTGTTAAGAATAACTGATACGAGAGTAGCCACTTATATAAAATTTCCGGGAAACGGTGGGTAGACCTCTTTCTATTTAAGATGGACAATTGAATTAGTATGAGTAAACCGTGTGTACGATGCGCATGTTTCATTGTGTTGGTTTTTACTGGTATTAACACCAGCAAACGAAGCAATGTGTGCCATACGTACGAATTATATGTAATAATTCGATTGTCTTTCTTAAATAGAGAGAGGGCTACCTTTTGACTGGTCCTTCGAGCCGGTTCCGACCCGTCAGCTGTCGCCAGTCGCCAAGCCGATCACGAACGCAGGAGTTCTCGGTCGGAACGCAGATGGCACTGTAAAGGTGGGAAGACAGACTCGAATAGGCTACCTCGATATACAAATACGTAATAACGGGCGCGATCAATACCTCAATGATAATACACAAGTCTTAAGCCGCGGCCCCAAAACGGGCAAACCACCGCGCAGCATTACCACTCGTAAACGGAAGATATTATCACGACGTTTGAACGAGTCGGTAGAGGTGCTGGAATATTACTTTTATTTCGTGCCTTCATTTTATGTGGCAGTTGAGTAAATCGATCATCACTAAAGGGATAAATAACATACACGCAATTACTGTTGAAATATATTTTAGTAAGTGACTATTTAAAAGAAAAAAATATGAACTTCTTGAATTTTTATATTAAATAAATAATATATTGTACTTTATACGATTTTATATTTACAGCTATTTTCTAAATGTGTGTACGAAGATACTATAAATTACGATTTCACAATTTGTATAAGTTCGAGAGCTATGTAAAAAGTGGTTAGTATACCTAAGTAGATATAGGTATATCAATGACTTAATAACATAACACCCTACATACAAATAGCAGTTTGATGGTCAAGTGGTTAAGATAAATGCCTAAAGATTTAGAAGTCATGTGTTCGAGCGTTATTCTAGGGGATTTGCTTAGTTTTAAAGCAGAAAGAATATTGATGTGACATGGATTCCGTGTACGAATTTCTAATTTTTTTAATAAAATATATTTTAAGAAATTGTTAAGATCATCAAAAAATGTATTTTTCAAGTTTGGAGATTGATTTTTAGCTAACTAAAAGTAATAATATATTGAAAAGTTTAACACATACATGTATTAGCTAATACGTTACTGAGTTAATTTTTAACTTCGAACTCAAAACATATGTTTTAGATTATTTCACTTTCTATAGTTTTCTACTGATATATCCTATAGTTTTCTCAGATTATAATTGCATTCTTTAGTCGATAATATTTTTTTTAGTTGATAGTGGTGAGTTACTAAGACATCAATAATAGATAGTTGGTATATTTTATTTAATAGCGATTAATTTGATGTATTTCACTACGTTTTTGATTCGTGTTTGTTCTCCTACGTGGCTTCCTTAACAGAGTACCTCCTTGAGATGGCGAGCCTGCAGAATTAACAGCTCCATTAATAGCTCCATAATTAATTCACTATTATCTGTCTCCGTCTTGCGCTGTTAATAACATTCCTGGGGCAGTTCTGGAGTATCGTTGATAACTATCGTGATTAGGTTCACCCAGAATAATTGCGTCATTTTGCGTTTTCAAATTTTTCTTCAATGTAAAATCTCTCCATAAGTTTTTCTATAATATTAGAGCACGGTGTACATTGCATAAATCGATTAAGAAAATCCACAAATGTTTAAGGCGTACTACATTAAGTACAATGCTGGATATGAGATTTTTAGGTAAATTTATAGTAAGGAACAATGTTGAAGTGAACTAATCGTGTTAACTGAATATTTAAATTATAAGAAACAATTATTGATTAAAAAGTTTTGATAGTGTGACGGGAATAGCGATGGGAGGAAAAGGGTTAAGAGGTTGGAGTCTTCAGTTTAATAAATCAATCTACAACGGTGAACGAGGAATAACAATTTGATAATGATAAAGTTAACGATTTGAGAGTATCCTTTTCAGAGGTATTCTGACGTGTTTCTAACGTTTTGGATCCCATTTGGATCGTGGTGGAATTGAAGATAATTAAATGTTAATTATTATTTGCAGTACATTCTTAGAAAATTGTTTTACTTCATTTTTCCGCTCTTTTGTTAATTAACTAAATTCTAAAAAAAAAAAAAACGATAGATATTTTTTAAATTTTATTTCATAATTATGAAAATTTATTTTAATAAACCCATACTCTGCGTTGTTTAGTAATTTAAAATGGTAAAGATATATGAAAAATTCCTCAGTCAAATTGCGCTTCGTTCTTCCTTCGTTCTCGGCGTTATATTTCGAGCATTATTGTGTACGCAGACATCTTTGTATAAATTTGAGAAATATAATTAGATAATAATTTGATAAACACATTGTTGTAAGGTAATTGAGATATGAAAATACTACGTAGATAGGTACTCGCCTATATTAATCTATGCGCGCTTGTTTACTTATCTACCTTATTTATTCATACATATTTCCTTAATTTGAAACGCAATATAAAAAAAAATACAATTATATTTATTCAAGGTTAATATTTATACTTAATAATTAGAGCTTCAGATTAAGGTTTTTTATTTCTCGGTGGTGCATTTTAAGTGTAGGTACTATCTATATACAGGGTATCTCATAGAAAGTAGCGAAAACTTCTGCTTTTATAACGAGTCAAAAATGTTCGATCAGTCATGACTTATCAAGATATCAAGAGATATGGAGATATGCAATATCAAAGTTTGCATTTTCAACTAATTTTTTGCAAGAAGTTTGAGATGAACCAGGTAGATAGTGGAGCATAGCGGCCTTGATACATTTAATAATAATTTAGTATAGCTCCTCGTCAAAAGGTGTGGCTTTGTTAAATGTAGAAATCCAATCTATCTCTTGGTCCGGCACCAGAGTGATGTATGAGGGGGTGGTCCAAACGTGTAAGGCGAAGAATAATATAATATAAATCTCAATATTAAATAAAACATTTTTTCTTTTATGTGAGCGCGCGACGCTCTGCATGGCGCAAGAGGGGCACGACTGCGAATTGCGTTGTAACCATATAATGATCGTGAGATAAATTATATTCTTCTATGAAATATTAAAAATAATGTATTCTATACAATATTAATACTCTGCCTGTGCTAGCTATACATTTAACTAAAATATATATTATTAACTGGAAATAATTATTCTGTGAAAATTGCGCTTTTGAATGCAATATTAACTAAAAATATTAACTAAAATATTTCTAACATCTTGGGTTCGCATACTATATTGAAAATACCTAATGCCCTTTGCATTTACTAAGTATATTACCTAAATAGCCACAGCTATACCATCCTGTCCGTCAGGGACTAAACATAAAACATAGTTATATTTCTAAAAGTGCTACCTCTTACGCGACAAAAATACCTATTGCAGTCGGGCTATGAATATGAACTATTTCCGCCTCATAATGGCGCCTGGAACCAATACTAAAAACCTCACTAGGAATAATAAATGCGACTAAATCTCGATAAATACAATATATACTATTCGTAATACGTCGTTGAATTGGCACATGAATCGTCTAATGGATGAAGGACCCCGTTGTGTATCGTAATAACTTCAAATTCTTTTATAGGAGCAGTGTGGAAACAATTGCATAATATTACGTAATAAAAACATCTAACGAACCTAATAATCGATACATTTATGTTACAATAAAATACGTACACTAGAAAGAATTCGTGTATTAGAAATAAAACATTTTCGATTTGAGACAAACCAGTAAAATCGTTCGAACGGCGCAAAGGGAAAAATTCACACATATTAAATAACACTGAAATTAATAATTATAAACACTTTGTATTAGCAAATTCTTACCTTGAATGGTTTCGTTCTAGACGTGCATGAACCTGTTCATATTAATTCCATGGGAAAATAATACATATATTTTCTATCTACGAAATAAGACATTTTTGAAGCAAAACTTCTTTATAAATAAGTAGATAAGGTCTCGGGGATGGTTTGTTCGAAAGGATTCTACAACAGCCCGTGAGTTTATATGAAATAATAGTTTCTTTGAATGCTCATTTTGGTTTTTTAAACCCTCAGCATCTCTGCTGAGAGGGGTTGAGGCTCCGCGCCCGCCTAAACCCGGTGGCCGACTTCCTAAGTGACTAAACGGCCCCCCTTGTTCCTCCGGAACTTACTGCATCCCGAGACTCTATCTCTTCGTTACGAGATGTGATCCTGTGACGCCTCTCTTTTAGGCTTATGATTGAGATGTACGTACTCTTTTGGTACGAGTTTCTGATGATGGGTGTTGTCTTGAGGCGCCTTTCTTTTAGGCCGGTGTTTGAAGAATCATGTACTCTTTTGGTACGAATTGATGACGACATTAGCCTCCTTTGCGGGCATAGTCAGCGATGTTACAAATTATTGTGCAATCTCATTATGCCTTTTCAGAGCGGCGTCCCACGATTCTGCATCTTGCAACATTTACTTTGGACAAATGTTAGAGTGTTAGTAACATAATTATAATATCCCAGCTATTCCATATGAGTGAATGATTTTTATATTTATTCTGGCCCTGTCTTTCTTACAGAGGACGAAATAGAAGTTAACGTTTTCTATCAAGGTTTTACAGCATTCAAGCATGGAAATCCTTCCAAAAACAAAGGGAACCTTTTTGTTGGTTTAAGTAGTTTGCGCCAGATGAGGTTAGGTGGTCGGTTTATTGACGACCCCGAGCAACAAGGAGGACCCCGCCTTTAAGGGGCCCTGCAGGGGCTTGTGCGGGTTCCACGCCCAAGTGCCGGCAATCATCCACCCCTCAGCCAGCTAGGCTAACACAAACCAGATATCCCCAATCTTTAGTTAGATCTCCCCATTCTGTCCTTTACTCGTCATTCTGAAGCTACTTGTTAAGCTAGATGTACCGAGGTACTCAAATCATAAAGAGTTAACTGAAGACCGGATTGCGCAATACTTATGCAATACAGTAATTATTATAATGCTACTAAGTAATTCATATAGAAATCAGTGTATTCAAATTTTAGCATAAACGGTATGAAATTCGCTTTGCATAAAAATACACCCGTTTGGAACGGAATTCTTGTACGATTTGAACCAATATCACACAAGCAATCGTGATATTTAATTACACATAATTATTCCGAACTCAAATATTCCCAAAATAAATACATTTCGATAGTGAAAATAATTAACCGTAATAGATAATATGAATATGATCCTTATCTGTTACTCTTTGTGGCGGAATCCTCCTTCTGGTGCTGCGGGATGGTGGAATCTCTATACTTCGCCGCTGCAAGACCCGCTTTCTCTCAAGCTGGCAGCTCCTTTGCTCGCAACTGATGATCTGGAACTCGGGGCTCCGTCGGTAGTCTGTTGGGCAGCGCTCCCGCTCGCAAGTCTGGTCTCGAACTGAAGGGCTGAGTACATCGCGTTCGCTCCTTTTATAGTAACGATTTCACCATACCTCTGAAATCCACGCTAGTGCAGTGACTCATCCTATGCGCGATGACCTCACCGCCGGCGCTCGCCATTGGCCGGATTCAGCCATCAGGACGGTCGCCTCCGGCTCAACCCGTCGAAAGGTAACGCGTGCCTGTGATTGGTCCGTTTCGTTAAAATAAGAGTAAAGCACTCGCTACACGCGAGACCTGCTGTTCCGTTTCATAAATAATAAAGGCTCGTTCGCACCCACTCACAAGGTCGAGTCTATTAGGATTGGCAAACAATATTAGTTTAACACAGAACCATATCCATGGTATAATAAAGATCTAAGAAATATTACTTGTATAGCTGAATATTCAATATTTTGTTAGCCTCTTGTAATACATAGAATCTTAAGAAGAAATATATCAGGCTTTTACTTTTAACCGATTCCAAACAGAAGAAATATATTTTTGATGTCCATACTTGACTTTTTTTGAATATTATTATTTTAAGATTTTCTAAATTTATTAAATCTATCTCTATGTCGACCATCACAAGTTTAACTATCATTACAGTAACTCATATCGATTATGAAAAATTCATTTGCTTCAATTCAACTCAAATAAAATTATAAAAACCTTGTTAAATTCTTTTTTCAATTTTTACAAAGTTTTTGTCATTTTATTCTACTTATATTAAAGCAACTGTGATGATAGTTTAACTTTTTGTATAAAAAATAGGTCTGAAATATAGGAAAAATATGCAAACTTTGAAATTACATATCTCCTTAACTATTGATATTAGCTCATGGTTGCTTGAAAATTTTAGACTCATAACATAGGCAGGAATCTACCGGCCAAGTTTCTGCTGCTAGCTCTGGTACACCCTGTATATCGCGTGTTTTTGATATGTCATGCTTTCCCACAAAACTTTCGACGCTGGTCAAGGCACGTAGGGAAACTTGTTGTTGACGCTACACATATTATACATACATATACATAATAGTTAAAAAGGCAGGAATCCACCTGTAATGTTTTTGCTACTAGCTCTAGTACACCCTATCTATGTATAATATCTATGTATCTATGTATAATACCCCCACGTTAATGTTCGAAGAATGTAAATTGGTCAAACAGCAGTGAGGCAGTTTGCTTGTAATTTCTCTTGACTGCTGGTATTCAAACGGCTATGGATTGTATTGTAACTATTTTTTGTCAAAAAATTATGGACGGCTGGGAAGGAAGGTCCTAGAACGGAGGCACCGCACTGAGCCAGCCAACTGCCTGACCAATTTCCCGATAGACAACTGCCCGACCAATTTCTCGATAACCAACTGCCCGTCTAATTTCCCGATAGCCAACTGCCCGACCAATTTCCCGATAGCCAACTGCCCGACCAATTTCCCGATAGCCAACTGCCCGACCAATTTCCCGATAACCAACTGCCCGACCAATTTCCCGATAGCCAACTGCCCGAAGGATTTCCCGATAGCCAACTGCCCGACCAATTTCCCGATAGCCAACTTCCCGACCAATTTTCAAATTTATTTTGATACAATTTCCTGACATTTAATTTTTAATTTTAATGATTTGGAATTTTTGGAATATATTTGAGTATCTATGTATCTTCACTTCTTAAAAACATCAAACAATTGAATTTAAAACTATATTAGATGAATATTTTTTCTAGTGTTTTTCTCACATCACAAAACACCCAGGCTTGAGTAAATCACATAGATTTATTGTAATCTCACCGAGTATCGAACCCGGAACCCTCAGTGTGAGAAGCCAGTGTCACGCCCACTGAGCCACGAGGACCGCCATTATTATTCCATAAGTTATTAAATAACCCAATGAAGAAAATTTATCTTCAAAATTCTATTATAAATTGAAATTTATCAGTTATAATTTATGAGTATAAACCTTAAATAGTTGAAGAACTTGTGCATTTTTTCGTAACGTATCCAAATTCACATCTTATAATTTAAATAATGAGGAAACCGCACTGTTGTTGGACAAAAGAGTAGTAATGCAGAAATAAGCATATCTGGTGGTAAAAAGTTATGCATTTTTTTTAATAGGTATCACCATACATAAATTGATCATTAGTGAATGGTATTTATTTCGAAATGCAGTTTCATTTCACGTAATTGAGGTACTCAAAAAAAGCCAAAAATTTTCTTATGTGTCCCATAACAGTACGGTTTCCCCAACCTATTTTTTTCTGGAAGTTGGCTAGTCGGGCAGACGGCAGTGAAGAGACACCGTATTAATATTGGTGATAAATGCAAGTAAATATGACAAATAACCGTTTTAAATGTATAATATATATATATATATATATATATATTATGATAATATGCCGAAAGTTTCGAGTTCATAAATACTGCAAACCAGACCGAGATCGAATTCCTTAGATGCTGGAAAAATTTTAGAAAAATCCGAAATTAAAGCTTAAGGAAGTTAAAGTATAATAAGAAAATTATAATAATAAAATGTTAATTCCATAATTCTTCACATATATATTACTGAAGTAGCTTGTTAGGAACTCACCTTGTGATGGTTGGCAGTTTGAGTTTTGTTCCAAGGTATTATAAAATTAATGCAATTGAATAAAAAAAGTGTAAATATTGACTGATTGACTGTATAAGTCCCATAAAAGGCTGCTAGTTAATGATTTATCATTCCTTATAACGTCCGCATAAGCATTCAGTAGAAAGGGAACGTTTCTGTGATATGTTTCCGTGACGTGCGTGACCGACCTTAATGAAATAAAAAATATAAAGGTACCTACATATATTTTTAACCCTTTTGATATTTTAATATAAAGGTAGATGTGCCTTAACTGCTTAGTGTCATACTAAAAATGTAAATTAGAAAAATTATAATTGGTTAAAATTACATTTTTTTGTTTTATATGAAGATATGAATGACACGGGTTGTAAATATATACAAATAAAACATTAAATTTATTTAAATTAACCACATGAAGATAACGTTATCATTTTATAGCTTGGTTAAGTGTCATTAAGCATATTTTGCATATAAAAATATTTTTTTCACTGCAATCTTACCAAATTTATTAACAACATGAATTTTTCTGTGAACGCTGGGCTTTATTATTATTATTTTTTAGGTTAGGTGCCTCATTAGTATTACAAAACATATTTCATATTATAATTTGATTTACTATCAACACAAATATGACGACCGCTCTCAAATAAATCATAAACTCGCCATTCGACTGCATTATTCACGCTAAAAGAACAGAATCGTCATAAAAGCATCTTAAATTAGCAATTAGGTATATTCTGTATATTTATGCTTAAGTTTGTTTGATTTAGTGGTAAGACACTCGACTATTTATCAAAAAGTCGGGGGTTTGAGCGTCGCCCCGGAAGAACACTTGGTCCAATTTTCGTAACATAAGATCTCGGCATTGTTTTAAAATATCAATATTAGCACTCTTATTATTTGCCTCCACTTTTAAACACGAGAATAAATTCTCATTTAAAAGTGGGTAAGCGTGTAATATAAATGTGTATTATTTATATTATATTGAATACACTCTTAAGTTTGTACATTTAACAAATATATTTAATAAAAAAAAATAATAGTAAGATTCAATTTTCCCACTTTTTGTAGTCTATATGTTTTTCAATCAAATGTATTTCATCTGTTTTCATCGTAATTCGATGGCTTTTGAATTTTAATTAGTATAGTATAGAGTAGCTTGTTGGTGTAGTGGTGGGCCCCACTCCAGATACAACACCAACAAGTTAGTCCTATTTTCGTAGAACGAGCTTTATTTAAGCTTTGTTTGAAAATCGTAAAAGAAGGTTAATATCACATTTCTTATTTTAATCTTAATTTTTTAAATTTGTACTTCTTACTACTAATCCTAACCCTTAAATGCTCCAACGGTGTTTTTACACCCAGGTCACTTAATTTTATGCCTATACTTTTCTTCTATGTCGACAATAGCCTTAAAATACTGTCTCACTAAGCTCAAAAGCTGTATCTCCATTAAACAAGTTACTGAGTAAATCAAGGAAACGTGAATGCAGCAATTTCTATCATTCAAATTAATATTAATTTATTTTATTCGCTCAGTCAATAGATATTGAAATGATACAGATAAAAATATTATTTTATTATAATTTACTGTATTTTTACTTCCTTTCTTTTAACTCGTGGCGTTTGCTTGTCTGCTTGTCTGACGAAAAAACTTTGGATCGATTTTTAACGCTTTTCCCGTCATCCAATCGAGCTGTAACTTTGCAAGCAGACTCGTGACGACGATCAAGAAGATCTATCAAATTTTCGTTAAAAAAATAATAATTATTGTATAATTTTGGATTATTAAAATTTTTAATTGTTTTTTCATACAACTCAGTAAGTTGTATGGAGATTCCGACGCATATGGTAGACACGAAACCCGAAAATGAGAACGGAAGTATTGAAAAAACTTGGTTTTTATGGGTTAGTTTTTTGTATAGTTTAAACCTACAAACTGAAAATAAGCTACATGTTACATATCCCAGATGGATATACTGCAAATTAAAAATGTTTATATTTTGATTGAAAAAAAATATGGAAAACAAGCTTATTAGAAAGGTAAACTATGATCTCAAGTAGTCATCCAAAACAACAAGAAAATAATTTTAATGTATGGATTTACTGTATTATAGCTTAATGGGGCAGAGTACGCGGGGAGCAGGTTTGTATGCGAGCGCAGGTTCAGAGTACACTCAAAACCCGGTGTTTTTACATCCGTTGTAGTCTTAGTGCGCTGCTGACTCGCCTCGTAAGTAATAAACTTTTTATGTGTTTTTAGTACTTATTTGCGTATTACATTAAGAGGTAAGGTCAAGAAAAGCAAAGCATAGAAGATGTGGATTTTGCAAACTAAAAGGAGACAAAGTTTGCCACTAAATGCTCGAATTGTTCGTGAAGTGCCTACCTACAAACAACGTCGTAGTTTAGTATGCGTTAACTGTAGTGATATAATTTTTACCAAAGCTCAAATCAATTAAGGAGCAAGTATTGAGTTTTATAATTTTATGCTTACAATTGTTCCAAAAAAAGTTTTTTTGTTCCTTTATTTTTTTATATAGGTACATAAGAGAAAAGATTTAGTTTTATCTCATTTCGATTTTACAAACTCGATATGTCTTTTTTGGATATTAAATTAAAAAATTACCAAATAAGAGACCTAGCCAAAAGAAAATAAAAGGCTGATTACAACAAAACAACGATTTAAAAAAAAATCCATAGTTCTTCAAATTTATTGTGATTTATTCGACCCTATTTTCATCAGCAATTAATTTATTTTAATAAAATAAATAATATAAATTAACATTATTAATAATTAAGGTCAAAACTATCTGCACATACATCAAAGATTGGTTTAACACAACACTACATGTACTTATCATTTCATTAATTAAAATCCGGGTATTTTTACATCCATTCTTAGTAGTAAATAAATTCATTGTAGCTTAAGGGTTAATACTAGTTATGGAGACAATTAATATTTTTTTCACAATAATGACAGAAACCTTAAAAAAAATCAATGTAAAAATATTTCTGTACTGCGTATGCCTTAATATAAAAAAAACTTTCTTCGAAACATGTATAAAGCCCAGTAAGATTGCCATTATTAATATCATTGTTTGTGATATTAATAATGGCATTGTGATTATAATAAATGCACTCATATATTTTTAAGGTATTCATTGATATAATATCTACTACTTAGTATAACCCTAGTGCAATTTCAAAAACGTACGAATATTTTTTTGCTAAATGAAGAAAAATACACAATCACAAAATATATTTTTACTTTAAGAGTCATTTATAGGCACACAAAAATTCTGTAAATTTATACCTATAATATAAAGTTTTAGTTACATATTATATTTTAAGTCTTTTAGATATCCTAACTATTATGTTTAATATTTGGAATATTTTAATGACAACACTTCTTCGTTGTACTTCCTCAAGTATTGATGATGTGGAAATAATTTCTCGAACTTTCATCATTACATCTACGAAGAGCACCGCGCGGCGATCAATAATCACGACATTATCACTGTGTAACTATACATTACACATGTAGAGAAGAATAGAGAAGCAAATGGCGTCCATTGGTTGGGATAATGGCATTCCATTTCCCACATCCTGCACTCCCGCTTATCGGCTCCCGAACAAAGCCGAACATTCACGGAAGCTCCCGAGCACCAATCGACCCCCGAATATATTTACCCTCTAATATGCATGTGAGAAATCGGGGTGTGAGATTTTATTTCCAGTGGACATTTATGTCAGTCGTGCCAGAAAATATTTTTTTATTTCTGGAAATATAAAAACTGACGTATTCTGTATAAATTCTAATAATTAAGCTTAAAATTAAGTAATTAATATAAATTAACTTTGTTAAAACCAGTTATTTATTGAAAAAAATCAACATGTTTCGAAGCCAATGGCTTCTTCATCAGGAAAACATAAATAATATTTAAAAATCGAGTATAGATCAAAATATCAAAAAGTTATATATGGAAAATGATAATATAAAGTACCTAAAGTGGTTTAAACAAAGTTAATTTATATTAATTATAATTATGTTACCACAAAATAAATTTGCTACATTTGAAGAAGAAGTTAAGTTAAGTTAATTAAGTACTTAAAAGTTTTACATGGTTTTCAATATTTTTCTGCATACCTTTACTTATAATTCATCAATGATGATGGACCATGCAATATTATCCGAAACTTTGGCCAGAGAGGGCGGCAAAATAGCTCGACTTTACTAAAAAATACTTAAAATTCGATGCAGAGCACAAATATTAGACTTTTTCGTATTCTAAATTTTCTTAAGAAAATAGAAAAATTGTACATTTTTATATTTATGTCCTTATTTAAGAGGTAGGTACGTACATACCAAATAATTTTAATTGAGAAAAAGATCGGGCTTATGAGGTTCAAGATTCGTTCATTAATCTGAGAAACCAAATTAGTTATATTTACCATAGAATACGCTTTGCCTAGAATTAAAAATTAGTCAAAGTATTTACGTGACTTATTTATAATATTTACAATAACGTAGGCACTACGGTTCATTGTTGAAAAATACCTATATATACGAATAGGTTTATATATTTACATTAATCATTCCAACATTTTACCAAATCCTACATGCAGATCATACTCACCTTAATCTGACAACCAAATTAAAATAAATGAAAACAACAAAGTACGACTCACACATTGAATTATAATCTAATTTATTTTTAATATAATTTTCCCACCTGCTAAAACTGGTACAACTTTGAACTGAGTTTTTTTAATCCTAAACGAGTCCTTAAATATTCTCTATTGTTTGACTGTAGTGTAAAACGAACTCTTTCTATTTGACAGCTAATAGATATTATATATGAAATAAAAAAATCTATTTCTTATGTCACAAGTCTACTGCGATTTGTCTCGTAAGAGATGGGGTATGCTTAACCCCAAAATGATTTTTCATATCCTTACATGTATTAGAGGGGTGAGCCTCCTAGGTGCAATAATCCATCCAGCTTAATGGTGAAGGCCTTTAATTTCCAGTTATATTTTATTGATCTCTCCATTGGCGTGTCGGCGTATCGAGGGTTAAACTAAGCTATGGGCATTATGCCTTGATCCTCATTTGTTATAAGGAATATAGACTCCATTCACGCAAATGTAAAAATTCGTAATTAATATATTATTTCAAGCATTCAAAAATGCTAAAAAAGACGATAATAATTTTAACAATGTTATTAAAAAACAAGTGAATGAACATTGTGTATTTGAGAAGTACAATATGTTTACTAGGGTTTGTTTAAAGTGAAGAATGGGGAAACTAGGGAATTTTACGTGATCGGTGCTCTGACTACATCTTATCGTGAAGCACATGACGCAGAAATAGTGTGTATGATAATGTTTTGACCAGTATCAGAACTATATGTTAGTGAAAGTGAAGCTTCCTAGAATTGACAAAAATTATTACGAAAGGAAAGCGGCAGAAATGAGGTTGCAGGCACAGACACGCATATGCATATGGAAATTATTGTTAATATAGTAAAAAATCTAAATATAATAATTTTGTTGTCTGTCTGTCCCCGTAACTTCGTGAAACGTCCGTAATTTCGTTTGAATTCACGGCAAAAAAAAAAAAACAAATTAAGCGGCCAAAGATGGGGCTTGGACCCCGGGCCAGCAAACCAGAACAGGCCGCTTAACGCATGTTGCTACCGCCGAGCCTGCGGGACCGGTCAAAAAAACAGTACCATTAGGACGTTTTTTCCATTTCCATTTCATGTCCCGCTGGCATATGTGAAGGAGGTACAGTGAATGGACTATTGCAGGTCTCTCCGGATCGCAGTTGCCCTTTAAACGAAGATGGCACGGAGATGGCCTTTAGAGTAAAAAATTGTCAACCTGGCGACGTGTGAGTAGGACCGATATGGGAGCTTTCGGTCGTAAAACGGTCCTGGAAATACGGTGGGTGTCCATTCACTGCCCCGCTGGCACAATCGCCAGCGTTTAAAATAGTACCATTAACTGCCGGCAGGGGAAATATAAAAAATGTTTAAATAGATAGACTTTTATAAAAGTCGTTATTATTATTTCATGGATGCCGGCTGTAAATAAGTAAATACTTATTCTTTAGGAACGGCATGTAAAGGTATCGTCATTTTTGACGGGGGTTATAGCTAATAAATAAAATAAGTTCGAACGTAGTCCGTTTATAGCATGGGTGATAGAACAATCGGTCAAAACAACAAACAATTAGGTTGCTAAGAATGGCAAGGAGAGGATGGTGAAGAAAATATATCAGCCAAATGCTGAAGTCAACAAAGACAAGGGGCAAAGACAAAAGATGCAAAAAGTGCCTTTAAACAATATATTTATTTATTTAATTGAATAATTTTTACTAGTATAAAATGAAATATATTTAATAAAATATACCTACCCGAAAAACAACTGATTTCTCTCACATTAATTATCTTCGAAACAAAAAAATGTTGAACACATAATTCTCTAAAATTTTAAATCACTAGTATAATATTTTTATTTATTTTATTTTAGTATAATAGCGTATCATAAAATCATGTAAGGAATCCATTATCACTTTATTATATATTTCTACTGAGTTGTAGTCACGTCAATATTAAAATAATACGTCGTAATTTTTTCAAATAATTGAGCTTACCCCCTCTTTACTTCCTGAACTAAAGCCCCAAAGGAAATAATTCACCGTGCACACAAAAGCTTTTTACCTACAATTTGTGAAACAGAACAAAATTAAAGGGAGAAAAGAGGATTTTTGATAAAAGTTTGGTGCTAACAAACGACGCGAGTTGGAGCTGCCTTCTGCTTAAATTTTGTACGGAGTGCCGGATAAACCAGATGTACTTTATACTCACTTCTCCGAAAAAGCATTTTTGTTTGTATTATTTGTATTATGTACTTACTTAAGATCAGACCCGGACTGGTGATTCATTGAATTAAACAAAAATAAGACATAATATATGACGAATGATGATATACTTATTCATCAACGTTCTCCAGGGTTACCACTATAGACGTGAGTAAAGGAGAGTTATCTAATCCGCCAAAAACGACGGAATATTTGTTCGCGTCTTTGCTAAGCCCTAGTATATATATAAAGTATCTTTTTGGCGGTTCTTAGAGAGGCGGCGGTAGCAACACGTGTAGAGCGGCTGGTTCGGGTTTGGTGGCCCGGGGTTCAAGCCCCATCTCCTGCCATTTAATTTGTTTTTTAGCCTTGAATTCGAATGAAATTACACGAAGTTACAGACGGACAGACAACGAAATTATTACTTGTTTATTTATAATACAGAAAATGGCATAAGTATTTTAAAATATTTAATTAAAAGTTGCATTCAGATCCTAAGATTTTTTTGACTAACACTCTTTATAAATATTTTAAATATTATAAAATTTTATGTTTATTAGAAGTACAATGCTAATATATACCTACCTAATACTAGCTGTAACCCGTCAAAGTGACGTGCTTTTACATGTCGGTTCCTAAAGAATAAATAGGCAAAATTTGGGTAAGACCGTTAAAACGGTGTAGATTTGTAGAGTAACAGTGTAGAGTAAATGTATCGTGGGGAGAGGGTAGGGTAAAAAAAATAATTAAAGTTAATTTAAATTAAAATAAAAAAATCAAAGAAATTAAAAAAGAGTAACGATCGTAACAGGAAGTTACGGACAGACGACAACGAAATTATTATCGCTGGAAAAGTAATTCGTTCGGCTATTGATTTATACTTAAGGCTCCAAAATTCACGCTATTCTAAAGTCCATTTCTTCAACATTTATTTTACTAACATTTAATTCTCCTTATAGGAAGCGCGCAAAAGATGCATATAGAACATAATTTGAATAATTACCAACCAATGAAACAAAGAATTATTATAATGGGCTCATGATGTAAAATATCCATTCAGAACCGAATTCATCTAATTCAAATTTCTTAAAAAAACGAGACCACAACTCAAAGTAGGAATTAAATAAATCTTTTTTAATACATTTCCTAAAATTTTAAGATAAACTTTAAATGTACAATGATATATATTACATTACAAAAAATATTAAATGTTGAAGTATTAAACCGCATATTTTATTATTAAAATTAATATTGCAATGTTGCGATGAAAATCAAACGTCTATGTCGGGTGTGAAAAGGAGTAAACTAATTTAAATTTGTAATGCATACACGTTGAGTTAAATTGATCACTATTGTAGTTTTGAGAGGAGCAGTCAGGTGTAATTGATCAATTATCATCATCAGGTGCAATTTATTAATTAATCATATATTACACCTGATGATGAGAGAGACTACTCCTCATGAAACTATACTGTACAAAGTTTAATTTAGTTTAAATTAAAACAATCATGTTGCACCATAAAATAACTGCAATATCAATAAATAAATTTTTGAAGACTAATTTCTGGATGATTTTTTTATGTTATTCTTATATCAGTAACAAAATAGTAACAATAAAACAATAGCGAATTAGTTTTTAACAATTAATTTATATTTAAAAATTTAACCCTTAAGATAAATGACAAAACAATACAAGTATGTGATTTAAACTGAACATCCCATTTATCACAACACGATGATGTCTATCTATTTAAAATGTATGGTCTATAAAAATATTTTCAGAGACTAACAGAAGTTTATATCGTGAAGTTTTATGGAAAAAATTCCCGATACAACCAATCTCTATATCGTATATCTCAGAATTGCTACAAACTTCAAAAATTTATCCGCATCGTGACCAAAAGGAGGGGGAGGGAAGGGAGGTTTCAAAGTAGTCAGCGGGGATGCAATATCTGAAACCACCAGACTATGAACACAACCTTATAATGAAGGTGAAGAATTTAGACTTTTACAAGTAATACAAAGACTACGCAACAAAAGGTCTCAACTGAAACAATATAATGAGTTAAAAAAATAGATTTTACAGTATGCCAAACCATTATTGTCATTCTTGTCCTGTCTACTTTGATAAATTTCTGTCTATGTCAAATTATCCAGTTTACGTGCTGTTTATTTTTTTAAGCATATAAATAAATACGTAATGTAAAATTGTGTGGAATATCTAATATCGGTGTACTTTAGTTTATATGTTTAATTCAATTTAATTCAATGCAACGTTGCTTATGATTGATCTCTACCCATTTCTTTCATTTGTTGGGTACATATTTGAATATTTTTTTAAATTTCTTGTTGTAAATGTCAACGTTTCTATTGTCATGAAATATATGAAGTGTGTAATAAGACAAATCGCTCTTTAAGGGTGGAATGCCTAATTTTAAAAGGAAGTGGTAATATAGTAAAAAGGTTTGCGATAAAATAGTAAGTTATTATATACATGTACATAATAATACATAATAAATTATACATAATATAGTACATAATAATACATAATAAATTAATATGCGTCATTTAAATTGTGAAATATTTCTCATTGAATGGTCCAATAATGTTAGTAAAATAATTCATTATTTTAGTAGATATTGAAAAATTCACGTGTACATCACGTAAAATTATTAAAAATGACTTTACAACACTTTAAATTCACCAGTGTTAATTAATATGTGGAGGGAAAACCAACAATGTTGAGCTCTGATTTGTGAAGATAATATTTGGCATCTTTGTATTTATAATGATAGAAGCATCTTTATCATGTGCGTATTTACTTAGATACTCCCTTGTCTAGTTAATAATATATAGAAGGACACCTTCGTAAATGTTTTTAATTTGAGGACTGGTGAATAGAACAGACATGTTTTCTTGGTGAAGTGGAGTGCTTTTATTTAAGATGACTAGTTCCATGATTATTTATATATTTATAAGGTACGTACCGCTAATCAAAAAATAATATTTTGATAAATAGGAGTGGAAATATTCTTAACTTTAAAATAAGCATTAAAAGTAAGTAAAAATTTTATAAATAAAATTTTTAAAAAACCTAAAACATACCAAAATCGACACCATCATAAATGTAGATATGTAGTCAAGCCTCGGTGAAATATGTGTACAAATTTACTGTACTCGTTGCCAAGCCTATGGCGCCTGGGCAATAATGAGTGAGTATGATAGTTTTTTTACATTTTCGTATTTGCATTGACATGAGGAGCCTAAGACATAATGTGATCATATGACGTCGATTTCAAAACATTACATAAGAAATATTTATATGTAATTAAGTCTTCTGTTAGATAAATTTCTTTTTATGAAGAGCCTTTGACTTTTCTCCCTTAGCCAGTTTCACGACGATGGTTTTATTCTGTCTGTGAATTAGAAATAAGTTTACCTTTACACGGTACAACTTTCTTAATTAATTCTCTTTTGCAATTCAACGCCATCGATGGGACGTTCGCTGAATTCGAAATGAACTTTGGTGTTGCATTTTGCAGGTGGAATTTAATAAAACAACGTATTTATTTATTTACATATTTATGAAGCTGGGTGCCTAGGTTGTTTTTCTGTTTATTTTTATGTTTTGTTTCTCCTTTAAAACACCAGTGGTCCGTGTAGAGGTGGCGTGCCGAGTTTTGACAATATTTTTATTAAACCACGTAAGTTATATTATCACAGAAAAAACAAACAACATAAAACGCGTTTTTTGTAAGAATGAAATTCATTTTGTTCCTTTTTTGTTTATTATGGAATAATTAAATGCGTATCGAAATATGGTTATGTAAATTAATGATAAAAGTCATTATTTAAATTAGATATTATACGTATGTCGGTATCAATATTTAGTACGTTTCTACCAATTAACCTGGTCTAAGTATCACCTTCCTGGATATACGTAAGCATACTAAATTAGTTGGAAATATAAGGACAACTAGGTACTCAAGCGTGGATGTTTTAACTGGCTGAGAGTGACCGATAATAAATCCAATTTTGAAGAGTGTAATGTAAGAAGACTAGAGTGTACAAGAATTGAAAGACGGGACGCTATCGCTATTTATAATTATCGCTAAGGAATTTAGAATGGTGATATTCAAAATTTATTACGAATGTATGAGTCGAAATATGTTTTAAAACTACGTTTTGGGGGAAGTAGGTAGGTACCTATGTTATAAATTGGAATCGTCTTAGGCAGGAATCGTGATTACGGTGACTGTTTTTTGTTTAACTTTTTGAGGTAAAAATGATATATTATGGTTAGTAAATAAAATAAAGAAATATACTTATTTTAAGTAATGCAATTGAAATAATGAGAAAGATGCACAGTTTTACTATGTATAATATTTTTTTTATTTTATGGAAAACTAATGTGTGATTATTTTTTTTTAATATTACGTATGAGTATAAGATAACGATTAAAGTTAGTTGCAGCTAAAAAAAAAGATTTAATACGATAATAACGAAATATTAAATAATGCTATGGGAGATAGGTAATTAAATAAATCAAATATTTTTTAATTGTTAAAGATTTAGTCATCTAACCTAATATAGGTTAAATATTAATATTATTACAGAATAATTCACCCAAAGTAACTGGTGGATATCGATATCTGAATGCTTTCAAACAATGTAACAAATAAAAAAAACATCTCACTGATTACATAGATACCCACCTATGTAAATTCTAGTATTAAGGATATTTACTAAATATATTTTGAACAAAATCTGTAAATATAATATATTAGGTTGGTGTCTTATTTTGCGTAGCATATTTTCAAATTAATTTTGTGTACCATAAATATCAAAAACCGTTCTTTCTTCTTTCTCGTTCAAAAAAAATTCTAGTATTAAGGATATTTACTAAATATATTTTGAACAAAATCTGTAAATATAATATATTAGGTTGGTGTCTGATTTTGCGTAGCATATTTTCAAATTAATTTTGTGTACCATAAATAAGAAACCGTTAATATAATAGTGTTATAAATAATAACAGAAAACTAATCTAAATAATGGAAATTCAAAAAAATATAATAACTAGTTTTCGTTCAATAAAATTAATTTAACTCGACGCCATCTTAAAAATATATGTGTTTATTCAAATATTTAATTATCTCTTAATTATCTACACGTTACATACCGCGATCGACATATTTACAATGCATAAAATCTAATGAATAATTTAAGTTGAAATAATTACGCATTTTGTGGCTTCGTTATTAAAAATAAAACATTGTCGTCATTAAATCATAAACTAAAAATGTTTTAATTAAAAATTTTACATTCCATTCAAAGGTTTCTACATTATCTGATGTTACATCAAATGTTAAACGGGCCGACTGTTTTTATTTAATTAAATAAACGAATTATTTTATTTATGCTGATGATTGTTGCATTATTTTGGATTAAAACTATGCTTAATTATTAATTAAACTACGTTTATGTTAAGCCACCGAGCACATTACTTTTACAACTAATGAGCGTATTTTTCAAAAATTGAATATTTTCAAAGAGTGCGAATTGAGAAGACGAGAAAATATAAGTATATTGACAAACGAGCACTGATTCTAATAAAGGTAGGTATACAACTAGTAATAGTTCAGTGGTATCCAATCTAGCCAACTAAGTGTAGTGGATACTCAGGCCACGATAGTTTTTTAGGTTAACTAGCTACATAATCTCATATATAGTAGTTATTTGTTTTTCCTATGCGATTAAATATTAGATGTCTATCATATGTGTAGTATTTTTAATGTATATGTATAAATGATGACCAAAAATAAGTATTCTTTGATTTTATTTAAAAAAATAATTTTTCAAATATTTTAAATAATAGTTTACAAATCTAGTATGTACCTACCTACAGAAATCACTTATTATTTGGGAGTGCACAGTTATAATGTTACGTAAAAAATATTTTAAACATTATAATTCATATGGAAATATAAAAAAATCAATATTTAAAACTGTTAATATAAAATTGATGCAAGTATTAACATTTTCTTTGTTCAAATCTTACTAACCAAAGTAAATGAGATATAATACTATTTATAAATTTTTTTCAAATCTTCAGTATAATAATGCATTTAAAATTAAAATTCAGGATACGTTGTAAGCGTATAATTAATTTAAAAGAACTTATAATTTAAAAACTCACACTATGTCAACTAAAATGTGTATTGAAGTAAGTCGTACTTAACACCTTTTTTTAATAATAAATACATAAATAAATAGGTAAATTATAAAATACTTTTCAGACCTCTCTATATTCGTCAATAATTCTAATACATACTGATACATAAAGTTGTTATGTTTCAGCGCCAACAGTTGACAGTTGGTACAGTTGCGTGCTTGTTGAAATCAGCTGGAACACTATAGACCTTTAGTGTCAATCTATAAAAATAAAATACTGTGTTGGAGTATCTGAGGCGATTGTATTTTATTTAAGTAGACGTTATTTTCACACCAGTTTTATGACGTAATAAAAATATCCTTAAACCACAAGGATGGATTTAAGTGCCTTTAAAACGGCGCATGGTTGGTTTGACAATATCGAAAGGAAAGTACGCCTTCAAAGGAAGAGAATTATTACTAGGAAGTGATTGAAAATTAAAGGTTAAAAAAATACATATCTATGTATTTTATTTTTATATTTTTAATATTAATTCTTAGTCCTAGTGTAACATTAGAGTACAAAGAATAAATATTTGATAAGTATAATGAAGATAACCTTATTTATATATTTATTTTTTTAACAGACCGTCAATAGGTATTTTTCTTTCCCTCATAGATGGTTGTTATGAGACATTAGAGCACAAATATTTTATGAACATTATGAAGATAACAAGATTGAAAAATATACTTTTTACGATAAAGAAATTATAAATTATGTTCAAAATGATGGAAACACCAAAGAGATGGAGGAAGACCAGGGCTGACCTGTCAACACAAATCAAGAATTTAATGAAAGAAGAAGAAGATGTTCAGAATAAAATTAAATTTGTCATAAGCCAACAAATATAATTAAGAAATGTGTTGTAGATCAACAAGTTATATGAGACACAAAATCATCCCGCAAGTGTGGAGTGCGCGGGTTTCAAGGTCAACACTGCATATCGAACGACAAGTAGTGGTTCTCGGCGCAATACGGAATATTGAGATTTTGTGTCCGATACTTTTAAATATTTTTAAAAATGTATAGGTTTAAAAAACATCGATACGATTTTGTCGTCTAGATAATAAAAATGTTTTGGTCCCATCAATATCTTGTTTGTGTTATAAAAATTAACCCACGTGTACATGACAGGATCTCCCGATACAATGTCTAAATGTATCAAATTCAAAAAGAGGTTCCCATTAGATAATTTGTCCAAGATGTTAATCTGTTTTCTATAGTGTGTTTTATACTATGATTGCCATTCATTTATATAATATCAATAATGCTTTGATAAATGTGTTGACAGGTATTTATAAATCGTTAACGTAAAATTATAATGGATGTCTCACTTAAAAACATAATCATTAAGCTAAATTTTTAAATTTCCAGCAACTGCAAGTTCCGGGTTCGAGTTTTTTATGTGAATTTTTCTGTGTACCTTGGAAATTTATCAATATTTGTTTTAAATTATTTGCATTCAAAATATTTTTATCACATACGTAATATGCCACAAAAAATCACAGTTTGTTGGGAAAAAAAAGTAATGTCATTTTTTTCGTATTCATTTGTTTATTTATTTAAAAAATATATGTATTTGATGTCTTAATCAGGGTTGAATTGAAATTAGACGTTGATATTTTTGTAAAGTAAGCACTTTTAGCGATCAATGGACATTTTTGTGTATTTAATTAAATGATTATATTATTACAGTTGTTTGCGAGGCACCAAAACATACGAAATCGGATTAAGGACCAATCGGTGAAGTCAGGTAGTTCGTACCCAGTCGGGAACAATTTATTTTAATGAAGAGAAGGTTGCGGAACGCAAATCTTGTTAAGGTTCCGTTCACAGCCACCGGAGGGCAGTTGTTCTCAAAAACTTTTACGTGTTCGTGACTGTTCCAGACTCACCACCAAGCACCACCGACCCCGTCTGTTTCAAACGGCACCGATGCTTTTATTTACACAGCTTGTGAGATTATTTTAAGGCAATATATTTCTTGTTAATTTAAACTTTTTATAACAGACATGCATCGTGTATTTTGTATGTGATATACAATGTAATACCATTGTGGGAAGTCACAACATTCTTAAACGTGGTTGTCAGTTTCGCTGGTGTACCTATTATTGTGAATGAAATAGGATGGCTAGATATAAAGGGCGTATACTTCATTCATAAAAATTGCACGTAACTATGAAAACATAATGAAAATATTACGAATTATATATTATGCCGTGTATTAAGGTGTTTGAACAGGTTGATATTTAAAAAAAAAAATTTAGTAAATTAGTAATCGCAATTGCAATATTGAATAGCTTATAGATGGAATGGTCATGACGCTAATTTAGTGACTTGGGTGGTCAGTGCTTTGAGCCCCTCTCCAGGACACCAGCAAATTAGTCCTATTTTCACACCACACCACAGGCAATTAACTTAGGAAAATAGTAAGAATATAGATGTGACACGTACTCCATGTTCATAACTCTATTTAAAAGAAAATAAAGGAGCGTGGTACGAGTACACGCATATACACACATACACATACACACACACACACACACACACACACACACACACACACACACACACACACACACACACACACACACACACACACACACACACACACACACACACACACACACACACACACACACCTGCACGAAACACATCACCTTTAAGTAAGTCATTTTATAGATATTATTGTAAGCGATTAATAGATGTACGGAGCAGATATTATTCAAATGTTTCAAATTTTTTCTTTGTTAAATATATTAATGCAGTGAAAGCTTCAATTCGAATAAATATATTTAAAAAATTATTTTTTTTAGATTAGTGGAAAAAATATCTAAAAAACTGTGAGGCAGGATTTGTTCACATTTTGCACATCTCTTACCAATAAAACTATGTATGATCTAGCAGAGGATAGTATTCGTTTTATTAGATGCGCAGTCTGTTTATTAACGGTTTATTAATTTTTAACTTTAATTTTAATTTCAACAAAAAAAATGATTTTTTTGGATATTCTAAATTATAAACGTTTGATTATTCATTTCAGTTAAATCCTGGCAACATGATTAAATTTGAAATTTTCTAAATATTGACAAACGTATGCCACAGTTAATGATAATAAAATTTATTTAAGTGTAATAGTAACATAAAAAATCATATTAATTTAATATATTTTTGATGCCTCAAGGCGTACTTCCACGTTGATCTCTTATAACAGAGGATCGAGATCTTTATGAACATCGTCTTGAATTATGATAATCATCTTTATTAGCGATTTCCGAATAGATATCATTTATGTGAATATATTCAAGGGATACTTTTGATTAAATTAAATTAGCATTTTAAATGATCGACGCAGCATAACAATATTACATAGGTACATAGTACTCCACGTGTCTAGCTCAGAGAAAAATTGATTGAATTATCTCGCTAAGAGTGCATAATTCGGGTCTATTATCACTTCAAAAATACCGAGGTATCTTTACCAGCTATGAAATCTATGTATACTATATCCTAGGAAGGACCATAGATGATTCTAGAATAGTCCATTCGAATATATTAACGAAACTGATTTTAAAACATAATGTAAATAAGTTATGCCTATATTTACAACTTTAAAAAATTTGATAATGTGTGGATATTCTTACGGTGGAGTACGTGAACGATGCATTTTATAAAGTGATCATTTAAGCCAGTTCTCAGAGGTCATAAGCCCTGAGCCACCCTATAAAGACTTCCGTACATGTTTGTCTTATAAATAAGTTCATTTCTGTGAGACTAACATATATAATTATTCTTAGTTAAAATATTAAATAAAAGCCTATATTTCCACTATAATTACAGAAATATTGAAATTTTTTAGATGTCTTGACATTTCTCGTAGAGGCTTAAGCATGTCCGTCTTTTTTGTATTACAATTTTATAATAATGTTGTCGTCCTGAGAACAGGGGATTATAGTTATTCTATTTTCGTAATATTAAATATTATTAATTCTCAAACATTCTCTAGATTTGTCTACAATAATTCATAATTATGTGTATTTCTTACAAACACCTCTCACATCAGATACGGTTGTACAAAATCTGTATTTAAAAAAAATATTGAGAACTTGTTAGATTTCTTATTCATTTTCTTCTTGGCAACATCTGCCCAAATTTAATCGGGTACAACGTAAGTTATGTCCCGTATGTCAGACAATCTTTAAAAAAATTAAATTCGATTGCGGCGTTTTGCATAAGCCCATATTTTAGCACCGATTTATTGAATTTCGTTATGCATTATAAAAAGGTGATTATCTATTGTAAATGACAGTTCGGATGAAAGGTCCACTGATACGTGGATCGATAAACCAATGGCGTTGGCTAAAAATACATGCCCCGAACCTCCTCAGAACCCGCTGCGATATGGTAGTATAATAGCCGCTTCATTGGCCCATTACAAATTACATGACACGTTTCGACAGCGGATATGGCAAGATCGAGTGTCGTGGCTGGCCTTTGTGTTACGGAATATCTCCGGAACTAAGGGGACAGATTGTTCTTGTAAATTGACTTTGAAAATGGGAATTGTTGTTTCCATATATTCTCTCTTAGGTATCGTGGAAATATGTCTGGAGCGCGATTGGCTGAAATTATTTAAACTATTCAGTGACGGCTATGTTCACAAGGACCGCATAGAAACTGAGGTGTCAGAAAAATTCGCGAAAATTCCGTGGGATTATAAAATTCACATTATATATACATATATGCAACCTATATAATTATGAACTGTTGTTCCTTAGCCATCATAGAACCAATTATGGATTCCATGCTCCTATGTCACGGTTATGTCGTCTTATAAATTCAAGACAGGATCTGGACTTCTTTGGTGTAAGTCTGTCCAGATTCAAACAATCTCTGAATAGATAGATAGTCAAGACCTAGTCTCCATCTTGTTAGTACTTTTCATTTGTCTTTGTTTTTCTTTTAAATTGCTATTACTTTTATTCTCTTGTATCTTATGTTGTTCATGTTATGTAATATATATTATTAGACTATGTCCGTTAATCTCAGTAAATAAATAAATAATTTTTGGTGTTGTTTTACTTTTTCAAAAAAAAACTCTTGATGCAACCAAATTTGACAAAACATGCTGTTAAAATTTCCAAACGCGACTCAAATATCAGAGTCTCTATACCTACATACACTCTCCAATACTTACTTGCATAGAAGATGCATGAATATAAATGAGTCTAAAGTTGTGCGTGACAAAAGGGTGGTTCTCCATAGTCTCTGCCTAACCTTGCGGAGAAACGGCGCGATGTGATGTGTTAATTAGTTTTTTAATAACAGAATTATATATGTATTTACTATATTCGCTTAGAAAGGTCGTTAGAAATAGAGATCGCATGTTTGTAGCCAGTTTTGCTTGGGCGTAATAGCAAATATACCTCAATATAAATGATTGATGGATTTGGCGTTAAGATTGTAGAGATTATTCATGATGATCATTAAATTAGGTATAACAGCAACTTCGTTACCTCTAAGTGAATAATATATATATATTTTACAAATCAAGTTTCGAGAGACAGAATTTCTCATCGCCAGGTGAAGTATTAAACTGACTTCTCTTAAATTTAATGTCAAATTAATATAAATAATTTAGAAAAAGTAGATTTTACAAAATTTTATGCGGTGATTGCAATAATAAATACGTAGGACAAACTTCTAGAAATTTCAACATTCAACATAGACTAAAAGAACATCATCATTGTCTAACAAGCAATAATTTTTCTGAATTTTAAATCCATGTCTTATGTAGTAATTATTATTTTCATAAATGTAGGTACTATTAAACTTTTCTGTCTCGTTGCGCGTAAGGGTAATAAAATGAATAACTTTGAAATAAAAAAAATTAATCTCGGGTATTAATTTGCTTAACAATATAACCCTTCTCCTCTTCTCTCAATATTCCCGTTACAATCTCCCTTACACTCATTGATGTATTATAAATAGACACGTTATTCCCATACTATCCTGATTTCAAATGTAGCAAATGCAGAGAAATCAGGTAATTTGAAGTCACGGTGACTAAAATAACATACAATAGTGTACGATACTCTGTTCCTTTTTCCCCGGGACTCTTTTTTCGGCGTGCCGTCGTGTCCAATAACAAAGAATGTACATTCGATAACGAATGCAAGGAAGCCAATTACCTTATTTTTGACTTGCCACGATTTCAAGCTTGTAACGTATCTGCAGTTTATTAAACCTATCATTGCTTACACCAGTATCTTCAGCTCATTTGTCAGGAATCGATGAATTATTTGTATTTGAATGTAATCCAATGTAAAAATTCTATATTTAAATATAAGTCGGTTTAATACTTCACCTCTAGACAAGAGGATAAATATATTATTAAACTCACCCACAGGTAACAAATGTTTTTCACATAATTTAATGATGAACTTGTCGATATATTCCCCGCTGGATATTAAGGCTAGGTAATTTTTATAGTGGTAGTTTTTAGTATTTGTAGGGCAGTGCACTGGCGCACCGTAAAACTGCCGCCACTGATCAGAAGGATGTAAAATATGTCCACTCGCGTATTAAATTACCTCCGATGGGAATCTCGCGTTTGTAAATCATAAACTTAATTACGAAATTATACAGCCGCCAGCTACCACCTTAGTTGTATACCTACGCTCCTAGCCCACGGGAAGTAGAGAATTGATTATCAACAGAAGGTATCCATGAGCATACCATCACGAATTAACATTTCAGATACCTACGTTATTTATTATATAAAGGTATTTAATCTGTTATGTTCACATGGCAAAGCTAAACCATGTGTAGACAAAGATATATTTACATTTATCTTCGTTCTCCAATGTTAGGTTCATCTGATCCTGACAGGTATTTCGCGGATGTCACCTGGTCCTGTTGCCTTCAACACTCGCCTGATGTATTTTCTTTACTATCCTCTCCTCGCTCATACGTCCCATACAACTATTTCAGCGATTTTTTTTTATCTCAATCGACTATGCTGTACACCGACCTACATTAACTCCTTATTTGTTAATTTTTAACTCTAATATACTTATGAGTACACGAAGTTTCTACATATGCCTTTAAGGGGTCAACCGAATTCAATCTTATGTCCTTTTTTACCAATTTCAGGCTTCATATCATTTTACCTACTCATTTCGGACATTAGTATTAAAAAATGATGTAAATTGTTTAATAGTACTTTTGATGTTCACTTTTTTCGATAAAAATATAAAATAAATCATTCTAACTATTGGTGTGATATATGCTTACCATAAGCCAAATTCACAATACCTACTGGTTTACGCCGAAACTGTCACGTGGTAGACATCATGAACCTTGGAACCTACGCATTCTTGCTTTTTACTTGCGCGAAGATTTTATATCTCGTATAACTTGTATAATTTCTAACATAATTTATCTAACTTAATTTTGTTTTTTTTAGTTTTTCTTATTTCTACGTCAGAGAAATGTTATTTCTATAATTTTATACATTTTATTATCACACTGGCATTGTCTATAGGGTCATTACCTACCTGTTGATTGATAACATGATCTGTGAGAATGTTAAAAATAAATGACTGTGGGAGGAATGTAACATATTATGTACTGCATTCCTAGTCCGCAATACTATATACCTACATAGATACATTATATTCATGTTTCGAAAATAAAATAAAATATAAAAATTACTATATCAATTATTAGTATCGATCGTTTGCGAACCTTCGAGGAGCCTCACTGATTGTTTGTTTGGCTATAGGATGACTTCTGCTACAGTAATTAAACATGACGGCCTCACGCATTTCAATCGTTGGTCAATCGTTTATTCGATTGAACTTAATTTTTGTAGTAATTGAATATAATTTGTAAAGAATTTTTCGCCTCCGCATTAATATACCTCATAAATTTTTATATTAAAAATATACAATTAATCCTATTATTTTTGAAATATATTAACATATCCTCTTTGTGTTGTTTTCTGGTTCCATCATCAGGACTGATGTAGGTCATTAGCCCTGATGATGGGATCCAAAACTTCGGCCAGAGTCAGGTCACATATACGCGGCAGAATATCCCAGAAAGACACACACAGAAACAGACAAACACACAGAAGATTCTGAACGGCCGTGAAAACCTGAGAACATTTTTATACCAATATATTGTATTATAAGTACCTACTTACGTTTTGTCAGTGAAATGCAGTCAAAAATATATGTAATATATTTTCTAATATAATTACGGAGCAAATATTATAAAATCGCAATGGCTAAGCACAGCATGTACCTACATAATTTTTATTATTAAAAATTAAACAAAATTCTAATAATAATAGTCAAGGGGCCCACCAAAATAATATTTTCACATCACAAGCGTTTAGCTTATTTTGAAAATATTCAGAATATTCATGATACGAGTATTTTGTTTTCCTTATAAATAAAAATGCGATTGTATATTTTTTTACTTATGAAAAAAATACAAATGTTCACTACGGTTAGATCTTGAGAATGCGCTGGATGGACTGAATTGAAATGACCTTAATAAAATGATCAAACCAACGTGACCCAGATATATAAGCTGTATACCCACAACAAAGTGTTTAGCCAATAAGATCAGCTATTCTTGTGTCTCAAAATCATATTGAAAATCCGTGGTCATTGATTTCTTTTAAATCTATAGATATAAGATAATATATTCGATCTATGTAGCTTAGAGCTACCTAGCATAGAGACAGCGATGATTGCATCTATACCCCAGTTGAAATTCCATCGAGTACATTTTGTATACATTTATTATTTATGAATAATTAACAGGCAAGCACATATCAATAAGGATATCAAGTTCAACTTTGATAAGATATTTATATGATTAAGTTATTATTTTAATCAGTTATAACCACTTAAAGTTCATTAAGACAACGTCATATATTGCATTTACACGACTTTGTTGCGGCATTAGTGCAGTTTAAGTATTCCACAGTTTGTATATGATGCGGATCTGCGACCTACGACAACTACAAGAAAAATGTCCTCGTTGCATAGCAATCATACAAAGTGTGCTACTTCTAATGCATATACTACTTCTGCAATGTCACAGATCGGCATGATTCAGAACACGTACCGCTTCCCTTTCAGTTCTGTATTCTAAAGACACAATACAGTGAGTTAACTAAGCATTATATAATAGAGTTAAACCATTTTTATTAAACTTTATAAACACTCAAGTATTATTGTATTTTAAATATTAAAAATTAGCAAACTCTGTTTATGTAAACCGTATTGATCCTAAGTGGATCAATGTGCTTCATAAAAAGGTCGCTAATTTTTTTCAATTTAAAATTTTGTCCAATAATAAAGTAAACACAATAAACATGTCAAAAATTATTATATTATTTTTTGAATACTATTAAATTTTTTTAATTATCAGTGGAGAGATAGATATTCGTAGTGTGACATTAAAATAATGGGTGTGTTTTTAGAAGCGGAGAACTTTAAATTTAAATAAAACACAAAAAAATATTTTAAATATTCATAAAATTAGCTCTATTTCATAGATAATTTTATGACATTAATATTTAAATATAATTTTTGGGCTGTGGCTGTGGCTGGCGCGTACAAGGAGTAATTTGGAGGTCCAATTTTCACATACACTTCACAGTAAATCAAGCTGTATTTACAATATAATAACATTTTATTTCGCTTTAATTTTCGACGTGTCAACATAACATTTACACATATTTTTCTACCTCACCAAAAATCGAATCCCAAACTGGTATGATATTCATGTGTCATGCCCACTGGACCACGAAGGTTGCCAATTTTATGACACCTAGGGGATTAATATGTTCTGGAATACATTTACATATATTACATGGTTGAGAAATTAGGAAGAGGGTAGGAAGTAAAATCAGGAGAATATTATAAATTAATAAATTAATCACTGCACAAGTATATAGTTCATAGGGTCCAAGGTCAACGAAGTGTATCACTTGTTTTACTGGATATATATTTTCTGATATGGATAATTATAACATTTATTATCTGTAATATACAAATTGTAATTATTTATTATTATGTAGGCGGGGGCCTTACCACTAGACCAACAAGCAAGTATTATTGAACAGGCTATTAAAACAGATAATGTTTTAATTGAAAAATTAATATCAAAGAAATTATTCTTACGCGTATTTATATTTACGAGGTGAAAATTATTTATCGGGATGAATGTGTTTCACTGTTCTTAATTCTCTAGAAATGCTTAAACATCGATATTTATTTATATATTCGTTTATGATTTCTATTTTATTACCCAACCTATGCAACCTAAAGGTAAGAAAATACGGTAGTTTCTCCTGACATTGCCGTAATAAAATAAATCTTTTGAACGTGTTTGTAATTTAAGCTGTTAAACATTTTTTTTCAAAATAGTTAAAATACTGAAGAATAGTGTACTTACCTACACCAATCTATGAAAATTGTTTAAAAATTCAATTTTGAAAAATATCCACAAATTATGCATTGAAAATCAGCCAAACTTTTACATAAACTTGCTAAATTATTGGGAGAAACATTCGGCTTAATTAAGAGTTTAAATTACCCAAAAAGTCGAATTAAAAGGTATATTTAGAAATATTCCTATCGCAATTATTATCGAACTAGCTATTACTAATATACTAGCCTGCATTTCCCGTAAAAAATTACGGTACTTTTACATGCCGGTTCCTAAAAGTATTTACCTACTTATTTATAGCCGACACCCATGAAATAGTAATAACGACTTTTATCAGAATATTTCAACATTTTTTTTATATTTCCCCTACCGGCAGTGAAATATACTATTCCGCCCCGGATTGGACGGATCATGAAATGATTCGCGTCTTTGCTAAGTCTGTATGTACTGTATTTTTGACGGGTAGTGCAGGCTCGGCGATAGCAACATCGCTATCGTTGTCGCCTTCGGGTTTGCTGACTCAGGCTTCAAGCCCCATCTCCGGCCGTTTAATTTCGTTTTTTAAGCGTGAATTCTAACGAAATTACGAACGTTACATGAAGTTACGGGGATCGACAGATAAACAGACAGACGGACAAACGACGAAATTATTATGTTTGATTATTTAGATTGAACGCCATGTTGCACCCATAAAAATGCCGATGAAAAATTATAAAATGTGTGCACGTTTTACCATGTCAAATTTTTATCATGAAGGTGACTAGTGTATCAGAACACAGAAGTATGGCGCTCCATACTCTATGTACTACCGAGGCGTAATGGTGCCTAAGATAATATCTATGTTTTACCTACACATAAAAGGCCGATGGAAAATTTGTAAATCTGTACATATCAAATTTTTATCATCTTGTTTTACAAAATGAGTCAGCATTATTTCGTCATTTAAAATAGCTTTTAGTACATACATATTATAAAAAAGTGTACAACAGCAGCCTTAAGTACCGAATACCTGAAAAAAACAAAATTCTTCCGCTGGAAAAAATGTACAAAGAGTGAGTGAGCAGAGCCAAGGTCACATTGGGTTTATTGTTTAAGGCAGTACAATAACCAGCACAGATTCCCACAAAAGCGGTGAATTTAACCCTTTTTATAAATTATTGAACTGCCAACAAAAAGATGTTTTTTGTGAAGGGTAGATACCTTTTTCGAACTTTTTGTCCGTTCAAAGAATGCCTTGTTTTGGAGCATTTCCTTATTGCTCAACTGACCTTTATTTTTTGTTTGAAAGGGTTGTATTTTAATTTTTGTAAAAAACCTTTTTTTACACAAAACACGACTGGTTATTAACGTTGCAAATACTGAATAATGTACAAACCGATGTTTAAAATTACTTTTTAAAAATGGGTACTGAAACATGTTCCTGCTAGAAGCTTTGATAATCGAAGAGCGTGCATGAGAAAATGAATGAACATTGTATGTTGTATGTTGTAGGCTGGATAGAATAGTGCGGCATTCTGTCCTCTCCAAAGGTAAAACTAAGCATATAAGTATCTCTACTTTCCGTAATTTAAAATGTGTATTTTTCTCAGTAGGCAGATAAATTTTGTTGTATACTTAATTTTTATCGAGAATTAAAGCAACAGATAAATTATTTTTTGATAAAGTCTACAAAAATATACAAGAAAATATTTTTTATTTATTTAATGCGATAAGTGAGCTTCAAACAAAAACGCATTTCACTTTTTATAAAGACTAGAGCCTACATGTTGACACGAATAACTGTTCATTTATGTTTGTTTTATGGTGCCACGCAACACGCACGAGAAGATGAGTGTAAATAAATTATAGATATTGAAATACTTATTATCATCATGATTTTTTGAATTAATAAGATTAATCAAATAGAACTATATAAGGAAAAAAATTGATAAAATAAGATACCTATATTTACTATATTTACATTTTCTCTATATATCTTTCTAATCGATCAATTTAAATTGTTTTATCACAGAACTACCTATATCATGTTCTTAAATTGTAATTTCATAATAAATATGTTTTCTTAAAAAAATATATTTTTGACTACTAACTGGTATATAACTGGTATATGGTGCGTGTATCTATTTAAAATCTCATTATTACATCTTTTTCATTTAAATATACTTTAAATAATGCTTTTACAAATAGCCTATAAACAGAAATAAGTACCTACCTAATAATAAAATAATGAAGCAATTATAAATAGCAAAAAATATGTGTTGTAAACGTTTTTGTATAAATTTCCAGTAGTCTTTGCATTACATTATTACATAATGTCGGGGTATTAGGGTTTAGTAAAAACTTAGCAATAAAAATAATTACTTTAATGTTGTTGTCGCAAGTTAAAACCACATTTTATTGCCCACTCCGCGGTCGAACCCGAGACCCAAGGGAAAGGCGGCCGGGTGCCTTTTTGATTTTATTAACGTAATATCGCCTTTCGATATTATCTACAAGGATGTTTCTTTATGTTCTTGTATGTTCAATAAATATTAACCTCTCGATTAAAGCACGCAATATATGTAAGGAAAAATAAGTATGCATGTGTAATATGCGTACCTACTCGTAGATAAAATTATGTACATTATATAGGTACGTAGGAAACTACGATTTAAATGTGATCATGCGGCTTGCGGAGTCAATTCAAATCATAATAGTCTTCCTATCCTGGTTTTGCCGTCATTAAGTGGTTACACTACTTGAAGTGCCAAAGAATAGATTCAAATTCAATTTTTTTGGACGTTACACATATAAAATTCTTTAATATCATGGCTAACGGGTTAATATTTTTCACAAACAAATTATTTTTAAAATTTCAAAATGGCCAAGATTATTTTGTGCCGCCCCACAAAGTCCCCATGTTAGTGAAATTAACAAATAAATTATAACTAACTCACTAACTTACCATCACGCCGTTTCTCCGTGGGGGTAGGCAGAGAGGATAGAGCGCCATACTCTTCTGCAGAGCGCCATACTCTTCTGTAGTGCGCCATACTCTTCTGCGCGCCATACTCTCAAATAAATTATATTTTGGTTAAATGATGTAGCCTTTAATGGGGCCTATCGAAAAAAATTTTTTTGCCAATGAGATCAGTTTTTAAATAATTTTAATTTTTTCCTTGAAAATAAGCATAATAAGCAAATGGCGCTTGAACAAAAAATCGCACGCTACATCGTAGATAATGTATTTAATAAGATGTGTGCAAAATATGAACATAATCGGTTGAGCAGATTATGAGATCATCTCCAAAGGTCTGAAAAGGAGAGTTTCGAGAAAAACGCAAAGTGTAGGTAATTCGTTTTTGTATTCATCTACCACGTTAGCTTCCAATAATTACAACTCATTCAATTTATTAATGAGTTATGACTTAAATTATTTTTTGAACTTTTCGCTATAAGATAATGATCACTGAGACGTTAAACTATCTTGAAAATGTCAAAAATATCGAAAAAGCAACATTAATATTTTTCACAGCAGCTGTTTATTTTTTCATATTTTTAAATATTTTTATGCGTGTTTATTATATTTCATCGTATTCGTTATAATATTTAATAATAAAATATGACATTGTGTGGATGTGGGCGCAAAGAATTGTGGCCGGGAAGCATTTCTGGCGAGCAATTGTGGGGTAGGAATTGTGGGCGAAGGATGCGGTCGAAGACTTTTGAACGAAGAATGTTCAAGGCACCGTATTATCTGTGTATCGAATAAGGTCATTTATTTTGTGTACCTACATACTTTTTCATTCTTCTAATTAACCTAGCATTCCAATAGCTATGTATGAATCCTCAAAACTTACAGAATGTATTATCGTTATAAATCCTTTAACATTATTAATATTTTCGTCTAACATCCCAGAGATACGTCATACAGTGTGATTTTATCGCTGTGAAATCAATAAATAAATACATTAAGAATCAGCAATAAACAAATTTCGACAGGCCATAGCTAGACTCAATTCTCCTGCTCCGGAAAAAATATCGTTGAATTATTTTTTATATTTCCGTACCTTAAAATATGATTCTTGATAAATATAGATTTATTAATCTTTATCTTTATGCTATACATACATCTTTTGCACTTCTTTTTTTTCTTATCTCTTCTCCTTTTTACTAAGTACATTTGTCCTTTCCTATCCATTTCTTATTCCCCCTTTATCTTTAATTCCTTGACTTAAAACTTTCACTTTTTTTGTTTTTTTTTTTGTACAATTCAAGTTATTGTTGGTGTGTTAATTAACATGTTAATTCTGTGGAAACCTGTAAGATGGTTTCTATACTATTCAATAATCATGTTTAATCTGATTTTATATGTACTGTTGGTGTACCATGAAAAAATAAAATAAAATAAATAAAAATATAAATAAATTATCCAAATTGCTATTTTCTTCTGGGCCAAAACACTTATCACATAACGTAATCGAATTTAAATAATAGTATTATGTTTTCTTGTCAATTATAAAAATATTATGAAATATTACTTCCCTATCTTTTTATTCTTGAAAGTTCTACAAAAGACTGGTCAAACCGTTGCCTCGAGTTTTTCAACTATGGTGATGCCTTTCTTCCAGAACCTGATTTTTAGCAGTCTTTCATTTCATTTCACTTCACAAAATCTCATAAATTTCTGGATTTCCATTGCATGTCCAAGAAAATGATTAATTAAATTCTTTCAAATACATTTTTTGTCAAACAATGATTCTTCCAAGGCAGATAGATACCCACATTTGGTACTGTACCAGCAACACTAAGGGATGCAACCATGGGGAAGACCTCGAAGAAAATGGAGTGATAATTTTAAGAGCGATGCAATAAAACCGAGTGTAAACGACTGGAGAACCTACTGTAGCGACAGACGACAGTAGCGAAAACTACTGTTTGAGAAGGCCAAGATCCTCAATGGATCGCAGCCACGTGCAATACATATTTTTCTTTATTCATCCGAAGTATTTATTCTCAATTCTATCCAACTTATTTTGAGCATTCTTCTGTAGATAAGTCGCCGTGTCATTTCTTCTGCAGAGTCCATGATAATGCATAGCAGTGAAGAAAAAATAAAGTGCAGAAAGTAGCAGGAGTAGAGGGTGTCGACGAAATACCTGACATAATCAGATAAACCAAATATTGGCGGATGTCCTGATAAAAGCTTATTTAATGGAAGAGCGTGCATGAGAAGATGTATGAATGTGGTCGAAGCAAAGGTGGATATAAATAGTGTGCCAGGATAGAAGAGTGCGGCGTTTTATCTTCTCTGCCTACCCATGCGGAGAAACGGCATAATAGTTAGCTAAAAAAAAGTGGTATCTAACGCAAATTACTGCAAAAATATTTAATCACACGTGTTCTTATTCACTTAACTTAAAATTATCACGTGCCACCCGGCGATACAGTATTTTTCAGAAGGATAATTATTATTATCAATAGGTCCGAGAATTCTGCATCTGTGTAGGCCAGGATAGAAGAACGTGGCAATATATCCTTTCTGCCTACCCGTATGGGGAAACGTCTCCATTCCATGTAATTAATACCTAATACCGAAGATCACAGCACCTGATCATTCGTAGGTACGAGGTACAACTAATTTTAATATAATGCATAGATTTACACACATCGAATTTTATTAATATAATCTGTAATAGTTAAGTAAAATATCGTAAAATCATTTAAATGTGACAATGATTTCCAGCCGGGTCCCGCAGCGGGGTCGCCCTCCGCGTGGCAACAGAGATTGGGCGTTGTCCCAGAGAAACGAGTGGCCATTATTTACAGGACCACCTTTAGTGGTAAGCCCTTCCCCTCCCCTCGCAAGATGGCGGCTCCGGGTTCACCAGCTTGTGTGAGGTAAACCAGGCCCGCCCGAGGAGCGGCCATTATTAATACATTCATTATAGCGACCCACTTGGCCAACCTTCCGCGCGGCAAGATTGGGGTTGCTGAATAGGCATGATGACACTATTAAAGAATTAAAGAATAAGTGAATTTAGAGAAGAAAATATTTTGAAAGGATCTAAAAAATAATCCAGTTTTAATATACGCATTGAGATTAATAAGATTTTCAATAAAATAAGAGTATAAAATTGTGCAATCCGCCATTTTAACTGAAACACCGGTCAAAGCGAATGACGTCACGCCGCAGTACCCAACACCGTGTATTTGTGCCGTTGCCATAGACACAATGCAATGTTTACTGAGGCTTGACGTCACGTTGACGAAATGACAGCTGCGGACGTTTTTGCGCGAAATTAAAAATATGTAGATGAAAATGCATTTATTTGCGTAAAAAACTTAGTTTATTATTGAAATAATGTTAATTTCGGAAATAATAGATGTGTACCTACAATATAGAATATTATTTCAAAATCTGTCATCATGCCTATTAGGTACCCCACGAATTTATCAACTTTTATGTAATTATCTATTAGAAAAATAGAAATTGAATTGAATTCAATTATATATTTATAAAATGCATTTTTAGATCTGTAACAAGATAATGTCAAATATCTCGGTTTGATTTGAATGTGGTTTAACACATTGCTGCAGATCACATCCATATAATGATTTAGCTTTTGCGTGAATGTATGTAATTTTTGGTTAAGAAAAATACATTATCGACTTTGATAGGTGGTCCTAGGGTAAATTTATATCCCTACTATTGAAATATCATTTATTCATTGTTATTGGACATAATAAAAATATATTCATGTTTCCACGAAAAATTTTTACAGTTTCACAATAATTCGCAAGAATTCCATTTTCTTGATAATTATCTGAATCCCTAAAACATAATATCAATTATTTGTTGATGATAATTCCCTTAGGCAAACCAACCTCAACACTTGATCTCAAATTTGTGGTTTTCATGTTACTCTGTATCAATAATTTTTAGAAATTTATTTTGTTTACTTGTTCCCCACTAGCACATGCCAATTAATACATGATCACATTGCATTGATACATTAAATATATGCATGTTGCTAGAGCAAAAAGAAAACACTTGTAATTGGAATATTGGGTTGAATTTAAAATAAGTAATATATTATTTTTTTATGTTTTTTTACCTTATTGCTATTCTTTTAAGTGTCACATTAAAAATAGAATAAATAAAAAATAAAGTTCAACATTTGTTCTCCACACATGCCACTGGATAGAGAAATATAAAGTAAATAAAAGTTTTTTTTGCTCGATTGTTTTTCCGTGGGAATTTCGGCGCTGGTCAAAACGCGTGGGGAAATGGGTTGTTGACCCCACATATTTATATTCAGTCATTCAACAAGATAGGAAAACAATATAACAAAATAAAATAATATCATGTCCCGAGCAAGTTACCGAAATACCTACCTATCTGATGATCTTTTAACCATTATATCGATAGAAAAATAATTTAATTTTTGGTCTGTATTTTCCAAAAAATAAAAATAAAAAAACATGATTATGACAGATGATTATGACGATCTAAGTAATTTGTTCAACATATTTTTTTTTTTTAATATCAACAATATCTTAGATAACTATGTCGTATTGTAATAAGACTGTATACCTACATTGATTTTGACTTTGATAATGATGAAATACATTAAAAGACCACAGGGTCGTTGAAAAGTTTTGCAGACGAATTTTCCATACTTTTTATTTTTATTTTTTAATTTAGTGTAAAATTCTTTCATGTAAAATGAATACGTGAATGTGTTTAATAATGTATGTAGGTATCATTAAATAAATAATGAAAAAAATAAAATTATCAGACCTATCCGGAGTCTATAACAAAGGTATTTTTTGCGTAAAATATTTTAGTTTTGATACTCACTCGACAGTAGCTGATTATTAAGTGAGTTCATTACAAATCCAGCTACGGCCCTGTTGTTTAATTCTGTACAGCGTAAAGCCCGTTCAGAATCACGGGCCGACTAAATTACCATATTTTAAAATGTTTTAATTCACAATCAATCAGTTAGAGTGGCCGTGAAGCATGCGGTGATGGCACGTAGTCCCGCGTGTGCGGAGTGGAATAAGTGGGAAATGCTCGAGAAACTAGTTTGGCCCGAACCGAGATTCAAAATATTAACGACGTGGGCGTCACAGCGAAAACCTTGTATTTTCCCGGTAACGGAGAGAGGAACGAAAAAAAAACTGTTATTTCAATACATGACAGGTGTGTGTGTGCCTAATGAATGCGACTCGTGAACGCGCGAGTGTGCTCCGTTCGGCGACCTGAACACGATGTCCAAGCATTGTGCATTAAGTGATTTTGATATTTATATTTTGTTGTAGCACGTGTACACGGATGGGATCTCTCTTGGAGAGTTCGAAGTACCCTGTGATTCGTCGCCTTCCGCACAGATTACAAACACATCCCATACATACCAACCTTCAGCGACAAATAAAACCTTTGGCGGTTAAGGCCGCTATGCATCAGTTGGTCACAATAATGATAATTGCCGTTCCGCGCTCGAATCTGTATTATCCTTTACGCAAGCAGTGCAAAGTATATTTTATCTAAGCTGTGCGGCTAAATTATACCAAATTTTGGGTTGACCATACTGACAAATAAATAAATAGGTATTAACATATACACCTTTGCATGTAGCTATAAGCTTTATGACACATGAATAAACGAATTGTTAAAAAAAATATTTACGAGCATTTTCCCTTGGAATATGTGAACTTTAATTTCAAAATATTCAGACATAATAAAGTATATTATATATTTGATTAGAAAGCTGAAAACCATAGGAAATGTGTAACTTTTTTAAAATTCTGGAAAACATAAAATGGGTTTAAATTTTTTGGTGATATTTTTAATTACTTACAAATTTATCATCACGCTATTTCCCCTTAGTAGGCTAGGCTTTTCTGCCACACAACCTTCCACAGTCATATACCTTCGTACACAAGCTCGACAATTGTTGGGGCTCTTAACAGAATCATCTTCAAGTATCTAGTTAACCGGGCCATGCAATGTCTTCCGCGGGCACCCTCTCTTTCTGGAACCGTCTTATAATAATAATCTGTATGAATATTTTGAGTATGTCAAAATTTTTCAGAACAGTACTGGATTGTTTTTACAGGGACATCATTGATCAATCAATGTATATTATAGATGTCTCACATAGACGATTTTTATGGGAAACTGTGGTCATTTAAGGGGAATGAAAAAGCTTTGGTGCCGGCCACGCTGAGGATTGTTACAACTCATATGTGAAACGTGGCGTATAATTTAAGTATATGCAACTTCCAAAAATTAGTAGACATGGTATTATTCTATCATGGGTGGAAATGGCGAACGTTACATTGTGTAAAGTGATCACTTAAGCCAGCCGTACGATAGGTCGTAAGCCCTATGTACACCCAAAGATTTCTATACCTACTTTCCCATAAAAATACAGTTTCGTCTCTGTGAGACATCTATAATATACATTGATTAATTTATCTGTATGTTTTTCAAATAAATAAGAAGATACAGACATTTAAGGTGGAATGGTCAAAGCGTTATTTTAACTGGTTATTCTTGGTAGAGTTATTTGAGTTTGAATCCGATTGTTACTGAGATAAAACTGTGGTCTGTTACCGATAAACTGAATTCGTTGAATTGTAAAAAAATAATTAGCAATCCTCGATACAATCATATAAATATCTCAAATAACGATTAGTCTGTCATCGGTTAAAATACCATCTCTACAAGGCAAAGTATTTATTTACTACATACACCTTGTAGAGATGGTATTTTAACCGATGAAGCAAAAATAAAATTTAATATTTTATAACCTTTTTAGTTTTTGAGAGATTCTAATTTAATTCATATTTTCAGACTTTTGTCCAATTTTACTCAAATTTTCATTTTCTTTCATTAAAAAAAATAGGAAACATCTCAATTTGCTCTGAATATCTAGGTAATTACTAAATATTTGGGGCCAATGGAGAAGTTTCCTGTTTTTTATTCAAAGAATGGAAATAAAAATTTGAGTAAAATTGGACAAAGGACTGAAAATAAAACAAAATTAGGATATATTAAAAACCAATATGGTTAAAAATATTTAATTTGCGATTTGCGTGAAACATTTTGTTCCGTCCTATGGAGTCGTGTGACGTCATCTCTCGTACCCGGTGTACATTGAGGCTCGTGTTCCGGCGCGGATGCGTGACGTCATAGGCGAGTTGAAGGTTAATCATCCCTCTCTAAAATATAGAAAACTTTTTAATTTCAGACACAGATTTCAACATTTTTTCACCAATTTATTACTTTTGGTCTATATTTTAGAATAGCAAATAATATTAAATGTATATATTATATACGTGTATTTAAGCCAATCTGCCGGTGGTGATATTTTAACAGGGCGGTTCCTAAGAAACATTTTCAATCTTCTGTCGAAATAAATATCAAAGAAAGTTATAAAAGTGGAAAACTTAGACGCGATTTTCTTTTCAAATAAAATCCAAAAACGGAGACGGCTTTCGGCAATTTCGCCGCTAATGCTGAAAGTAATCTCATCCGGGAGAGCGGACCTCGCTGGGGGCGGGCCCGAGGTAGGCAGGCACTAAGTATTTGTTTGCATTACCCGGTGGGCACGGCGGCCGGGGGGGCGGGGAGTAATAAGAGTAATAAGAGACCGAAACAGCTGTTACTCTGACGGCGAAAAGCGCTATCTATTTGCAGATTATGAAAGGGGAATTTCAATATGCCGGCATCGCTGGTCGGCGCCTGGGCGGCCGCGGGCTCCCTCGCAGTGGACTAGTGCCACTTTGATTTATTTTGTTTCAGATATACTTATTTGGGTTCGTAGAATAATACAGACCGTGAATGGGGAAAATAATATCGCATCCGAGAAATCCTTGATACATGTGAAGAAATCATATACACGATTATTGTCAGATGTTTACACTAGGGCAGGTTTACCAGTTTACCGATAAGGCCGACGCCACACTACGCGGATTTTCCGCCGCGTCTCTTCAGTTGCGGAACGACGCTATATTTTTTTCCATATAATATTCGCTTATCAAACACACTACGCGGATGGTCGGTCAACCCATTGGCTTTGCCGATTTTACGCGACGTGAAAGACGTGGCGGAAGATACGCGCTGTTTGGCGCCGGTTTAAATGTGGTTTTTTATTTTATTAATTTCATTACCGAATTACCTACTGGGAAATGTATTTTCACTTACCGAAATCTGTAAATAAAAATAAGCGTATTTGTGGTGATTTTTGAAGGGGGCTTGAATCAAGCCATTTTTCAATAATATTTTAATTAGATGATTTTTGACACCTATGATGATTTTTTGAATAATATATTTTCATTTAGCCCTTCATTTTTATACAGCTACATACCTACGTACCTACATAGTATAGAATCAGAGAAACCTTATCGTCAGCTTTATACTTTAATACGCTATATACCTACATAAGAACCATCCTCATGCTATATAGTGGCAATTCATGTACATTTATTCAAGATGCAAGAGTCTGGGATCTATTGATAATAATAGTTGTTTCCGAATAATAATCTGTTGCTAGGTGGCACGTGATAATTTCAAGATAAGTTAATAAGGACAAGTCCTATTGGATTGGATATCTTTGGTATTAATTAATTGGGGGAGGTTGTTCTGCGATAGACCTCTTTCGTTGTTTTGATAATAAATTATTTACTCTAACTAACCATCGCACCGATTCATTTTGCAGGGGTAGGTAGATAGAACACAATCTTCTACAATATTCTCTTGGCAAAATATTTTTGTCTCAATCATATTATCATGCAACAGAGCCATCCTCCAATTCTAGGTTTGTCTAGGTCTTTCGCGGACGCTTTCCAGTTGTTTTCACCTCTTGTATTTTACCACCTTCTTCTTACTCTTACGTTCCACACGACTAAACCATCTCAACTATCTGTGAAGGCGATTGCTTCATGCCAATTAATGCTTTAATATATAATAAACATATATGTAGTGTTCCATATATTATACATATACCTACACCGGAATGAATTTCAACTCGGTGGACATGTGTCACAAAAAAAGGAGAAGAAATAAAAAATACAATAAAAGGCAAAAAATAAATAATAAAATAAATAAAAATGTGATTTTTTTAAATTAATATATAGAAAATTGTAGAAAAATTTATGTACTCTCTATCAAAAATAAACGTTCCTACCCGGTTACGTACGTCTGATACGAAATTACTTTCACCACTTGTGATATTTGAGGGTGGAATATATTTTGTACCAAACTTACAGGTTCTTTCGTTTTGAAAAAAAAACCCTTATTGATTTCTGACTGTTCTTTAGAGAGTTTCTTGTATGTCTCTTTGTAACGAGCCACGTAATTCCACGTTTTGATCATTGTGATCATTTGTTGTTGGGCTGAATTCGCTGTCATTGGACCTTCTTCTTCTTCGTCACTATTTTCCATGGAATTAACGCGCTACTTTAAAACCTTGAATATCTTTTATGTCTACTAATTTTTACTCAATTTTATATTATCAAAATCATGTAAAAAAGGATGATCTAAAAACAGAATCCGTTTTATTAAAAATATTAATTTGTATTCTGTAAATATAGCTTTTTTTGGTATATCGAATATAAAAAAACGAAATAAAAATAGCATTGTTCTATAATTATTGGAGCTGAATCTAACTCTGCGTAGTGTAGAGTCGCTCGTGTCCACTGTGATCTGTGCCGTTGCAGCGGGGCCGACATCTATACATTTATTAAAATTAGATTCCTTTCGGGCGACATGTGCTGCGAATATTTTACGACACTCGCTGGAAGTTACAAAGTGTCGGAACTAAGACGTACAGGGTTCCGCTCGGTATGACGTGCTCGCTGCTCAGCGGGCGGAACAGGGCGGTGCGGGGAGCGTGGAAAGGGTTGACGTTTGAAAATAAAGCGAATTTAAGTTTCACGACTTAAACCAATTTTTGAAACCCATAGGACACCCTTTTATTGCTGTTTTAAAAAAAATTTAATCCCATTTTTAATAGATATGATATTTGAGTATGGAATTGCTGTGGGTATTCACCTCTCATCGGTCAACAAACATCGCTCGATTTTCAATATCCGGAGTACTGCTTCCTATCGTACGATGCACAGCGTTGACCGATGAATTCGCGCACTCCACACTAAGCCTTGCCAGGTGATATCGTCTCGTAAAACGTGTTGATTTACATCACAGTTCTTTATTATATTTTTTTACTAACAGATACCCTTACGTATAATTAATTTATCATAAAAGGTATCATGTGATCTTATTTATAAAATATTTATACTTTGTACTCTAATATCACACTAGGATCAGGGTCGACAACGGCTTGCTGATATCTGTTTGTTAAAAAATAAAAATACAACCTGTTAATGTAAAAATTATGAATAACTCGTAATGGGGCTAGCTTTGTTACCGGGGTATTAATATTTGCTCTAGTAAATCTTCTCAATTTGCCTTTTGCAACTATATTAGATAAATCTTACTTACCTTAACATATATTTTTCTACATTTCAACAATTCAAGCCCATAAATCTTACGTACAAACGATATATATACGATACAAAACACATTTTCCATACAGTCGCCAAGTAATTTACATAATGTATGTTTCAATCCATTTGTTTCCAATTCCAATCAATTTTGAAATTGAAATTATTTTTAGCCACTTTCGTTTATTTATTAAAATCAAAAAAACATTTCTGCCTTAAAAATCTCAAACGGGAAAGGATCGACACTAAATAGAGAATATTCAACTTTTTAAGAAAATCACCTGAGCTTTGCGTATTCAACATAGTTAAGTACAACATACTTCCCAGGTTTTCAACAATAATTCATTTCAATACCAGAAGCTTAGTAGATGGACACCTTCAAACTATCCTATGTAAAAAAAATTATACTTTTAAAGGGAATGAAAGCAGTTGTAATCATGGAACTGCGACTCAATATTTTGGACAACGGCTTGAATAATTCATTTTACTACACTAGATTGATTTATCTAGTGTAGTTACGATTTTCGATATGTTTGCCATGTTTAAAAAAATGATAACGGGCTTGTTAATTTTGAAACAATTATGAATTGGTTAAAAAAATTATTCGCCCATTATTACGAGATGACGTTTTTACAACCGGTTTGGAACAAAATGTTTTAAAAAAAAGTCTGTTGTTAAAAAAAATACGTCACGTTTACTAGAAAATACGATTATGCATAAATAAATACTTTAACTCTACAAATACATAAGCGAAGGGGGATATTCTTTCACTGCAACCCACTCCCCCCCCTTAAAGAACTAGTTTTTTCTTTCATCTGTGTACATATTTTACGCTCTGTGGGTGTACCTTAAATACAATGTACGCATACATTGATTGTCACATTGACCATTTGAAGTAGTTCATGAAATATGAAGTAACGGCCTTGTATAGCTCCTATAACTGCTGCGAAAACAATCGGTGGTATGTTTTTCAACATAATATTATAACAATATCGTCTACTTGATTATTGCTCAATCGTTCTTAATGAGAGAAATACAATTGTCCCGTACATAACCATTTTTATTGCATAGGATGAACACAATGAATGTATTTAATGATCGTGTGTCTTGTTGGTATTCTGAAATCATTAATTCTGTAGTTTTGAGAAAGAAATCTTCTTACCGACCACAGGGGGTATCCACTGCGGGAGATATATTTTCATAATGTACGAATATTATAATGAATTAAGCTCTATTTCGCTACTTGATAATAAGCATTGCGGTGCAGACATTATTTAATTACAGATGTAGAAAAGTATTTACATTTATTATAAACTTACCAATTAATTGATGTACAAAATAATAAAATCATAAATGGTTTTGGGAAAAAAGTATGGATTGTTTTGTTTTATTTATTTGTAAAAGCTACATATTATAAAATTAGTAATGAAATATTATTATTATTATTTTTAAAGAAATGGACATGAAAACATGGAATACATGTCGCATCAATATTATTACCTACTATTTTCAAACTAAGGTTTCTAGTGTCCTGAAATGGGGCTCGAACCATCGACCACCAGATAACATGGCAATCGTTATGACAACTACACCAACAAGCTAATCTATTAATATAGATAATTAATCAATTCTTGCACAGCTATATAAATAGTTTTTTTTACTTGTAGGTATGTTTATGTTGAAATATCAAAGAATGGTTGAATTATTTGAGACGTAGTGGTGTTGGAGAAGAATGGAACAAATGGTTTGCACTGTGTTAGAAATGGGGTCTATAATAAACACCATCAAAATTCAAGGGGGCCAATAGATGCCTCAGAATACCAGATTGATTGATTTGCTGAATACTCGACATTGTGCATTAGCAGATTTTAGTTTGTGATACAAGACCTTACTCTTAATTTTTTTACTTTAAGCGTTATTATTTCATTTGGTATGCCTTGAGTTTAACTAAGCGTGTTATACGAATTTAGGTGTTTGTTAGATGGAGCACTCTCAGGGCCGGTTGTTTCAAGTTGGATTAAAGTAAGCGTTCTTTTAAAGCATAGATTTTTACGTTCTCCACCAATCAGACGATCCGTTTTCGTAAAAATCTATGCTTTGATCGACCGCTTACTTTGATCGAACTTGAAACAACCGGGCCTCAATCGTCTATGAGACGGGAGTGATAGTTAAAAATTTGTTGAAGTCATGGATTCAAAACATTTTCACGTTCGCTCTTTATATAAATATTTCGGAAGCATTTTTTAACTCAAATAACAGGGTTAGCTCGCAGAATGTGGGTAGGTAGGTACCTACTTTTGTACTTATATCATAAATTTATGATCTCCATCTAGTGCAGTGTGGAAATAATTGTACTTTGCACGTATTATGGAAATTGAAAGCTATGAAATTACCCAAATTTTTTTTCTTAATCGAAAAAATAATTTTTAGAGAAATTTCAGAATATACTTACATATTTTTTCTAACACATTTTTCGATTTTTATATATATATCTACAATATCCCTATTTCTACGATACCTTTTTATTATGTAAGCAATTTTTATTGACAGAAATGTAATAATTTTAGAACGGGACAGATTTTTCTATTGGTTGGCTTTCGACTATAGAACGACAGAGAGATGGTGCTCAATAGCACTGATGCATACATTTAAAAAGCGGAGCTATAAAAATGTTAAAGTTTGTTGGTCTAAATGACGGAAACTATTAACCCCCTAACGGAGTGGAAATTAACAAATCAAACAAAGAACTGGGCGATCCCTCCCTTAATTTAACGATGTCGTTAACGAAGACAAAGCATTTGTGTGGCTGACAGTAAGCCTATCAGAAAGAACCTAATAAAAACTCATCACTTACCATTTCGTGGCTGATAAACAAAAAGGTCTTCCAAATTTTCATAGCACAAGCGTTTAGCTTAATTTGAAAATAGTAAGAATATTTATGTGACACGAATTTCGTGTTCGCATTTCTATTTAAAAGAAAAAAAGAATCTCACCTTAAATTTTGATTTTTAAATTTGTCTACTAATTTATAAAAATATGTTTGAAACCTTACTCTTTTTTTTCAAAAATGCATCTTTTTCAAACATAGTTGTCTGCGCTGAAGGAAAAAATGAATGTTTATATTTTACATTATAATAATTATAATATTAATACAAATTACTCAAACATAGCATATCATAAATAAATAAAATATCGAGTACACAATATTAAATTTTAGTATTTATGTATAACAAAAAACCTCTATTCACGTACACATAATGAGTGAAAACTCATAATTTGAATATACAGTATTCTGCAGCTTCAAACTTATAATTATCAAACAAAGTATGAAGAAATAGTAACACAAATGAACAAGAATATCCCTGCTTATATAATCCTTGAACGGATCTGGTCTGAACTGCTACATATGAAGGAAATGATTCGCCTTGATCACGATGATTCTCTGTTGGGATATAGAGATAATTGTTTTACTTCTCTTTGTTACACTTTCACAAAAAATGATTCACAGTTTGATCGCTTGCTCTGATCTGAAAGAAGATACTCCCTTTGACCACACTAAATCACAATTGAATTTTATATAACAAAGTTCTTTCTCCTTTCAATATTGATTCTGATATATTAGGTCCTTACATATGAAATTGACGTTTAGTATGGGAGGAACATAAAGCCGATTTTTTTTTATTATAATATATTTATTTAATCAAAGTATGTACCATTGCTATCTATGCGCTTTTGCCATCTCATAGGTACTTCATCGATCCCTTTACTAAAAAAACCATTCGGACGGCAATCAATAAAATCTTTGAAGGCGGTTTGGACTGCCCCATCGGAGTTGAATTTTTTCCTTTGCAAGAAGTTATCCAAATTTGGAAAAAAATGGTAATCTGTTGGGGCAAGGTCCGGAGAGTACGGTGGATGTCTTAGACATTCCAATTGAAGCTCCTCTAATTTGGTAGCCGTCTGTTGTGCAGTGTGTGGTCTAGCGTTATCATGAAGCAGCAGTGGCCTAGAGCGATTAACCAGCCTCGGTTGTTTAGCAGCTAGATTTTCCATCATGGTTTGCAGTTGCTGACAATAGACATCTGCCGTAATCGTCTGGCCAGATTTAAAAAAGCTGTAGTGAACGACACCAGCACTAGTCCACCAAACGCTCACAAGTAATTTTTTTGGAGTCAATTTTCGCGTGGGGCATGGTTTGGCTGGTTCGGCAGGGTTCAGCCATTGCGATGAGCGCTTCCGATTATCGTACAGGATCCACTTTTCATCACAGGTAATGATTCGATTTAAAATCCCTTCATTATTGTGCCGGTTGAGTAATGCAACGCAGCAGTCAACGCGCGTTTGTTGATTTGCTTCACTCAATTCGTGAGGTACCCACCTTTCAAGCTTTTTCACCTTACCAATTTGCTTCAAGTGGATTAAAACAGTTTTATCACTAACACCGCAGCTTGCAGCTAACTCGGATGTGGTTTGCGATGGATCCGCTTCCACAATAGCCTTCAATTCTTCATTATCAACTTTGGTCTCCGGCCGTCCACGGGGCTTGTTCTGCAGGTCGAAATTTCCAGAACGAAAACGTTGGAACCAAAAACGCACTGTGTTTTCTTTTGCGGCACCGTCGCCATACACATGATTAATCCTTCGAGCCATTTCTGCAGCACTGGTGCCACGGTGGAACTCGTACTCGTAAAAAACGCGATATTTCAAGTTTTTCATTTTGTAAACTGAGTGACGCAAAGAAAAAAACAATTGAGGAAAAAACAAATGAATTATAATTTTAAAAACACAAATACATGAGTAAATAGCTGTATGAATTTGGATTTGGAATTCCTAACCAAAGAGAAGATATTTGAGATCAAATTTGCCAGTACGGCAAAACGCCAATTTCATATGTAAGGACCTAATATTAAATAATATTAAAAAAGCGCCATCTGGTGCCTTAACATTTATCTCAATATTAAAAAAATTAAAACGTGAAATGAAGAAATTAAGTAAAGTAAAACAATAATTTTATTTTGTGATATATCATAATTATGGTACATACGTAAGCAAAAATATGGATTGGTCATATACAGAGTGTCCCGTATCTCGACGTCAATCGACGTCACGATGAAATCGGGTGATAGGCCAAGACATAATAGTTATCAGAAAGATATTTTTAAAAAAAAATTTAAAAAGTCAGTTAAAACTGGGTAAAGAATTGATTTTAAATATTTGGTTTGGTCAAAAAGTGACATTTTCTTCCAAGCTGGAGCAGTAAGCTTAAAATTTTTGATAAAAATTTACAGAAGCATTATTCAGGACTACATAATAATAAAAAAATTAAGAAAAATAAAGATTTGTAGCAACAAGAGTGAAAATACCGTCACAGGGTGTAGATTTTTTTGATTTTTTTTAAACGCTTATAATTTTTAAAACACGTGACTTAGATTTTTTTAAATATTTTTCTAATAATTATTATGACTTGGCCTATCATCCGATTTCGGCTTGACGCCGAGATACGGGACACCCTGTATATAGACTGAACAATAATTTATCATTTTATTGTGACCAATAAATAGGCGATAAACCATCTGAAACAGAACTGCACGTTGGCACTGCTAGGCTCGACTGTACTACGTGCGAGATCAAAACGATATTTCGAATTTGTTTACAGATAAAAGTCACTTGAATTGCAGCATCAAACTCCGTCCAAGCTGTTTATTTCTGTTGGCTGTAAAGTATTGTGATCGGCCATCTCATATTTCACGATACCGGTCAATTTTACTGGTACATTCATAGCTTGTATTCTTTTTAAATGATTTTGATGTTTATTTATGTTAACGAAATAAATTTTAGATGTATTAATGTCGCTGTTTTACAAGTCAATAAACATGCCCGTTAATTTTAAATTAAACATTTTTTTAAATGATTTTTTTAAATATTTTTTGAAATACACATTTAGATGGTACCTACCTTCTAATATACAGTTTTATAATATAAACTACATAGTTACTTTGATCGAAGTTGGATTCATGTAATTGTAGGCACTATATAGGTACCTACATCAATTTCTCACTCTCCTGTATATCAATTCTAAAACGATGAAAAAATGGATGCAAGACAGAAAAATCCGAAACCAATCGAGTCAAGAACACATTTAAATAATTAATTTTCTTGTTGAAAATGTGGAATAAAAAATCTTGCGTATTGCCTCATTTTTGACAGATAAATTGTATATTTGAAAGTACCGAGCATAGTGAAAATGTCAATGCAAGGTGAAAATCATTACATCGACCTTAAAATTCTAGATAAAATAAGCTGCGAAAATAAATTATGACACCAGAGCGCACCGTTTGAGAAATTTTGTTAATCTCCGCTTTATGATGATAATTTTTAGTGTGGTTTTAGAGAAAATTAAAATCTTAAGTTGATTCCATAATTCCGAAAATTGTAATAATATAATGATGATAAAATGATTAAGGTACTCGTAACTAAAAATAATTAACTACTAATGTATTAATATCGTTTTTATATTTCATAATTACACACGCTTCTTACTATCAAATCTACTCTATAAAAAAACTTTCGTTTAAATTGTACAACCACTGTTATAAGGTATGTTTAAAATAATTTCGTATACTTGTGTTTATAAATTTTGAATTATGTTTATGAAGTTGACATTACTAATAAAATATTTTTTTCTCTAAAATGTATGTAACTTGTAATTCTAAAAGTTAAGTAACTTGTAAGAGTGGCCTACACAAATACACCCAGGACCGAATTAGTGACAAGACAATGATAAGAAAATTTTAAATGCGTTTGTGGTTAGTTTTTGGTGAAAATTTTGTAACAAGTGAAACTAGAAAAAACATTAAGTATTTATCGTTATCATTATGGTCATTGGATATATTTATGTGCATCCCATCACCGCGGAGTTGTAGGCCGAACTTGGCCTATATCTCCGAGGTGATAGGACGCTCTCCTGATGATGTTAATACTTCAGCGAAACGTCGAGATTTACTTCTCAGTGTAAATATACGGTTCGTATAAAATATCCATTTATTTAACACATAAATAGAAAAAACATGTAAAATATTTGTATATGTATGTAAAAAAATTGGAGGAGCATGTACTCATGTAGAACTTATACTTCTTTGGCGTGATTTTGGTAATTGATATTAATATAGTGGTTAAAAATTTATGCCTAATATATTAATAGTATAATAATATATCTAAGGAGATAATAAATATTATTGATAATACTTGAATATCTATAGTTTAATTATTAATAATTTTTTTGAAGTATGAAGTGTGATAGCTAAAACAATAATAAGAAAATTCTTCTACTCGACACCTCATGAACCAAAATACGTGGACATTTTTAAAAAAAGTGCCAACCCACATTAATGTTTTAATAATTTTCGGTTCCGTAAAGTTTCTAAACTATAAAACTTTAATAACCAAATTGAAATTTGAATGAATGGATGAGCGTTTTGTTTCCAGACATAATCATAGGTATGTTATAAGTAGGTATTTGTTTTGAAAATGAATATCTGACAATTATGTCAATTTTGTCAATAATAATAATCGACAATAACATATACCTACACCTAAAATTGTAATCCAATAAACAGTTTTTAATTTCAATTCAATAACCAATCATTCGTCAGCTTTTAAATTGAGCATCCTTATGATTGGTACACGATTCAAGATGATTGACAAAACATTATTTTTATTACTGAAACAATAATTTCAAGTGAACAAATTTTTGACAGCTTAATAGATGCGCGCGCATTTTTTGCACACTTGTCTCGCATTTTTGCTGCGCACATTTCCGTTACGATTAAGATTTAACCCTCAAACGCCAAAAGAATTTAACCACAAAAATATTTAATTTTATTATTATTTTCCACTCTTAGAATTCTCCCGGTTTTCCTCGATCCGCCCCTGAATACACTTGAACCATCACTTTCCCCCTGACTACGTCGTACTACAACACATTGCCATTTTGTAACAAGCGAGTCTTTTGCTTGCAGTGTCTTTTTACCTAACATCAAGTAAATCACGTCCCGTGTAAATTGGAGACACAGGTGGCCCTTCGAGAACATTCGCAGCATGGAGGATCCAGGCTGCTCGGCCCCCAGCTGACGGGGTCGGAGGGATGAGACCCATCATGGCCAAGCCACTTACATCTTACTTACCTTCACACCACTTACTCGCGGGGTGGCAGGCAAAGCACAAAGCTACAACCGTGTTTCGCCAAGCAAGCTCGACAACTGTTGAAGAACCTGACCTAATCTGATAAAACTTATAGACTAAGATGAAATATACAAGTCGCACAGAATTAAGCTAATTATATGAGTAACGTTGATGGAAGTCTTTCTATATAAAGGCTCAGGGCTTAGGACCCGTATGAGCTGGCTTAAGTGATCCACATCCACAAATGATATAAAAAAAATTGTATGTAGGTAGGTACCTACCTACGTTCTATATCAGTTTCATTCATACATTCGAATGTACTATATGGTTTGTGACTATGTGGACTTTGTCGATTGTCTACCATGAACTTACCATGATTTTTATGAGTCATCATCTCGAGATATTTTGACGAATTATTCTCAGTAACTCAGGACACTCGGAGGCATATCCCAGGGATAAAATAGCGGTGTCCAGCTTCAAAACGAAAGAAAAAAGAATTTTGTAAAAAAAATATTGCACAAATTATACCAGACATAATCATAGATATGTTATAAGTAGGTAATACTATACTATTTACTATTAAAAGTGTTAAATACGGATAATTGAATAAATAAATATTTGATTTTATGTTCACGTTCGCCACTTCGTCTACCGAATCCTTATTGACTTATAGGAGTACAAGAAAAGTTGTACGATATTGGCTAGTTCAAGGTCGGTTATCAATTTTTTTACACATCGCAAAAAACAAATGCGCCAATTTTCAGGTAAAATTACGAAACCAGACCTTCGCATTCGAGCCGGCCCCGCGCTCACGAGGTCGCGTGTGTCCGTATAAAATATAAATGTATCATAAATAAATTTCACGTTTTTTTTATAACGGGAATAGCATTTTAGATGTGCTGCGCGGCCGGCCGACAGGGGGACGAGCTGTGATCCGAGATGAAATGGAATAAATCATCGCCTTATAAATGCTGCGATGGACCACTGACACTTGAATTACAACATCGCACCGGGTCAAATTTTTGACACACAAAACACGTTTTGAATGTGTGAATGTGCGTCGCGTTTTTAATACCACAAAACTACAGGCTGTTTTTTTTTTGAGGTATTGAACTTTAAAATAGAATAAAATACATAAAAATCGTGATAATGGCCTTGGTATTTATTGGAAGGATAACTTTATTCTATTAGTGTTTACATTTAAATGCTATGATAAACATAGAAAGTATTTTCGTATTAATCATTTAAATTATGGAAGTGCCTTCGATAAGAACATTTGTAATGAAAGAGCGATGAGATTAACACATTATAGAGATTAAAAAAATCAAATTTGAATAATTTAATATAAAAAAATTCCGATTAATATGCCAACGATAATAAATTTATTTTGTTGAAAACCTATTAGCATTTGACAATAATTGTATATACCAAAATAATATTCTGTCTGCTTACATTGTTAGCGGTAGGTACATAATGGCATTCTAGTGCCTACTCTGATGTATGGAAGTGAAGCCTGGAATTGGCAAAAAAAGGAATGAAAGTGGACTGATGCGGTGGAAATGCGGTCATTAAGGTGCTTGTGTGCAAAATCGTTGGTCGATAGAGTGAAAAATTAACAAATTAGAAAATGAAAGTAATGCTGGCTATGGTGTGGTGTAGAATAAAGGAAGAGGAGAGTGCTCAGATGGTTTGGTCATGTAGAACGTATGAGCGAAGAAAGGATGGTTAAGAAAATATATGGGGCGAGTGATAAAGGCAACAGGCGTCCGCGAAAGACCTGTAATGATGAGATACTATAAGTATGGAGGATGGCTCTGTTAAAAGCCTCAACGACCATAGAGCTTGCATAAGAAGATGTATGAATGTAGCCGAAGCAAACATGGTGTGCGAAGAAGAAGAAGATAGAAGTTCTATCCTCTCTGCCTACACCTGCGGGGAAACGGTGTGATGGTTAGTTAGTTAGTTATATTCTGTCTGCAGAATGTGATTAAAGATTTAATTAATTTTAATTACAAATACCAACCCCAATAATAATAATATTAATTTTAATTGTGTTTTAAATTCAAGTTTTGAATATTAGTCGAATACCTACGTAGGTAACAGGTAGGTACCTAGGTATTAATAGAAAATAATTTTATTAAAAATTATTAAACCAAATTTTTAAAAATGTACCTACCTAATTTTTTTCAATATCCATCGCGTATATTTCAAATACCTAAATATAATTTAGTATTGCTTATGTGACAATTAAATTATATTTTTATAATATACGCAAAATTACAATTATTTTACAACTATATTATATGCCAGAAGGCACCTACCTAACTAGCTACCATTTAATTACTCAGTGAGTGTGTTAAACTTAAATAAACAGCTCATTTTAGGCTTAACAAATAAACCTACTCTTTGAAAAAAAAATTGCAAAACAAATCGGAACAAAGTTAATATAAAAAAATTCTCTTTGTAATATTTTTTTTATTAGTTCCACAATCATTCGAAATTAACATGTAAATATGTGTTTATATGCATGTAGAAGAGTGTTAAATTTTTTATCATATAAATTTACATAGACCTATAAAAGTTTACTTCCTATCCATTGTGTGTTTATATGATTTTTACGAGAAGCAATTAGTACTTAGTAAAGTCCGCTCAAATTGTATTTTTATATATCAATAAAAGTCAAGTTAATGAATTGACACGTAAAAATTATGCTTTACTTTACGGATCATAAACTTCATAATTTACGCCATTTTGAGATATAACATTGGATAGCATTTAAATTAGACAGCTATGATACGGTGGAAAATAATTTAATAGCATGATAATAATTATTTATTTATATGATTAGTACCTACCTAACGTATACGAATAGTTTGTAAAACTATGCGTCTAATTATGTGTAATTAAAAAAGCGGTATTGTTTTAGGTTTTTGTAGCTCCATTTGTCACTCTTTATATTTTTCTTTTATTTTAAAATATATATTTTTATCAACGCACGAAAGAATGTATTAATATCACATTGTTCTATAATAATACACCTAATATCTAGGTACCTACCTATTTATTAAATAAAGCAAATAATGTCGTCCTGGATTTAAGATCATAATTATTTTATTTTATTTTAACACAGCGTTAAAAAAATAAAGACAGATCATAATTACTCAGTAGTAGGTAGGTACTACGTATAAGTATAATATTATTTTTATTGTAATTTTTTTTATACGTAACTTACCACTGAATGGTTGTTTTTTGGGTGCGAAATAAAATAAAAATAATCACAATATTATTAATACTGCATAGAATAAACACACGCATTTATCTACTTACTTATCTACGCTACAACTGAAATTATTCAATTATTTGGGCATTATTTAATAAAAATCTTGCGTTTGAATAAATCTTACATAAAAGCGTAGAATTATAATAGCCATTAAAAAATAAGTGAGCTCTGATGTGTAATAAAAGCGGTGTGATTGTGTAAATAAATCTGCAATTTTTTCACTGTAAAATTAATCGTAATTGTCCTTTTAACCTCTTTCGGCGGCGCGACCATATTAAAATCGTTAAAAATTTAGGCCCGTCGTGAACAAAACGAATGATATAAAAATAACATAAACAGTAAGTCAAAAGAATAATGTTACACAATCAGATATAAAGTAACGGAACATAATTACTATCACCTTTCATTGAGTTCTCTTGTTTTCTAAGCAAAATATTAAATTACTCGTTTGCATTAGATCGGTCATTTTTTTCGTCAGCGTAGGCAAGCATGGCCGAACAGCTGAATTTGTTCCCAGATTGAAAGAGACACAAATCTTGTCTGTATGGTTGCGTCTCTGTTGTACGCTTGTCAGGGGGCTGAAGCGAGTGAAACAAAACACTTGTTTTCGTAGCTCTGTCCCGCTTAATTTTCCCGGTGTGTTCCGTGTGAGAGGGATGGAAACACGGAGCTTGTATTGCGCTGTCTTTGTTCCACTCATTGCACTGCGCATGAGCAGATATCATCGACCCGCCATGAGATGCAGCGCGCTCAAACAAAGCGTTCAGCCATCTTGATTATTTTCGTGTATCTTTTTTTTAAATCTTGTCTCTACTCTCTACTACGCGTATTGTGATCCCTAACCTCCCATCTTGTGTCAGTTATGAACTGATATATCTTTTTAAAAGTTGCAGTGGAATTATATTCTAACCCTAGCACTAGCGTTCTCTTATATGAGTTTTGAATATATTCTTTGGGTAAAATAAACCCCACGATTCAATTTAACTCACTCAGTATGATAATATAATCAAATTTTTCTTAAACGTTTCTGTCATACCTTCCTACATATGTTAGTTTTAATATAGACCTTTCCTAATCTTTTTCAATGTGCCATCGTATTCTTAAACTAACTAATCATCACCCCGTTTTCCAGAGGGTTAGGCAGAGAGGATAGAACGCCACACTCTTTTATCCGGGCACACAGTGGCGTGCAGTGGGTATAAGCTGTGACTGACTATATACCTATATTAAAAATACCTATAAGGGTATATATATTTTTTGAATTTTTTAACGGTATATAATGAACTAGTTTGAGTAGCTTCAATCCACAAAAATAACTGCACTATAAAAGAAGTATTGTAAACAAGATTTTCTAAATAAATAAATATTTTATATAAAGGTAATACGGCAAAAATTTTCAATGTACGAGTATTTCGAAGATGATTTTCTTCTTCTTCTTCATCAATCTTCATCTCTCCACTGTCTCCTCTTTCATACCCTTCCATTCTTCCTTGTTTTTGCAAATTGTAGCCATTTCTTTCCCCCCACAGCGGCTATATCGTCGGCCCATCTCTTTTGAGGTCTTCCGATGCCTCTTTTATTCTCCCGAGGTCTCCATTTCAGAACTCTGGGAAGCCATCTTGTAGCATCCTGCCTTGCAACATGTCCTGCTCATTGCCATTTTAGCTTCGCTGCACGATACATGATATCCACTACTTTAGTTCTGCGCCTAATTTCGTATTCTATCTCTTAGACTTACTCTAAGCACGGATCTCTCCATGGATCGTTGCGTGCATTTGAGCTTTACTACACTTTTTTTTATAAGGGCCATACTCTCCACTCCATATGTCATCATTGGCAGTATGCATGATTCAAAGGTTTTTCTTTTTAGACTAATTGGGATCTCTTTGTTCTCGAAGATATGTTTGAGTTTGCCAAAAGCAGCCCAGCTCATTCCTATTCGTCTTGGCAATTCTGCTGTTTGGTAATCTTTATCCATTCTTATCTTGTTACCTAGGTATATATATTCATCTACTATTTCAATATAATATAATTATCAATGATAGTGATGACTTTGTTCTCTGGACTCAAAATTTTGTTTTCTTTATATTCATCTTAAGACACACTTTTGAGATGAATTTTATAAATAAAATCGGGAATAATACTTATTTCAGATACATGTTTCTTTTCACAAATATAAATTTAACATTTTATGACATCGATGGCAATTTCGTCGTCAATAATCAATATGATTTGACAAATAGTATTTACATTCACCATAGAAATGAGAACATTTCTAAGTGATGTGGGCATAGTTCTCACTTGGCATAGAACCTTTCGAAGAAACACGCAACACGCATAATTTACTTGTCTATTACAAAAAACTCGCAGACCTAGAGCTATGTAAAAATACACGGTTCAGAGCGAGTTTTTTCTCGACTCGACTAGATCTATGGAACAAATTTGTTGGGCGCAAACAAGTGAGATAAATTAAGAATCGACATGAAGTTCGGTACATAAAAGTCGGAAATAAAACTTCTAGCCGTAGGACAAATTATGGCTTGAATTTTAAATCTGGAAAAAACGGATACGTCACTTTAAACAGAAATGTCAGAAATAAAACTTCTAGCCGTAGGACGAATTACGGCTACAATTTTAAATCAACTTTTTCTTAAGATAAGGATTATTTAATTAATATTTATTTCCCAGAATCTTGCTTGTATACGCTGCACGCCACTACTGGCACACCACTATTTCTTCATCCACTTTCATACATCTTCTCATGCACGCTCTTCGGTTGTTGAAGCTTCTAACGGGGCCATCTTCCAATATTTGATTCTTAGTCAGGAATTTACGGTAATATAATGTATTTTAAAAATAAGATCTTTAAAAATCATGATATTCCTAAAAAATTATTACCGATTTAGCCATTTATCTGAATCATTAAATCAGATAAAATAAATTCTTTGATTGAAGAGACGTATTTGCATAATGTAAGCATTCAAATTGAAATCTAATAACTTATTCTTCAAACACAGAAAAATTGTTTTGAAATCTATTAATTTGCATACCCAGATAAAAATGCATTTATATTTTTAAACATTATTTTATTTATAAGTGTCATTTCTTTTCTCTCGACATCAGAATAATTCTGACTGCAGGTAATTTCTATATATATTTCTCATTAAATACATTTATTTTGTTAATTATATTAAATATATTTTTACATAAAATAAGAAGTCTTCATTTTTGTTAAAAACGATAGTTGTTTAGGTATATGATTATTTGTATTAATTCTGAAATTTTGTTGATGGTGCCAGAAAGAGAGGGCGATCGCGGAAAACGTGGCATGACCAGATTAACCAGAAACTGGAAGATGGTCCCAGTAGAAGCCTCAACATCCGGCGAGCTTGCATGCGAAGATGTATGAATGTGTATGAGGCGAGAGTTGTATGTCAGGACAGAAGAGTGGGGCGCTCTATCCTCTCTGCCTAACCCCATGGGGTGACGGCGTGATCGTAAGTGAGTGAGTAAGTATATTTTCCAGCACAAGATAAAAATACCTCGAGTGTACTAGATGGGTCAAAGCGACCCGGACCATATGATTGGGTTAAAATAAATGTGATAAGAATATTATCTTAAGGAATAAAATAATGTTATCAGTATGGCCACTGTAAGAATGCGGTTGAATCTGTGCACAATCTGCGCACAAACGCATTCGGAGGGTGTGACCTAATCCAATATAGGCCAATTAGCTTCAGTAGCTAGAAGCTTGACGAGTCTTCTTCGGGTGACCAAGCTCGACGTGCTTTAATGTTTTTAATGTTTGCGTGGGTAGGACTTACCTACAGCATCCGGAAGTAGGCAGTGATCGATTATAATACAAACAATGTTGTATTCTCTCGTGTGTGTTTGTAAACACGAGTTTCTATCGCTCGTACAATTATAATAAAACGCATATTGGCGTTCCGCGCGCGAACGACTCCATTGTTTCGGCGGCAACAATGTATCGGGCGGAGCGGCCGAGCGCGACGGGCCGCCGTCGAGGCCGCGTATCGCGCATGGCTAATGGAACTGCTGAAACTTGAAACAAAACTCTGTTTCCTTAATTAACCCGAAGGAACTCGATGGAAATGGAAATACGACGACGCCTCGAACATTCCAACACGTGGACCAAGAAATTTGAAATCTTGGAAAACGGTTTGAAGGCTGAAAGTGTATTTTTTTCAATGGAAGGAATAAAACTAAACCAACCAATGAATTGTAATATATGTCAAATAATTCGGAATACATTAAATAATATATTGATTAAAACTCTACTTAAAAAATATAGAGGTATCGTTACCAACTCTCTAATAAATAAAAATAAAAAAAACTGAGTAATCTGTGTACCTACACTATTTCATGAGAAGGACATTATTATTATTTTTATTTTATTTATTATTTTTATCATCATTATTTTTGACAAATATAATTATAACGTTCAACTAGTATAATTATGACTTTCAATATTTTTAACTGATATAATTATAAGTCAAATCATTATTAACAATATTATAAAGCATTAAAAGAGTTTATTAATAAGCTAAGTCATTGGCAGCAACAAAAATTGATACAAGACACCCCGAAGTGAGAATTTAAACAGCCCTTACTCTTAACTAAGGCTAGAATAAAATATATATTTTTTGTATACCTACATATAATAATTAATAAGATCCCACTCACTAAAATAATTTATCTTCAGATTTCTTTTACATTTATCAATATACAGAAGTAGTGAGTAATTGCATAAAATATTAATTTATTTTTCTTACACGTTACTTTGTTAAGATTTTTAGATTTCAGGGGGCAATTTATTGTATTTCAGGTTTTTAGAATAGCTTATTCTCTTAACCTTCTTTGAATATAGAAATCTTTCCAACGAGAAACAACCACTTCGTCAAAGGTGTGAAATTCTCGTGGTGGACTTAAATTTTATCTGAATGGACTGAATGTTCTATATCGACTTTGATGCGTATTCGTGCTTTTCTTAATCTGTATGAAAAGTCTTTAAAAAATATATAAAAATATATATACAAAATAATAAGAGGGATGCTCGAATAAATAATGCTATAAATTTGAATGCCAAGAAGTATTTATTTTAACATACATATTATTATCTGTTGAAGGGGGATATGAATACTTACTACGAATTGTGTCTATAATAACAATATCAGAATCAATATCAAAAATAATAATTTAGTTGTCTGTCCATCCGTCCGTAACATCGTGTAACGTCCGTAATTTAGAATTCACGTCTGAAAAAAACAAATAAAACGGCCGGAGAGTGTGCGAAAAGGAAATTTTTATTTTGTCACTATTTTTATTATGTAATGTCAAATCAAATATAATAAATAAAAACGTGATTCATTTTCGTGTTTTTTTTTTCGATGATTGATGCTGTGCGTACCCCAATAATGTAGTCAAGCGCTTGTCATTCTCAATAAAATTAATTGGTTCCCGTAAAAGTTATTCGAAATCCCGGCCAACGTCGTAAACTTGCGCAGTATCCACAACAAGCATGCGTTTTGAAGATGGTACCGGGATTATTTTTATGATACAGTTATTGACATAACGATTCTGTTACGATTATAGACAATACATAACCTTTATTATCAGGGAACAATTGTTTATCTGCCTATAATGTTTCGACATTGTGTGTGTTAAGGCGTGATTAACGTTTATTGGTCATAACGTTAACTTTACGGCGGCCATTAAAGACTTTATACGACCACTCTAAATCACTCGGCTACCGAGCCACCTCGTGGAATTAGCGCAGAATTGAATTTTTAAAGTCAAGCGAAGAACGTCCAAGCCACAATTGTATTATTTTATATAATTCATATAAAATATATTTTTTTTATATAAGTACCTACTAATATTTTTGTACATACCTACAATATTTTGAAATTAATATGGGTTTAAAAATTTTACATACAAATTATACAGAATTACAGTTTGATTAATTAGGTATAAATTTTGGAAATAAGAAAAGGTTTTTTTTTATAAAAAAAGTTTTTGTTTGTTTATATAAGTTATATCGTATTAAGCCCCTTTACAGCAATAACTTATGTAATTTATATTAATAAAAAGAAAATAGGTATATAATCACTAGGTATTTATTATGCTATTTTTGAAAAAGTTTTAAACTTGAGAGTTAAAACTTGATAGTTTTTTTTTTATTTTAATATTAAGTTATTATAATATTCAAACTTATAGTTATATTAGTACTCATATTGCACCTTTATTATGAAGATTATTTTTTCGCATTTTTCCTAAAGCATTCATTTTTAATTAACTAAATTATTTTATGATTGCTCTTTGCACAATAAATAAAGGTAAATTATAATTTTTAGTAAATTATGATTACCCAAATTATAAAATACAATTTTTTCATGGTCACACCGTATTACAAGCCCAACAATAACGCGGATAATAATTCCGAAAGGTAATACTTATATATCTTAAAAACATGTAACATGTTTACCATATGACATATGGTAAACATGTAACATATCCTCTCTGCATACATTGTATGCAGAGAGGATATTCTATTCTAAATAGCTATTACAACCACTTATCAAGTTCATGAACGCGAAATTTCTGAGCACTGTATCAAATTCTTTTGCCATTCTTTCCTACATAATTTGTTCATCAAGTTGTCTTAAGGAACCTCTATCTATATTTTTGAAAATCATATATAAGCAAGAACAAGAAAAACATATATTATATTATGAAAACACATATTTATTGAAAAGTTTTCAATTTTAAAAAAAGGTTCTATGATATTTGAAATTTAATTGATTCATCTAATTTGATTAACTAAAAACACTATTTTAATTTCCGCAAACTTTAAAAGACATTTTTCTCGATTGATATGGCAGTTACTTTGCTATGAAATATGATTATTTTGATTCTTTAGTAAACTCTATATCTAACTTTATAATACACACATGTTCAGTTATTCTGACGAAATAACTCATAATAATGTTTATATTGCAATATTTATTTAAGTTTAAATTAAAATCAATTTTTCTCTTTTCGACTATTTGCGGGTTGGGCGTGTTATGCTTTCATCCGTTTGAAATTTTAATATACTTGACTGTGATCACGTCTCCCGTTTTTTTTCTGAGCTGTACGCTCTTCTCGCTGAGAAAAAACGCAATAAAGAGAGAATTAGGAGACCCGTAGAAGCAATCAATTCGGGAGCCATTTGCGAACGTTTCGCTCGATACTTTTCATACTTCTTGCATTATACACTAGCTCAGCTCGATATCTTTGGATAAAAGACGAAAGTGATATTTATTTAATGGTTTTGGGATAAAATCAATCAAATTATAATGAAATCGCAAATAGAACGCCAATATACGTGTCACGATATACAATGATATATGTTTATTTTATTCATCATCTTAATTTTTTTTTATATATATCTGACAATCGATCAGTTGAATTTTATAAGCCCATTAAAGGTATATATTTCAAATTGTGTTTACCTATCATATTCATAATTGAAGTTTTTTAATTACATTTTTTATCCTTAACATAGTATTTTACTTTAATTATTATACTTTATGCGATTTTTTTTAGTTGTTTTATAGTGTAGTTTTTTTCCCATTAATATTACTTCTAAGTGTTGAATTCTTAATATTGCTGATTTTTAATATAGTCACTTGTAATAAAAATTATTGGTACCATTTTAATAAATCAAAATAAGCTCACCTCTGTTGCTGAACTGGATGTAAAATAATGTGGGCTATTTTACAGTATTTGATCAATTTTCTGGCTAGCTTTCTTCTTCTTCTTCTTTGTTGTGCTGATACTAAGCTGCTGATACCGCAATGGCATACGACGACGATGACTGTCGCATTTCTCATAATGTAGATAACTATTGTTGAAAGCCATTCAAACTTTTGCCTTGAATCATCTGTGGTATAGACGGATTTTGACGTTGATGAAATATTTAAGCACACGCGACTACGCAATAAACGATACCTCTAATATTGATACTCGAGGACTATCCACGGTAAACGAATAGTAGTCGCCAGTACCACATTTCAAGTTCGTCTTTTATCACACGGCAGATAGCATTATTCCACAGATAAAATAAAAATTGCATTTCACGACCAATAGTTAGAGAATCTCCTGGATAAGATCTACCCTGTTCTCTACATCTAAGATAAACTGGATAATTAAATTAATATATCCGGTAGGTGCCCGATCAGCAGAGTATCCTGAATAATAAACCCTAACTACCAACACACACGATTCATTAATAACACAGACTTTAAATCAATCACTGCTTTTATAATTAAAAAATTGCAAAATGCAATTTATTTTTTTATTAAATTTAAAATTTAAAAAATGTGCAAATAAGCAACTTAAATTTTACTACAAAATGATGTTAAATCAACCATTAGGCTCACTAGCAAATACCAACTAACTAACAAACGAATTGTAACGACGGTTGTGCAATTTTTAAATCTATAACCTTGTTTTAACCCTTCCACAATTGCCGTCCAGGCCTTAATGGGTTTACGACCCTACATTACCTACAAGGATAATTTTTGTTTTCCGCAAACAAACGTAAAGGGTTGGACGGTGTACATTGCACAAAGAAGTAAACGGTTTCATGGATTGCTTTACAGCCCCTAAGAAATGTGCAACTCGTTACGTGCATGTAAAGCTGGAGGCATAAAACACTACTCCGCAAGGGTACTCAAACTTTGACAATAATAGTTTTATATTTTGTTTTTTATATTTATTTATTTATTAAAACATTAATCGTGAGTACATAGTAATATACTTGACACTTAATTTTTTTTTAAATTTTACAGCGTATTTATTTATTGTGTTTTAGTTTTATGTAAAATAATCACTGTCTCCTTAACTACACGAGGTCTGTGGTAAAGGAGGAGTTGTCGGAGGAGTCTTTAATTATGAATTTAGTGGTCCGCGAGGTCCTTAAGTTTGGCGACCACTGCTTTAGATAAATAAAATTAAAATTTATAAAATTACAAAAATTATATAATTCATTAAAAATATAACTTATGATAGTCTAGAAAAATGTATATTTTTTTACTCCCTTTCTTTTAACTCGTAGCGTCTGCTTGTATGTTTGTCTGCCGAAAAAACTTTGGATCGATTTTTAACCCTTTTCTCGTGATCTAATCGAGCTGAAACTTTGCAGGTAGACTCGTGGCGACGATAAAAATGATTTAACGAATTTTAGTCAAAGTTTTTTTTTTTTATTATAGTACCTATAGTTTTGGATTTTTTGAAATTTTAATGGTTTTTGAAATTGGAAACCATACAAATAAGAAAGGAGCCCGACGCGTGGAGAAGGCGCGAAACCTGTTTCAACTAGTCTGACTCGAGCCATGGTTCCGATCAGACGGTTTCGCTGATTCCATGCCCCCCTATACCAATTATAACGTTTTCAATATTCTATAAGTTTTAAGGATAATCATATACTTACATGGAATAGATTTTCCACATGAACTTAAAGCAAGAGGAATATGTTGATAGAATATCAAATTGGAAATAATACAAATGAGAAAGGGAGTATAATAGAGTATAACTTAGTTTTTATGGGTTAGTTTTTTATAACAAGATGGCTTCCCTTACCATTTAATACAACGAATCCATAATAGGAGAATGAAGTACAATACAAGTTAATTAGAACAATGGTTAGCTATTTATAATAGTTAGTGTTATTTCTGTATCATTTGTTGGTCCATGTTTGGAACAGTTAATTAATGGTCTGTAAACCATTGTAATTAGTTATTTTTTTATCTTTTTTTTTATTTATTTTAATTTATATTGGTCATTATTATTTTCAGCTGATCACTACTTAACTGTATCATATGCTTACATATCACACTACCCAATTTACCATATATCATAGAATATTTATAAGGAATAGTTGAATAATTTACTGCAAAAACATGTGTGCTTAGTTATTTTTAATCAAATTTATAAATTGCATTTTTCCCAACATCGAATATTAATTTTTTTTTTTTCATGGAAAAGTATTCTTGTCGGTGTCATGTAAGCTCAAAATGTAAAAATAAATAAAATGTATAGATCCAACATGAATAAGAGCAAGCATGAGAAATGTATGAGTCTGATCTATGCAAAAGGAGTAGATCAAGTTGAAGCGTGCGGCGTTATACTCTCTCTGCCTTCCCTCTGAAACGGCATGTTCGTTAGTTAGTCAATAATTATATACCTACAAAGCCAATTATTATATACCTACCCAGTCAATAATTATATATATACCTGCCCAATATTAAATATAAGTGATTGCAGACAAACTTTTATTTGAACTTAAAAATAATGTTTCTATTACAGTTTGAAAAGCTTTTGAGGATGTACCATAGTAAGCCTGAAGTCTTCAAAACGGTACTTGTAAACTTTAAGGTCAATAAATATGGTCCAAGGCTGCTGTTGCATCTTGCGCAGGTAGGGACGTTTGTACCGGAAGGGTTAACTGTTAAGTCGCAATTAATGCAAATGGCGTAGGTACCTGGGTTACGTTTCTATTTTTTTTTGTAATTTATCAAAATAGTATATTTATTATGATTAGGTACTATAATACCACCAGTATTTGATATTGAAAAGCATGGGAGAAAAATCGCTCAAAAATCATATTTTAAATTCAATAATTAAAAACATCCCAAATTCTATGTAACCAGCTTTCTATACTAAAAATATATTTAATAATTTAATATTAAGTAATAAGGATGTTATTTTATATATTAATGACAAGGCTGATATTTTTAAGAAATCGGGAGTTTTTAGATTGATTTGTAATGATTGCAATCATTTTATAGAATTTTGATATTATAATTAATGAGTTCTTAGGGCAATAACTATTCTGAAATTGACAATCGTCTTTTGGAAACAGACCGTATTAATAAGAGGTATAAATCTTAAATTAAAAATACAAATGATTACGGTTGGATAAATAAATAAAGCGAAACAAAAAATAATAATGAATCCTTTTTTCAAATAGTTAATTTTTAAATTTGTTTTTTTATTAGTTTCTAATTATTTATTCCACTCAAAATTAATCGATGTATCCTATGAACGTATGAAGTGACCATTGGTCCCGAAACATGTTGATGATTCAATAAAAAGTTTTATTTTTATTTGTATTTAATTTTGTATTTGTTTGTTTATACAAATATATCTACTACATTTCAAACATTATGCGGTAAAAGGCAGAAGATTCTATTTATGGTAAGTATAATATCTACATAAATGTATTTTAAAACAGTCTCTAGGTAAGCATCGTTTCTTTTAAGAAAATCATAAGATTTAGCTATTTTTTAAGCTGGCAATGAAAAACGACGCACTACCCGATGCCTTTTAGTTAATATAGATTTTTAGCACGATTCGACATGTGGGCAGTTAAATATTCTAGTAAAGTTTATAATTATTTCAGACTTCCAAAAATATCAGTTGATTTCATCCCTGTGCAGGTGTTGTAGCAAATAATGTGCCGCCCATGTCCCCGCAATAAAGCATCTCCACCCCCGCACAGCGCCGGCCTTCAGCGGTGGTGTCGCGCGGCGTTACAGCGCCGTTACCTCCCAGACAATGGCCGGGCGGGGGATGGAAGCACCCCCGCGCCTCCGCACCGACACTCGCTTGTAAAACAATTGTTTGCACAGCCATCTCGGTTTCGAGGTGATTTACTTTTATTTTACGAATCGAATAAACCCATATCTTTACAGAACTTTGATAGTTGCGTACTTATTTACAATCACTGAGGGGTTGGGGCGCGGATTAAGTCTTAAACGTAAAACTATATATTCTGCTACACAACTTTCTGCTTATCCACATTCATATACCTATCTTCTCGATTATGCATCGAGAAAGAATAAGATTTGTTAGTACTTACTCACTAACCATCGTGCCATTTCTTCGCGGGGTAGGCATATAGAATGAAGCGTCAAACTTTTCTGTCCTGACACACAACTCTCAGCATATACACATTTTTACATCTTCGCATGCAAGCTCGACGATTATTGAGTTTCTAACATGACTATTTTATAGTGCAATGAAGATCGTTAGTGAAATGCTAGAAGCAATAAAAAAAATTGCATAATTTAAAATAAATCAAAAATAAAATTTAAAAATATCCCTATAAAGACTTCCATGCACGTTTCCGTATAAATAGCTTCATCTCTGTGAGACTTCTATAATTTATCTTAATTCGAATAAGGCATATAAAAAGCATGTTAAAAAAATATTTATATATTTTGCTTATATTTAAAATTGATTAATTTTGTCATTTGCCTCCACCACATTTCAAAGGCACTGTTCGTAAATCTCAATTACCACTTCAATACACAGTGCATCGGAAACATTTTAAAAAGACATAAATTTCACCATTAAAAAAAATCATAGCCGTAAGTTCCCAACGATTTTTTAATTTAAAGTGTGAATGCAGTACCTACTAAACAGCTGTGTTTTTGAGGTGAATTTTGTGAAAAATGGCGCTATGTAAATTTATCATTTTTATTATAATTAACACACAAGGGTATGTATGAACAATCTTTGAACTATAGTGGAAATATGAACGAATTAAAAGTGAATGAAATGCTAGCTGTAGCGTAGTAATGGAGAAAAAGTATCGCTGAGATGGCTTTGCCGTGTACGATGAGGAAAGCATGGTAAAGACATTTTATAAGGCGAGTGTTATAGGCAGAAAAACAGAGGGCGTTTACGAAAGACCTGGTATAGATAAACCAAATATTGGAGGATCGCACTGTTAAGAACTGAAGAGCGTTCCTGGGAACATTCCTGAGAAAATTTAAAGGTGGATGAGGCCAAAGTGGTGTGCCTTGTGAAGAGAGTGGTATTTGATCCTTTCTGCTTACTCCTGTGAGAAAATGGCGTAATTTCTGTATAGTTAGTTAGTTAATTATTATTTAACCTATATACTCTATTGTTTATTTTTCCGATGACTTAATTTCATATTAGTGATGGTAGCGGAACATCTTTGAGACGAAGAGATTCTGTTAGAGATAGGTATTTACTACGGTCCTACGGTCCCGTACTACATAAGTCAACTATATATAAGTAAGTACCTGTGTAGTTTGCGTTGTTATGTGTATACCCTACGGTCCCGTACTACATAAGTCAACCATATATAAGAACACATGTAGCTTGCGTTGTTATGTGTAGAGAGACAGCGAATTAGTCTCGACATTTCATTAGAAGGCCTATTGAGAGTTCGTCGCTCCTCCGCCCCTCTGTTCCCGTTGGTCCTGTGACAGGTCCATTGCCAGCATCCCATTCATCTCAATCTGCGGGATCAGCGAAATAAGACGATCGGGCAACCCGATGCCAGCACACCAAACACCACAAAGAAATCAATTTTAATTACGTACAAATTTATTTTATTAAACCAAAGGCATTTTTTATGCGTCAATCGGGTCAATTTATGCTGCCATAAAATGTAAGTGTCATAAAGACGTATTATTTATTATATTCTTCTTCTAAGAATAAATTAATGTAAGTACGTTTATTTTTGTATTATATAGACATGAACGAGAAGATACTCAACAAATATCCCCTCACTAAACTTGTAAAGGTCCTAAAAAATTAGTAATAACTTCTAAAATTCTTTACCTATTTATTATCGTTGATAACTGTGAACCACCGTTTTAAGCTATGGACCAGCAATTTTTAATACGGGCAAGTACTTTTGAACTTTTGCCTTGCATTTTTGAATTGACAAACTTTTTCGCTTTTCATCAGTTCATATTTAAAGTTTAACAATTAATTAATATCACAGGACACGAATTTAATCGAAGCATCTTTCTTTAATTCAAATCAATTTTATAATTCACACTAATTGATACTTCTAAATATTTCGCAAATACGTACGTAGGTACTTTTCTATTTATTTAATTAATTTATGTAGTTACGGGAAACTAAATAAAAAGTAGTAATAGAAATCTGGTTACACATAAATATTTAATAGTATCATCTTAAAAGTTTCCACAGAATAAATATGTTATGTATTAAAGTAGGTTTAGCAGCAATTACTTAAGAGGCCCCAGTCCACGATTTTCGTACTAGCTCTCGATTTGCTAAATTTAACGTAAACTTATTAAATCATTTTGCAAAACCCATAGCTAAGCAGGCTTTTAATCAATTTTATTATGATAGATCGTACTCTTGAAGCATTTCCTCAAAAAAATATGAACAAATATACCTATTGTTATAACATCAAAAAAATTATAACCCCGAAACACTATCTTAGTTTTCATGCAATAGAGTTAGTTATCTTTGATACACTTAATCTTTATATTTTCAAATAAAGACCATATATTTTATTTACAAATCGATTTTAAAAATTTTGAGAAAGAAATGGTGCTATTCAGACATTAATAATTTTTGACAATTTGTTAAATATATCGTTTTAAAAAAGACAATATCAATTTTATTTATCACAGAAATATTTCCAACGACTTAAGAGGCCCCAGTACACGAAATTCGTATTTGCTCTCGATTTTGATAAATTTAACGTGAACTTACTAAATCATTTTGCAAAACCCATAGCTAAACAGGCTTTCAGTCAATTTTATTATGATAGATCCATTTACTTTTGAAGCATTTCCTTAAAAAAATATGAATAAGTGTATTATTATAACATCAAAAAAATTATAACCCCGAAACACTATTTTAGTTTTCATGCAATAGAGTTATCTTTGGTACACTTAATCTCTATATTTTCAAATAAAGATCATATATTTTATTTACAAATCGATTGTAAAAATTTTGAGAAAGAAATGGTGCTATTCAGACTATTAATATTTTTCGACAATTCGTTAAATATATCGTTTTAAAAAAGACAAAAATTAAAAGTTCTTTTTCTTATATTGCAGTATCCATAAAACCATTAAAACATCGATTATTTTAATTAAATTTTACACGCGTATTAAGAAAATTTCACTGTCATTAATATAAAAATAATCAAAAAATTATACCTCATACTCAAGAATTCTAATTAATTAAATCGTATAGTCTGTTAAAAGATCATTTCTCTTTTAAATCAGACTTCGGTTGGACTCGGGCGCGCTCGGGCCCGCTCGGGCGCCTCTGCCGGACCCGAGCGGGTCCGGGATTGCTTCGTCTCTGTCAGACTTCTATAATATTATATTCTCCTAATTAAAAATATATATTTTTAATTACCAGAGGAATGATGTGTGTAGAAAGTATAAATTGATAATAATGAACTTATTAACTTATATCCTAGCATATTTCACATAAACAATAATTTTGAAATAACAGGTACACAACATAATAATAATAAAAGTAAATTAAAATTAAAGACATGATTAGTAATATTAGTGAATAAAACATAATGAAATAAACAAAAATATTAAGTATAACGTATTAAGATAAGTCTAACTATATTTATATTTATATCTTGCATCGCAACATTGAATCAAAATTTAATTATTAATTAAATATGAATTCAACGTTGCGACGCAGAATAATGTTCGCTTGTGATCTTAGATGGTATAGAGACACATGATAGATACCAATGTCGGTAAACATATCATTGTAGGCTCGGCATTATGCCATATAACGACTATATAACGGTACTATGCCATATGCTTTTTTTATGAAAAAAGCATACGGCATAATTCCGCTCCGTGTACGTATGTCTTTTCCCGACCCGATTCTCGACTCACATTAGTAGGTCATGGTCCACAGCCACAGCTGTTAGGTCTTAGGAAGCGTAGTATTTAAATGTTTGGTAAATTTGTAAACGAAATATATATTTTCTGCAAAATTTAAGAAAATTCATCAGTTGCCAAATCATTATGAATGTATTAATGATATTATGGTAAAAATTTTAAATGGGCAAAATTTACATTTAAAATGTCATAAAAGTATCGTAAGCGGACTTCTTAGCTTTTGTGCAAATCGATTATTTAAATTTTTGGTACATGTAAATAAAATTATTAATGTCAAATAAAAACTAAGCTAATCGCCTATGCTGCCAAAGGTAGTAGGTACTAGGAAAAGTAGGATAAGGCTCGAACCCGCGATCACTGGATTACTAGCCAAGTGTTAACTTTAATTAACCACCCAGAATAACAAGCACGTCTTAAAAATGTTCTTAGGTTTATACGGCCATTTTTTGACCAAATAGGTCGTAGAAACACGGCAGAATATCCCAGAAAACTCAAGACAGAAAAGGCATCTCGTAGTAATACACATTTTATTTTAAGTTAATGAAGAAGAGATGTAGTATTAATAAGGATCAATTAAATGTCTCAGAAGTGGTTAGGGTATTTTGAACAAATAAAAGAGGAATATAATATAAGACGAGTGTTGATCAATCCAATCCTAGCCTTACAATGAACGAGAAAACGTGAATAATTTTGAATGAGGATGGACCCAAAAGTATCTTGTCAACTGCCATGTCCTTTTTGTCTACTCTAGCGGCGAAATGACGTGATTGTCAGTTTGTACGTAAGTTAGGAATACAAATCCGTGACTTAATTGTAGTTACTAATTAATCCTTTAAATTACATCTCATATTATCAAAAGTAAGGCAGGCTGCTTTGGGGCTTTGGAACGTTAACCCCACAATTTCCAGTAGTCTACGAACATTCAAGTAAACTTTGCGGGTCATGATTGGCAGGTAGGTGCCTACAAAATTCAAATGCGGAGCGTGCAAATTGTATGAAAGACACAAAGAGTATAAAATTATATAGAGATGAACTTAATCCCTTATTTAGGCGAGGGGACTGTTGTTTTTTTATAAATATATTAAATTTTGTTCCAAACCATGTCTTTTTAAGTAAAGTCGTCTTGATCTATACTTTTAAAGAATATTTATTGTAGTTTGACATTAAGTGTTTCAAAATTAACAACCTTGTTGTAATTTTTTAAACAAGTTAAACGTATTGGAACCAGCCTTGAAACCAGACCGTGTACCAAGAAATGTTCGTTAGTTCATGTCTATGTATTTTGCTGGTCTGTTGTGTTAATAAACAAAATCAAACCATTAAAAAGTATTATTTTAAAATGTTAATATACTCTTTTTTTTGCATACAAGAGGCCTACCATATAAAATGACAAGGATTATTAGGAAGTTGTATGCTGGAAACATACTTATATTATGCTGAGATAGTACGATACCTAAGTTAAAGGCATGTACCGCATTTTTTTAACGTTTTACAAGTTATAAAAATGACTCAAAGAATTCGCCATTCATTCAGAAAGAGGTATCAAAAGTGTTCACTTTTGTCTACTTGACATTCAATTTTAAAGGTCCGTAATAAAATAAAATATTAAATGAAACGTAAACTCAAACACAACATCCCGTATAGCAAATATTTTTTAATAAATTTTACATATTTATATCTAATAATGAAGCCGGCCGTCTCTTCGCTGGGTTACATGCATAAGAATTTTGTAATAACTTACTTACTAACCATCACGCCGTTTCCTCGCAGAGATAAGCAGAGAGGATAGAACACCAAACTCTTCTGTCCTGGCACACCACCATTTTTTTACATCTTTTCAGGTACGCTTTTCGGCTTTATCGGTTTATCTAATCATGCCTTTTCTTTCTAAGGTTTTTTTAACTCTCGCTTCTGATATTTTCTTTAACATTGTCTCCTCTCTCGTACGTTCAATATGACCAAACCATCTTAGCGATAATTTCTTTACTCTAATCTATATGCAAAATATTTTTTTAATTTAAATTTCTTTCACTCTCGAGAGGTTCCGGATTATTCGTTTGCCCCTCCCCCCTCCCTCCGCCCTCCTCTGGTAGGTGATCTGGTTAAGCCTTTGATCAGAATACTGAACTCTCGAGTAATTCAGCTTCCGCGGTGATGAAAGTGATCGACAATTTAATCAATTTACTATTTTAAGACTGATCTAAGCGTAAATGTTTTCATCGGAGATGGCGTTTTTTTAAGATCCCATCGAATCGGCCATTGAATAGGCCACTTTGTATGAATGTCTTCTAGAACGGCCCCAAACGCCTCTACATAATGCCATAACTGCCTTAAAAGCGTAATTTGTATGCTCATGTTATGGACGTTATGGTAAACTAGAATTTTCGAGCAGGCCGCGTTATGTATAAGGCTTTTATGGTAGTAAGGCGCTATTAGAGAGATTATTTAATCCACTTTTGCGTAACGCGTAGTTATAAATAATTTGATAAAATATTAAGCTTGTATTTACTAATTATCACTATAACGTAGGTAGACTGGTAGATTAAAAATATAGTTTTGCTGCCGAAGAATTTGTGGTTAGGCGCAACTATTTAAAAATTAATATACTTTGTAAAAACACGATGATTTTACGTTGGTCAGTTTTGATATTATTTTATATTTGTCAAGACGTATCGACTGTTAGTGTGCGTCTATTATTTTTTTTATTTTGATATCGTTTCCACTTCACTCCGAAAGCATATTATAACATATATAATTGTTTTCCGAATATCTGTAAGCGATATATCAGACACATATTACAATTTATTTACAATTTACTAAATCTACTCAATACATATTATGTAATAATATTAGAGTAAATCAATACCTTACAATTTTTTATGCGTAATTGATAAAATGTTGATTTATATTTTTAAGAAATAAGTAAATATGTAACAGAAGCGTGCAGTCAGAATATTGAAGAATGAGTTGTAGGTAGCCACATATTTTGTAAAAGTAACTAAATAAGATACCTTATAACAAATTATTACGCCATATTGCAGTCTGAATAAATGGTAATTATTGTGATCGGTAATTATGCGATTTAATTAAATTAACTTCGCTTTTTCCCAAAATATGTGTTTTTCTACGACCCATGTTCTGGCTGCGCGCGCCTGGTACGTAAAATACTTAAAAACAGTACATACATACTTGCAAAAATAAATACACATAGGTGTACTAAAATATTATAAAATATACGAATTATTTGCATTATCATTTTTATTATTTTTTAACTCAAAAATCGTTATCTTGTATGCGAAGATGTATGAATGTGGATTAGGCGAGAGTTGTATGTCAGGTCGTAGGAGTGTTCTATCCTATCTGCCTACCTACGCGAAAAAACGGTGTGATGATCAGTATGTAAGTATCATTTTTATTCCCTTATTCTAGGAGTGTCGGGGGCCAAAGTTCTACTTGGCCCTACTACATTTCCCTGTCTCACGCTGTTTTAGTATCTACCTATTTGGTGACCGATCAAGAACCACGATCCAATTAGTCTGGGGTTTAACATTATATTCTTTATCTCCAATTAGGTAGATACCACAAATAACAGTTTTGTTATAAAAATTTAAAAGTGTTGTATTTTGTATTTTGTATTCGTTCTCCTGTAAAATTGACTCTTTTTTAAACAAACACACGACACTTTTCTATGCGACGCGCGATATTATCTTTGGAATTGTCTACGTTCCTGCCAACGCTGCCCGTTTGGGTTCACATGACTCAGGTAATGTCTGATATTATAAAGTAGGTAATTAATATTCTCATCATTACCAGACGTACGATTACCAGCATGGGTGGCTGTCTGGGTCGTTACGTAAGGCAAGCACGCTAGTTCCTGACCGTATTCCAAAGCAGCCCTTTACAGCAGTCAGCGATCTGCACACCGGTCTGTCTGCGCGGTGAGTGCTTTAGTGCTAAGGTGCCACCTCCAGGTTAAATTTCTCGATCCACATGTAATATTAATATATAAAATAGAATAATAAAATTTATTTGGAATATTTTGAGTTTGTTCAAATTTTTCAAGAACACAGAACAGTATTTTATCCCCAGGGACATCATTAACGTCATTAAGGTCCCAAAGAATCACTCCCTTTATTTGTCTAATGCAACGTAATAACAACAATAGCGACCGTGGAAATCTGACAAGCGTCATTCTGTTGACACTCCTTTTAAATCTCGGCTGAGCCGAGGATGTCGACACCATTAACCCCCATTCATTGGTTGTTGATGACGACATCAACTAAAAATCAGTTACCGACTGAATGAGGACATTTTGTAACGACCAATTTAAAGGCAGAAAAATGAGCTCACGCGAAAACCCGCGATCTGTCAAATCACCCATACCTACCGACATTACAGGAATTAGGTAAGGAAGACTTTTTGGGTATTCGTAGGACTTACGACCTATCGTACGGCTGGCTTAAGAGCTTAAGCTTTACAAATTTGCGAACGTTATATTGTGAAAAGTGATTAAGCTAGCCGAACGATAGGTCGTAAACCCTATAAACACCCAAAAAGACTACCTACATACCTACTTTCCTTTATTTAAAAAAATAGTTTCGTCCATGTGAGACATCTATAATATATCTCGATTGATAATTTTTATTTTTTTATTCCGGTAGGTTTCAGGGCGACCATTCAGAAAGCCAGTTTATAACGCACTTTGGAAATCTGCCACAAATAAACAAGACTAGTGATACAGGTGCCAACTCTAATTTATGGAAGTGAAGCCCGGAATTGGCAAAAAAGCAATGAAAAGTAGACTGAATGCCTTCACTAATGCGCATAGGTATGTGGAAAATATTTGTCGATAGTGTGAGGAATGCAAAAAATAGATATGAGTGTTATGTGTGTGATAGTGTGGTAGACAAAATAAATAAAATATCGATAAGATGGATTGGATTTTGGATTTCATGGCTGAAAAACTTGAGACAGTGGTTTGGTCAGTCTACTGTGGAGCTGTTCCGGGCTGCAGTAAACAAAGTCCGCATAGCCAACATGATAGCCAACGTCCGGTAAACGGACAGGGCACGAGAAGAAGAAGAAGAGTATTGAAAGCAACAGGATCGAATGGTGTCCACAAAAAACCTGGAACAATGAGAAACAATGAAAATAAGCAAAAGTGTTGTGCCAAGATATAAAAAATGTGGTGATCTATCTTCCCTGCCTACTCCTATGGTAAAGCGGCGAGATGATTAGTTAGTTAGTTAGAACGGATGGGTTCTATCACTCACGTTATTTTTTTTAGTTCGGGGTGGGTTCAAATAAGCAATTAAAACACTTGCGGTTTGAACCAACCCCGAATTCCTCTGATGGGTCCCCAGGAAAGATCCTCAGTGGGTCACTGTCCTCTCGTCACTGCTGGTCTAGCTACAGATTTTTCTGCTGGGTTCACAAACCACATCTCTTGGGTATTACGTTTTCAGTTTACCAGCTAGATCACTAAAGATCTCGAATTTGAACGCAATGTCGAAACAAAGCAGTCAATAAACTACATCTAAAATAGATAGTATCATGTGTCAATGATACGTAAGTATTTTTAACATTCCAACTTATAAGATATCCAAATTCCTTTGGATATTATTCGATGAGAATTTTTATATCTTTGCATGAAACAAATGCCGAAACAAATTGTTTATTCAAAGCGAGTCCATGTGCTTTTTAAATACACATTTTTTTTCGAAATGTCTTTTCATGTGAAAAATATGGATCAAACAATATCATGTGTATTGGTTTTGATATTTGAATTCTTCATACTATTTGATGAAAATGACTTTGCGAGCTGAATGTAGTCGCGCTGGCCAAGAAATGCCAGACGATGTAAGCTGTGATAATGTCAGAATCAAACATTCAAGTTTATAAATAATTTATATAAATATATAAGCCGGGAAAAGTTTGCCTGTCTCATCACAGATTCGTCTAGCGAGACAGACAGGCATGGTATAATAATTCTCGCTAGTTATTATTATTACGTTGTATAGATAAAATATAAATATAAATGTGTAGATATTCTACGAAGGAGCCGGTGTGATAAGTTTTACCATTTCTGCCAAGATTTTTTTCTCATTTCATATTCCTGGCAAGCCCATTGTCCCCGCCTTGTACGGGATAATTGCAGTCGCGCAGGGCAAGAGCCAGACGCATAAATGTGGCGCGTATTCAACCCGGAAACTCCTAGGCGAGAACGGATTCCTTCCAGTCTTAGCAGACATCGAACATTCTTCCAGAACCTAACCTCGTCCTGTCCAACAACTTCGCGGAACTCAGTCGTTCAGTTGTTACGAGGAAATTTAATTTTAGCCGGATTGTGTAGCAGGTTTTCACTGACCCTTAGAGTTCTATTATCGCGTTAAATAAAGGCTCAAAGTAGGTATGTATCTACATAATATTTCTAAACAAAAATATTTTTAAAACTGCTTTTAAAGGGGTGAAATTAAAATCCACCATAATTATCAGGTCCAAAATAGCAATAATACATAAATATGTAGACATAGACTGCAACTGCGAAAAATAATTATAAGCGAATATAAATGTCTAATAAAAGAGTTCCTAAAATTACTTAAAAGTTTTTAATGAAAATAAATAATTAATGTATTGTGCAACATTTTTATTCATAAGTTGAAATTTGATCGCTTTCTCTTTATTTTTCTGTGTATAATATAAATTTCAAGTATATATAAATGTAACACAAGTTTTTATATTTTAATAATAAATAATAAACAATAAAATAATAGTGACATGTGTTAACCATGACTTAGGTAGTGTCATAAATATCTATAGAGTAAATTTAAGATGGGTGTATTCATATGAATTGTAGGCCCTTTGCTATTTTTATAAGCAGCAAAATTAAATGCCTAACACACACCACTGATACATACAAGGTACCTAAATCTATGTTAAAATTGCGCCACATACTTATACATGAGGGTTACAAAAACAAAGGCCGCATTATCCAAAAAAAAAGAAGTACATATTTTAAATGCAGTCACTCAAGATAACTAATTTAGAATGTACCTACTGATTTCGAGATTTTATAGGAAATATACCTCTATTCCCTCACAACAAGTTTCCAAATCACAATTAAAATCAAAAACAGCAATATCCAATTCAACCAATCAACCCTCAAAAATGCGTAACGTGACAAAATGGCCGTTTCATACTAAAGTGAGAGTTGATGTTGATTTTAGATTGAAACATCATAGCAAACAGTAGGTACCTTGTTTTGGTCTTGTAGTTAGGACTGTCGCCTCGTGATCCAAAGGTCGCGGGTTCGAACCTTACTCCAGACCAGGAAGTTAGTCCTATTTTCATAGCACAAGCGTTTAGCTTAGTTTGAAAATAGTAAGAATATTGATGTGACACGTATTCCGTGTTCACATCTCTATTAAAAAAAAGACAAAAAAAAAAAGACAAGTAATATCCATTTATGTAAATAGAAAAGGCAGAAATACCCACTGTTTGAAAGCAAACACAGCAATATCCATATTTAAAAGTTAAATATTTATTTATATACATATATAAAAGAGGAAACTTAGGTGATAATTGTTTTTAAAATCTTATTTTATATATATATGTAGGTTTCATAGATTCCAGAGAAATTTCCTTGAATAGTGACAGATTCTTGTATTTATCTTAGAAATACCTCATTGGGATATTGCTGCCTTTGCTTTTATACCCCTCATATTAAATAAAATGTACACAGCATATTTTTAATTCCGATAATTTATTAACAGAATCGTAAATTTTGCTTCTTACGAATTTCAAAGCGTAAAACATAATTCCCAGCAAACGGCGACCCTGCAGTAGTCCGCGGTTACCTAAGGCTTTAGATGGGAGGAAAATTACATATTTCTTTTCATTTCGCGCAGCCCGCTCGGTCGGTAAAAATGGTCGCTTTCGCCGGCCGTTTGTGGGTAATATATTGACGCAAACAGCCACATAAATGCGAACGTAAGCAGTTGTTTTTACTGGCGTATAAATCAGGCAGGAGTTCTGAACTTTTTGATTCCTCGTCCCGGCTATTTCCGTGCGCACTTTGTAACACTAACACTTCTTCGTCTATTTTGACCACTTGTTATTTATAACAGTTAAATAGTTAGTAAAACGAGCCGTTAAAAATAAAATAATGCAGATGTTTTTCAACATTTGTGCAAATACACCGGTATTTCAGGATTAGTCTGTTCGGGAATGCGTTCTTTTTCGGATGGGATAAATTATTTTACTATATTCTTTTAGCCTAAAAAAAAACATTTCTATCTCAAGTAGTAACTCTTTCATCTTTTTTCTTTACGAGATGTTTCGTACATTTGCTACTCGTCTCTGAATCATCATAAATAATTACCTACCTACTTCATAATAATTTATATTTTTAATTAGAAAATAGTTTCTTCGTATTTTTCAAACCAAATTAACTATTATGAAAAATAAAATAACAATATTTCTTCTTTCTTTGTGAGTCACCCTCAGGGATCACAAAATAAACCTGCATAAATTTTTAATAATTAATCTTACTGTGTCTGTCGGTAACATCTGTCAGGGGAGAAAGGTTTAAATATCCGCGCGCACGAGTAAATTAGTATACCATGCAATATGATATCAATCCGAGATCACTTCTCATCCGGGGATAAGATGCATCCAACTGAACGGGATACTACTGAAAAAAATCACGATTATCTAACTAATCCATGTGGATACCTGCTATATACGTAAACACTGAGTTATTTTGTTATTACTACAGTGTCAATAAGACCGGCCTCTTTCATCACCAGGTATAATTAATTATTAATCTAAATACAGTATGCTGGCAACCTATTCAGGTAAAAGAATGGGGTATGGGAGGAGGGGCGTTTTTATTCGTTAATGACTCAGAATACAGAACATTCAATAATGTTGCCGTTAATGGAAATATGGACAGTAGAATGAAATGTTAGGGACCATAAATCTATTTGTTAGTATCTCCACGGACTATTATTTTTTAAAATTTCTACGGTTTCGTTAGAGACAAAATAACTCAACATGTGTGTAGAATAATGATAAGTTTAGTGACGATTAAAACAATCACACAAAGTAGCTCCCATTTTAATTGATGATTGGAATTGGCAATACTGAGGATTATTTATATTCATGATTCGTTATATATTTATATAACATTTTTGCGTAAATATCTGCGAAGTTGCCTGAAGTCAAAGGAAAATAATATACGTAATAATAGATATACATATATTTTTCCAATAAAAGACAAACTCAACATTGATTGCTACTTAGGGCTTGTTTCTATGGTAAGATAACGCTAACAGCATTAATTTAAAGATATTTATATGTAAATTTTATGTTCCGGAAAAACGGCTTAGCTCGTTTCAAAGGAGGTTAAGGTACCTACGAGTCGAAGAAAATTTTATTTTGGAATATTGATCGTTCACAATAATTTTGATTTATTAACGGTTTTTTTAATTTGATATTATGATTTTCTTTTTAATAAATTAATCATATACAATGCAGATCTGCCCACAGCACTTGATCAGGGTCTATCTACACCGTCGTGGACGAGTATGTACGATTTTTGCAATTGAACGTTTGTTTAAAACGGCGGTTTTAGAAAAGAACCTAAAAGAACCTTAAAAGAACCTTGGAACTTATCTCCAGGGACAAATTGAAATATAAATACGCATTTTTATTTAATGTACCTATTTTTTGAACGGAAAATTATGAACCAGAATTTTTATGCTAGGTCTTGAAAGGAAAATAAATAATTTAGTTAATTTATAATAATTAAGTTACTTTTTATTATTGATGGATATGGGTTAACATTGTAGAAGTTATTCACGATGATCATTAAATTGGGTGATAAACATTAACTTTACTACCTCAACGTAGTTTAAATATAACAATATATTATACTCCTACTTAAGTTTCGAGAGTAACAGAATCTCTCGACAGGTGAAGTATTAAACATGTAAGTATGAAGTTCATCTGTACGAACATTATAAAGAGGTAAAGTTTGTAAGTTTGGATGAAGAAGGTAATCTCCGAAAATACTCATCCGATTTCAAATTTTTCTTCACAAATATTTTGAATCGATTTTCAGGGTGGACATAGGATATCTAAGTATATAATATATATTATATATATAATAATATAATATATATAATATAGTTGTCCCGTTAAAATAAAATGGCTTTTAGTGGTGAACTGTTTTACAACTAAAGCAAACGAAAAAATGGTCGAGCGATGCGTTTTTTACGAACGCTGCTTTAACGGTAATAGATATTTAAATACTTTCTACAGAGAAGTTATAGCTCTCAAATAGTTCTATAAAAAATTCCGCAACGACATATATTTATATGTCACAAATTGATAAAATATTACATAAAGTTTCTAAAAATCTACGCGTGCGAAGCCACGCAGACATAGCTAGTAGTTTATATTTTTCATAGTTCATAAGTTAATTTAATGATATTCCAACGTTTTACAGAAAAAAAGCCAAAAACATTGAAAAATCTTTTTTTCTCTTGTATTATGTTCGTGTTTCGTGTATCTACTTATGCAATTTTTCCTGTATAGACTAATAGTTTTTTTATAATTCTTATTACTCTTATTAACCTCCAATTAAGTACGTAATAATTTCATCTTTATCCCTTTAACCTAGTAGGGTCGGAGACCCAAAGACTCGTCAAGGTGCTTCCATTTGTGTTAACTATTCGAGACCCATCCTATTTTCGTAAACTTTTTTGTAGTTTCACCCAGCTTAATCTGGGGCCACCCACCGATCGCCTTCCTTTTATAATTTCTCTATGTATGTGTAGAGCAGGATCTCCATACTGAGTGTGTGCCTTATGCCTTAGGAAACTCATCTCGGCAGCCTGGATCGTTGCTCTCACTTTCTCCGTTAGGATTCAAATTTACTAAGTCGTGTAACAACCAATTAAGTGGTATAGGTCTTTCCATTTAAGAAAGATAACCGAATTATTATATGTAAGCCGTGCATACGACGTACATTGTTTCATTGTGTTGATGTTCACAGGTATAAATAACAACACAACGAAACAATATGCCTCGTACGCATGGCTTACATACACTGATTTGATTGTCTTTCTTAAATGGAAAGAGGTGTAGTAAAAACCAACTTACCATCGCCGTTTCTCCACGTGGAAAGGCAAAATGGAAAGAATTCCATCTTCTTCAATCCTAATACACGATTCTCATCTCATCTTCATTCCAATATCATTTGGTATATGCTGAGGCTGCTAAGGACAGAACTATCTCTCAGTATCTGATACATAATTACGCCAACACTATTAATGTTTATTTCAATCCTCTCCTCATTCAATCGTCCCACATTACTACGATTGGTGATATTATCATTATGGAATTTTAAATATTATTATAAAATTATTGTGTATTATTAAAGTTTGTGTTTATAGCTACAGCGGTTGATTAATTTTCTTCTATAAATATGCGTTAAAGATTAAGCTTTTGTGCATTTTATGTAATACCTTCTTAAGTTCATGTTTATCGACTTAAGTATTTTAAGGCACGCACGTATACCATACACGTAGGTATATAGGTAGGCTTCATATAAACTTAATGTAGCTCGGTGGTCTTTGTATTATTTACATGCATGCAACAAATATTAATGTATTGTTTATTAAGCCTCTGTCAGAATAAATTTCAAAGGCTACACCTACCTCTATTTATACAGTACAGGGACGGACTTCTTGTGTATACAATAGCATTATTTTGTATTATTTATTGGAAAGAAAAATTATAAGTATCGAATAATTTATTTAAGTATCGGCATTTATATTCGATAGAGAATTGAAATCGTATTAATAAATTGTTTTATAAAATAGAATATGAATTTTCGCAAGCTTCTCAGGTGTTTAAAAAACTGCGTTAAAGAAAGGGTGATACAATTTTTGTAATATTTTACAGAAGGAATGTGGGTGGACTTAATTCCATGAGAGTTTAGTAAAGAGTTCGAAAGGCCAACAAGGAAGAAGTATTTAAACAAATCATGACGTGGTAGGCTTAGCCATAGTAAATCTTCTTTATTGAACCGCATAATACATCCAGCTTAGTAAACGATAATATGAATTTTAATTAATCCAGTATAATATAGTTAAAAATATATTGTAAATAACATTACAGGATCAAAATATAAATATAATAAAATAGAAAACAAGGCATTATTTTTTCTTTATCGAATAAATACATCTTTAAGTGACAAACAATTGTTTTTAAATATTGGACTAATGGTGACTGAACAGAGCTTAATTTTTTCGTTTCATAGCACAATTTTCGATAGTCGACGACTTTTGCTTTTTGCCACTAATTTCTATATTCAGCTTCACGTTAACTGAAAAATCAATTGTTTTAAGTTGTAAGCAGTATCATTTTCCTTGAGCGTGCTAATTGATTTTCGCGCAAATCGAATTCGCGTTAAACTAGGTTTCCTGTAGATTTCGTTTTCTCAAAATATTTTGTTTTTTTGAAAATCTTATTTAATTTCTTAATTTTTTCGTATTATCTCTCTACAAGAATATGTAGACCCAGAAATGTATGGTAAATATGTATGTACCTCCATACAAGAGTAAATATTTTTATCAGCATGCCTTGGTTCAAAGATTTCCTTTTTGCAAAAATTCTACCCACGCGAATATCTAGGAATTAAACCATCCCTATTTTAGTTCTGGTTTTTTCTACTAGATGTCAGAGGGTGTGGATTGTTGTTACGGGAACAAGGGGATGCGAATATTTTTCAGGCGAAAATCAAATATATTGCAAAACACACCTTTTTTCCAACATTTACTTAATAACGGAGATAAATAAAATAGGCTCATGTACATTACGTTACTATACATTCTTTCAGCTATAACACATCTTATACATTGTTCTGTGCAATAATTTTATAGCGATCTTAATAATGGTAGGGATTGGCGTGTAAACTTCGCAGGAAATCAAAAGAGTCAATGCAGGAGTATGCCACTGTATTCTTCGTGGTGTTGTGAAATGAACATTTTGATAATAATGCATTTGTAACATTGTAGTCGGTTTCTGTAAGCGCGAGAAATCAATGATACATGGTAGAAATACAAAGTGGCTTGAAATATTGAAATAAAATTCCAAAAAATATATATATTGATACCAAAGATGCAGCAATTTATTTCAATATCTTTATATAAAATTAGATCTGTACGATTGCATATATATATTTTATGCTTGCGGAATTTATGATCAAGAGAAGGATGGTAAAAAAGTATGACGAATGCGGTGGACGCAATAGACGCAGTGAACAACTGTGAAAGACCTGGCACGATTAGATGTTAGAGAAAGCTCTGTTAGTGCCTTTAAAAGGTGAGCTTTCGTAAGAAAATCTAAAAAATGTCTTATCTGCCTACCCATTCGGAGAAATGGGGTGATTGAATGTTAGTAAGTGACCAAACCTGGTCGAGGTTAATTGTAGAATTATTTTTTAAATCAAAAATATTTTCTAATTGTTATAAGGTTTTTTTATAATATTATTTTAAAAGAATACCTCATTCATATTAAAACATTCGATTTCTTATCCAGATTCATACATCTTTTCATACATGTTTGTCAATTAATGGACAGTAAGTATTATTTGAATGCTTTTAAACATAATATCATTGAAAGATTTAGCAGATAATTACTTCGTGGTGCAACATTATAATTTAAAATATGTTTTTTAACTTTGTTACACATATACAATGTGAGTTATTAATTACTACTATAGTTTCGAGAGGAGCAATACCTCTCATCATCAGGTATAGTTAATAACTAAATTAAATACAAAATTTATCAGTCTAATCGGGTAGGCAGGGAGGCGCGGGCTCGGAAGGGTATTTTAATGAAAGTAAATATGTAAATAAAAAACAAATATGCAAAAAAGAAACATAAATATTTAAAAACATTTCTATTGTTTTATAGACATTAAAAAATGAGGACAAATTGATATTAGCTTTTAAGTACGAACAAATAATTTATCCCTTATGGTCCTGTAAGATAAACTTCAGGATAGGGGGCGAAACAGATACCTGTTTTATCCGACAGCGGGATTCTCCCACCATGGAAGTTCGCAAAGGACTCGCTAGATGTCACCGGCGTGAAATTCGCATGACATTTCGCAATTGACGTGACGATTATTACTGATTCTATTACGCATTCTACTTTATACATGATATTTATATGAAAAGCAATGGATTCTTATAGAAATAAAAGGAAACATTGGGGTTTACTTACGACCGAGGAAGACCTTTCGTATTAGTATGTAAGCGGCGGTACGGCCCGGGACTAGATGGTTTGTTTTTCTTTAGCATATTTGTGGGCGGAAAATATATCGATTAAATACGTACGTACCTTTCCTGCAGACCAAAGCTCCGTATTATAGGTGGAAATTTGTAGGACTAATAGGTATTCATAGTTTTCTTACAAGAATTTTTATGTTCATTTTTTATTTACTATTCATAAAATTATGCGTAGGCACATAAATAGATTGAATAGTCAATAAGTTGAGTTGTAGGTATATAGGTATCTAGATATAGGTACGAAAAGACTGCGAAATATTTATCTGATAATATTATAATATGCCTATCGTCAAAAATATTTATACGAAATTAATAACAGACCACCGCAGTCACCGTAGAACCATCAATCATTGTCTGTAAAATTTCTGTTAAAAAATAAAAATATGAAAATCTGAATAATATGATAATAGTGATATACGGGATTGATAATTTATTTCGATTAATTTCGTGAAAATTCTAGTTTATTTCAAAGAAAGTACCTACTTAATGAACGTTGCTAATGAATATATGCAATATTATTTTATTTATATAGATAGGTGCTTATCTAAATTTATAGAACATAGGTAGGTACATGTCCAGTTTATTTTTAAATTTAAACGAGCACGAAGGGCGAATGGTATTTTTCAAACAACATGGGCAGATCATGTCCAAGATTTGACCGAAGCTTCGATTCACGGCCCAGGTTCGAAAGGAGTTGAAGCAAGTTCGCACTGTTTAAGCGGACTAGAAGACCACAATGCTATCATGAGCACATAGATTGAAAGGTTATCTTCGCCATGCACGATTTTTATGTAGAGGTATATGAGAAGATTCCTGTAAGAATCTTTTCTTCACAAAAATATCCCATTATTGTGTGTTGGTTGAAGGTCTGAAATTCTTATTCCTAGGCCAAAACTCTCAGTCACCAGACTTATAAATGTACTATATTGTTTAAATTGGCTATTTATTAAGAGGCTCTCCCTTTAGAATGCCTCTGGAGATCACAGAAGCAACCTTCCTTACTTGCTGGTTGATACATTTTTGGTTATTTCAGGTATGCAAACTCATTTATTAAACTGTATTAAGTAATTAAAAGATAAATTATTAAGCATATTGCTTAATTCCATTTATCCGTATAAATGTTTAATATTTTAGTGTTAATTTATGCTTTACCAGAACCTGTTTAGTCTGCGCTTCACCTTGTTTCTTTACTGGAATATTTTTAAAATCCCCACTAGAAATATTTTGGATAAATTTAGGCAGAAAAATTAATGCAAATGAACATGACGCATGAACGTGATGCAAAAGGAAGAAATAGAATTCAGGAAGAAGTTGTAATCTCCACACCATAGAAGATTTTTAATGAAATGCTAGAGAAAATTAGAAAGGAACATGCAGAGTCTTTCTTTAGTAAGGAGTTTCTGAATAGTCTTCCTCGAAAAAGTTCCTAATAGTAATATTTTTTTTAAATGGACGCTTTACACAAGAACTCTACAGTCCTATACTTTATAATTTAATTGCGAACTTATGGTGAAAATACTTTTTCTAAAAGGTGCACTTTTATCCTCTTTCTAAACAGGGTACTGTTCCATATTACGGAATATAGGGTTACATGCCTTTGGGCCTGCTACCGCAAATGCCAGTTTATTTAACTCAATTTTCTGGCAATGCTTGATCGATTCTACAATCCCTAGCTGAGGTAGAGGCTGACATCAGATGCAGGGGCGCCATGTTATGTGCTGTCTTGTACATCAACCAACACAATTTTAATTCCACGTGAATTCCTCATGACAACGGAGCACAATCGGTGTTCTACCAGTATTCTTGGAGGCAAAGCAACGTTTCTAGGCATAAATTTTAAAATTCTTTATTTTTCTTTTTACTTACTCTGTTGGTTTTACTTTCCTTTCAAGAGTGATTCGGAGTTGCTCTGGAAAGTAGAGACTATACATCCACTACTGGTTACAGCAAACTTGTGATAGATTGCAGGAAAGAAACGATGATTAAAATGGGTTGTAGAGCTGATTATTATGATGATAAAGATAAGAGATTTATTATCATCATCACTGTTTGCTCTGCAACTGATCTCGGCCTTGTGTTAGCTCTCTCCAGTTCTGGCAGATCTCCAAGGTATATATGTGTTTGAGAACATTGTCACTTCATCATATTTTTGGCCTTCCTAAGCTCTTTCACCCTGTTTGTCTTGAGCTCATCAATTTGGTGATTGTTGTTCAGTCATTTTTACCACATACCGACGTGTCAGTCCAATTTAATAATAATACCTAGATTATTTTTTTAAATACTGTCAGGTATTCGCGGCTGTTCAGAATCTTCTGGTTAGAGTTTTCTTGGGTATTCATATGTAATGCTACTTTCCTGGCATGTTCATCTTCAAAGCCGATGAAAAGTCATACACGCAGCGCGCAATATTCCAGAAAACTGTATTCAGATAATTTTTTTAAGCTTATTTATTATATTTCCAGAATTAAAATAATCACCATGAAAAATATGTCTGATTTTGGGTAAATAAAAATATTATAATGTCACTGTTGGCCTCTTTCTATCTGCGAGATGCAATGGAGATGCAGCAATGGGGTTTATGAAGGCAGCCGAGGTCATAAAGTCCGATACGAGACCGATACAAGCGACTGCACTTCCCGCAGTACCAGAGTAACTTGGATAATGGATGAATACATGAAAAAGGAATAAATGAAGACTGAGATGGCATATTCAAAAGCGTAGATACAGAGGTTATGAAATAAGATGATAACGTTTGGTATCATTGCTTCATTTTGAATAACAAATAAAACCTTAGTTAATCAAAATAGTTGACAGGATGAATAGATCAGTAGGTACGATGGTTTGTGCATATTAAACTCTTGAGTGAGAAGAAGACAGAAAATAAAACACATAAAGCGACACAAAGAATGAAGACAAGAGGCAAGTGTGGCATTTAATCCTACCTGCATACCCATGCGGAGAATCAGTATGAAAAAAATAATTTAAAAAGCAGTAAATAAAAAAAGTTGTCTGACATTTTATGTTCCAATATAAAATGCCTGACTGTTTATTAATTCAAAAATATTTTATTTATATTTCTTTTAAGGAATTTTTTTGGGTTCCTATTCAATATAACGTTACAATCGTTACAACATGTTCATTATACTACACAGGAAAAAAAATTCAACAGGGAAATATTGAGTAAATTGAGAGAAAATGTAAAGCTGATCTTAGAGCTTAGATCTTAGGCATAGTGAATAGAATTAAATAAGAATTGGGTAGGTTGAGATGGGAATGTAACTTTCATACTCTTATTTTTAATGGGAAAACAATGGTATGAAAGTTACATGAAGTCAAGTATTGATGGTGCCAGAAAGAGATGGCCCCTGAAGATGGGGCATGACTTATAAATGATGGCAAGATAAACCAGATGCTGGGAGATGGTCTTATTAGGAACCTCAAAAATCGTCGAGTTTGCTGCGAAGATGTATGGAAATTAACCAGCTGTTAAGTATATTAAAAACTTAAGGTTTAGGAGATAAGTGTCTGCTGATGATTTGACATTGAATTGTTTCACAACCTAGTTCAATAAAATAATCACATTAACTGCTCATATTCTATTCCCTCCCACTTCCAAGCATGATTAATTTTTGGTTTTTATTCCCCACCTTAGTCATCATTTCATTATCATCATCACTCTTGCCACCACAACCCCTGGTGGGTCATGGTCTCCTCAAGAGTCTTCCTCCACTCATCTCGGTTTAGTGCCAGCTCTCTCCAGTTCCGAAGCTCCAAGGTAGAAATGTCTTTGAGGACGTTGTCACTCCATCTTAATTTTGGCCTTCCTAAGCTCCTTCGCCCTATCGGTCTTGAATTCAGCAGGAACTTTGGTGCTTGATGCTCTGACATTCTCTCCACATGACCCAGCCACCGAAGTCTTCATTTACCGTGTTTTAAAAGTCTTGAGAAGGATTCCAAAGTAATATGTCAATATAAGATAAGAACACTCGAATATTTTCAACAATGCCTTTCATGCCGAACGTTTCAGTTCGTAGCAACTCTTAGTATTTATGACATATTTAATACTCAATACTCATGTATATATATTTATTCAGCAAAAAACGGTTCGAAAAGACGTTCCCAATTTTAAAAACCGGTATGCACCCATAGGGAGACATCACGATTCACAATCTATAAATCCAATCCGGAATCCAAATCCGGATTGGATTTATAGATTGTCATCCGAATCCAAATCCAAATCCGGAAACCAAGCATGTAGTTTGTTCAAAAATGCTGTTATTGTGGAAGCATTTATACGGACCGTGAATAGACAGACCCGGAAATGCTTCTGAAAATGTTTCAGGTACCGGAGAATATAAAATAATATTAATTATATATGACAATAATTTATAAGCAAAATAAACGTGTTTTGAAACAACTACTGGCGGGAGATAGTTAAATGAAAAAAATTGTTCCAGAAAATACTGCGATAAGAGAACTATGTTTCTGTAAAAAAAAAATGCAATCAATATATTAAGAGTTTAGCAACATTAATTTGGTCCAAGCTATTTCTAACTGAACATTAGAAAATATTAAAATAGTTTCCGAGTCATTCAACTCAATGCATGAATCTGGTCTGACCACATCTGTTTGGAAAAATTTAAATAACTTTAAATTTGAGTGAAGTGGAGATTCGTAAAATACCTCTTTCTTAGAAAACACATCGTTGTATTTAATGTCTTTTTGAGAGTTTCCAGATATATATAAAATTACATATTCATATTTTAAATAGTTACAGTTTTCATTAAATAACTATTTCTTCTTCTTTTCTCTTTCGTATCAGTATTGACATATATTTGCCTCTATATGAAACATGGCTCGTAATACACCTCCAGAGATATCAGACTTGGATTGCCTTCAAACTTGACTCCACCTTTGTAGCACTCTTCCAGATCTTCCTCAGCCTAATGTTATGCTCAGGAAAATCTACTTTTCTAGGCCGTCAATTTGACAAACAATGTGCCCGAAAATTGGATAAGAATCGGATAAGAAAATTGTAATATAAGTAGTGTTTGCGTGGTAGTTACCATCTATATACTCGTATAAGAGCAACTTGAGCAAAATTTCATAGCAAACTAGCACTACTTTGTATCGTAAATCAGCGTTAATTTTATACACAAAAAATATCGGAAAGAGTAGGTATCTTTCAAGTATCGTCAATTTCCAACTATTATTAGGTACGTTGCCGCCATTTTACTAACAGTTCACAAACTTCATAAAAATTCTTCCGACCCAAGTGTCATATTGTTATATTCCGACTTCAGTGTCATATTTACGAATGCTCTTCAAGCCGAGAAAATTTTTTGTTCCCCTTTTCCGCGAGTGTTTTGGCGCGCGAAAGGTTTGAAATTCATCCTCTAGAATCTAGAAGCAGAGACGTCCCGCAGGCGTAGGCAAGCGAGGCGAGCTCGAGGGTGGCAAGTTCTAAAGGGCGGCGAATTGGGAGTGGAATATAAAAATTACTTTTAAAAAAATTCGAAAAACTGTCTTAAAAAAAATAATATTCTTATATAAAATGATGAAATCTGTCTAATTAAAAAAGAGCACGTTTAGCGTTCATTTTTCATAATCACAAGAATACAATCGACAAAAAATGTTTTGAAAAATCGCAGTGTACCTTTTTCTCCAGATTGCCTCGTTATTGAGGATTGTAACTTCCGGTTTTTGATCTTTTGATGGTCTTGAATGAATATTGCTTCACCTTTCATATATGTACATTACTTAAAATATTATAGTATATGTAATATCGCGATAATTATATATTTAAAAAAAAAAACAGCGAGCCTTACAGTAGTCGCATATGATGTGTAACATTAGATATCTCACAACCAAAAATATCAATTGAGCATTTGTTTATTAATTATTAAATAAAAGTAATGAAAATGTATGTGCATTTATTTATTATTGAATTTTGCCACACTACGTAGGTATCGTATATCTACATACGCATTTTGTTTAGAAATATGTGTTTGGTCAATTATATATTTTTATTTATTTTCATAGATGGCGGTAGTGTGCTGCCATACATATTGTAGGCAAACTTTAAATAAATATTTAAAAATTTGAGTATGTAAATCATTAAGGATGGTTATTGTTTAAATTAATGTAAAAAATATTAGTAATTTATTGGATAGTTTCGAAGATATAAGCCAAAATATATCCACATGCTTGACACCAGACGCGCAACATATATACAAAATCAGAAGCGTTGAATTTTGGAAGTGGCGTCTTCGTTGTAATGGCACTTGCTGGACATTGATTTGTTTATAAACGATATTTTTTTCCATCGTGCGCGCTCATTGGTCTTATTTCCTGTTACAAATTTCCGTCCTTTTTCACGAAATCACTGCCACGGATTGCAGGAAAGCGAGAGGAAAGATGTTACACATGAAAAAACAATTCCTTTATTTCTAAATTACAACACGTGTTTTATATTCATACGTGTTTTCAGAGAGTTCTACAAACTCGAATAAAAACACTAAAAATAAATTCATACCGTAAAAATTATAAGGGGATCATTGAAAAGTAGTATAGGGGGTATTTTAAAATTAAATTGCGGGCCTCACTTTACCTAGGGACGTCACTGCCTGCAAGGCGAAAATAGATAGTCGCCTTCATTCGCTTTTTTCTATTAGGGCGGGGGGAATCCGGCCGCGCGGGGTGGGGGCGGGGAATATTCAAACAACAATTTCAATTTGGAAACAAATTGGAACAGACAATAGACGGTGGGGTTATTACATTACATAACCGCAATGGGTCTGCATCGCTGGGTGGTGATGGGGGCGCTCTGGCGGGCGCCCTCGGTGGCGCGGTGGCCGCGGAGCGCGACTCCACATCGCCGCTTTAGCCGCCTGTCTAGGTCTAATACGCGTGTTTATTTTTTACCACAGTATTACGTATTATTTATTTATTTATTTAACGCCCTTATGGGCTTTTACGAATATACAGAATAAAATAAATAAAAAATAACATAAGACAGTTAAAAGTTACAATAATAATAGTTAAAAGTTAATAATAATAATAATAATAATACAGAAATACATAAGACAGATAAAATATTAATACAGTTAAAGATACAAATAATAATAGTTAAAGGTAAAATAATAATACAGAAAAAAATATTGTCCATTTCCATTTCGTTGAGATGTAAACAATTGTATCAGCTTTGTCCTATACACGGTTATACTATCAGCAAAAATGTCAGCCGCCTCTGCATGTTTATTCCCTAATGAGTGTAATCTGGGAATTACAGAGTTTGCTAATGCATTAGTTCTGACACTTCCACTATAATAGAACAATGCACTGTGTCTTGATGACCTCGATGGGGCATATAAGTCGATCAGACTAATAATCTGGGGGCAATCAAAATTATATACATTTTATATTGAAATTTTATTTTATATCTAAAACAAACCTTTTTTTGTCGTGGGAGAAGTGTGAAAATATTCCTTGACATTTACAATACCTAGTCACAGTATAGTAAAGTATACAGTATGTTATCTCGGCAGTGTCCTTGAAATAAATACCTACGGCCGCTTGGTACTTAAACATGGTTAAACGCACCAGGGCTGCTCATTGACTGACTCTTTATGGTTTGGGATGCCATAAATTGACGTAAATGTATGCGCGGCAGCGTCTCACACTGCTTGCGTCCATACGTTACTGCAGCCCTACGGCGACCGCGCAGACCAAAGTGTACCGAGATTTCAAAGGGCGTCGTTTCGGCTGTTTGTATGAAGACATAATACTGCATGTTTACTATACTGTGACCTAGTTGTATTTATCATACTATATATTTTTATTTTTTCTTAACATAGACAGTCTGTTTTTTTTTTCAAATTTTAAAATGAAAAATCATTCGCACGAAAATTTTCTGTCCTACAAGATGCTATATTTACTTTTACATTACATTGATTATTTTATTTCATTACAGTGAAGAAGGGCCCACCGCACACCCAAGGACGCTTTATTTGCAATAGTCCCCATATCGGCCCTACATTTTCGCCACCCAATTTGGCATTTTTTTATGCTCAAGAGGTTTTCCCCCCGCGTTTCTTAAACTCACATGAGTGCAAGCGGCGCGGGGAGGTGTCCAAACAAAACCGCTTCACTGTCATCAAAAAGGGACATATATTTTCATCCAATATGCAAGGTTATTTGAAAAGCATTAGGTAATAACCTCGCATGACTATATTCCTGCTTTAATTATGAGTTGAAATGTTCAAGCAAACATTACCTAACATCAATAGTTATGGAGATATGCGACATCTAAGTTTGCATTTTTTTCAAAATTTCTGACTTATTTTTTGTAAAACGTTGAACTATCATTACAAACTTATATTGAATATGAAAAATTAATTACCTTTTATACAAATAAAATAAAATAATAAAAACCTTTCAATTCCAATTGGAATTTCTGCAGGGTTTTTAACATTTTAGTTAACTTGTATTGAAACGAATGAATTTGTCGTAGTCGATATAAGTTACTGTGATGATAGTTCAACTTTTTGAAAAAATAAGTCAGAAATATTGAAATAAAATGCTCATTTTGATATTGCATAACTCCATAACTATTGATATTAATTAGGTCATGGCTGCTTGAACATTTTCGACCCATTATCAATATAGGATTATAGTCCTGCGAGGTTTTGAATGTTTTCCAAATAACCCTGTGCACATTTTTAATAAAAAAAAATTAATATATTCAATAATTTTTGTTTTTATTAATGGGAAAGTAATCTTTATTAGTCCGTACATAAATAAATGCTATTTAAAAAAATACAGATTATCAAAAGATCATTAATGATCCCGATATATAGTCCTAGTGTGATATTAAAGTATGTACAAAAACATTTTATTACAACAAGAGGAATAATAACATATTACAAAATACACATTTTATGGTGAGAAATTAGGAACGCGTTGTTTCTAAGGTCAATGAATTCTATTACGTAACACGCAACAGTCCTTTTCGTAATCAAGTATTACGAATTTGGTTTAAAGTATGTATTGCGTGATCGAATATCGAACGGCTTTTAACTATTTATATTTAAAAAAAATTTGAGTGTGCCTGTGTCATCCACAACAAAATTATTTGTATTATACAGGTTTTCAATAAATTATATTTAAAATTTTAAAATAAAAATTGTCATGTAATTCAGTCTAAAAAAACCATTGATTAATGAAATAATATGATTATACGCGTATGATTGTAATAAGCCAAAAATATCTTTATTATTCGTTATATCTATATATAAAAATGGATTATGACGAGAATAAGAAAATATCACTCGTATGACATGAATAATATATATAGAAACGTGAATTCTCACGTAGGCCGGGTTTATAATTAGCCTCACTGGTAGCTGCCGATATGGTCAAGCTACTATAACAGATCTCGCTGACTGTTTCACTCCACTATAGTATAGGTCTTTTCATTTAAGCTTGCAATTAAGTTAGTGTGGATACACTGCATAATACGCGCAATATTTTGGCGTGAAAAGACCTATACCTAAACTTTATTCGAGTTAGAAATTTCCACTTCACTCTCTTCAGTATTAAAATTGTCGTAGATTTGTGTTCTAAAATTAGACGATTGCTTCACTGCTAGTTTATTGTAAGTACCTACACGAATTCGAAGCCCGAAATTTTTATCAAAAACCCAGTAATATGGAGCCTTTATTAGAAACAATATCATTTTTAGTCTTGTGGGTGAAGCACAACGGAGAAGTGCCTCTCTGTAAAGGGGAGGGCGGGCCAGGAAGGCGCCGCGAGACGGATGGTCTATCGAGGAAGACGTGAACGCTGAACAATGCGGCGTGACGATACGGCGACGGAACCGCCCTACCGCTATCGCGCGGCATAACCGCCCATAGCCGAGGGCCATAACCGCCGGCTCCGACCGCCGTGAGCGCACATAAGGGCGCCTCAAATTTAGCGACTCTGCCGGCGACAATAGCCCCAATGTACCCGAATGCCTTTAAGCGCCGCTTGGGCCGGGTTTTTCTGCGGCAGATTGAATGTATGTCGCCTCATCAATGATGACACTCTAATACGGGAATCATTTGGTACGGTCGATCTATGGTTTCGATCGCACAAAAGTGTAAATTCTCGAACTTCTCACCTATTTGATTGCCATTTTTATTAAACAGATGATTTTATTTCACTGAATGACTTCATGGTGCAACATTTTTATTTAAAAAATATTTTTTATTGAAACTTTATACAACACACACAATATTTGAGTTATTTATTAGGTACTACTGTAGTTTCGAGAGGATCAATCCCTCTCATCATAAATTATAGTGAATGATCACTTCTACTTTACGGTGTTGAAGCATGGACGCTGAAGGTGAATACTCTAAATCGCCTAGAGGCGTTCGAAATGTGGATACATCGTAAAATGTTAAGGATAGTTTGGACTGACATGACTAGTAATCTTGAAGCTTTACGTTTGTTTTCAAATACAAACAGATAGTTACTCAACTCAACACAGTAAAGCTCCGTAAAATTTCATACTTTGGTCACATAACAAGAGGCGAAAAGTACTCCATCCTTCAGCTCGTCATGAAGGGGAAGATTGAGGGTCGCAGAGTGGTTGAAAGGAGGCGGCATTCCTGGCTTCGAAACATTCGATAGTGGACCGGGATAAGAAGCGTGGAAGAGCTGTTCCGCACTGCCCTGGACAGGAAAACTTTCTCCCATATGATCGTCGACGTCGGGGGGACCCGACAGGGCACATGAAGAAGAAGAAGAACATACCTTATTTTTACTTATTAACCATACCTGATGATGAGAAGGACTGCTTCCCTTGAAACTATTGCAGTAATAAGTAACTCGTCATCATCATCTTCATCCCCTTGTCCAAGTAGATTCGGGGGCCCAAAGACTCGACAAGGTGCTTCTTTCACATACCCCTATCTTGCGCTGTTTCCGCGTATTTCAACCACTCCAGACCCCATAATCTTTTCATAGACATTTTTTGTAGCTTCATCATCATCATCTTCTTCCCCTTGTCCTAGTAGGGTCGGGGGCCCAAAGACTCGACAAGGTGCTTCCATGATTCCCTGTCTTGCGCTGCTTCTGCTCGAGTCAACCATTCCAGAACCATTCTGTTTTCAAATACATTTTTTTCTTGTCTCTCCCAGCTTAATCTGGGTCGACCTACTGGCCGTCTTCCCTCCGGGGTTGCCAAGAAGATTCTTCTTGGTAATCGTTCCTCTGGCATTCTGAGCACATTTTTTGTAGTTTCATCCAGTTTAATCTGGGGTGACCCACTGGCCTTCTTTCTTCTGGGGTTGCCGAAAGGGACTCTTCTTGGTATTCATTCCTCTGGCATTCTGAGCATATGTTCAAGCGACCTACCTCATTTGTGATTTTTCTGTATGTAGGAGGAGAGGCTCTATGCCAAGTGTCATATGTCGGCACTTCTCACTCTGTCCACCAGTGTGACTCCCGCTGCCCCTATAAAACTCATCTCGGGAGCCTGGGTCCATACTCTCACTCTCTTCATTAGGATCCAAATTTGATGCCTGTATATTAGGGTAGGCCTGTTTTCAAATTTAAAAACATTTAGTTTTTTATTTTACACTAAGCTCGGATTTTCTATCACCGCACTACATAGAGAACGCCGGCTGCTGCTCCGATTCTTCTATCTATTTCACTTTCCTGCCTCCCATCGCAAGAAAATTCCACCACAAGGTATTTGAATTTTTCGACTTGTTTCAACTGGGTCCCCGTATGCTGAACGAACACTGCACTTGTTCTCTTCCTACGACTATAACCTCTGTTTAGGCAGTAATAATATTCATTACAACTTTAGTGCACTCTTCATTGAAGGAATTTAACCACTCTTGTACTTCGTCTTGCGTGGGCGCCAGCCTCGCTATATAAATAACTCAAATATTGTATACGTAATTAATGCAAAGTCTTAATAAAAATAATACTTTAAATTAAATGGTTTAATTATTCAATTTAAATTTCCAAATGACCTTGATACGGTGCTACGTTCTCGCTGTATTTTTACATGGAACTAGCCGGTAAACTGGTGGAAAATCACAGTACATAAAAACAATTAATAACGACCCTTGCATGTAACATGAGCCGTGCTTAGCCGGGTCTAATTAGCAGCTTTTCATTATCAGTGTTCACTGAAATAATATTATAGCGACATACTTTTGTTCTTGAAAATGTATTTAAAATTATGTGTTATAAAATAAAACTATTTTAAATTTGGAGGGATGTTTTCCATGATTTGGAGATGTAAATCACGACTAAGTAAGTAACTAATTATTACGCCGTTTCCACGCACGGATAGGCAGAGAAAATAGAATGACACTATTTTGTTCTAGCACACAACTTTTGCCTCCTTACATTTTTTCATACACACTCTTAGGTTGTTGAAGCTTTTATTAAAAGGAACACAGTGACAATTTCAATATTCGATTTATCTGACTTGATCCTTTCTTCATTCTACATACTATGATACAGCCAGCATTACCACACTACTATACAAAACCAATTACTTACATTCATAAAAATGTTCTTGGGTTTTCAAGGCTGCTCAGAATCTTCTGGTTTGTGTTTTCTGGGGTAATATACCGTATTTATACGACCTTTCTGGTCGACGTTTCAGATCACATTTCAGGGTCTATCATCAAACATCACCCTAATTTACATAATTTATTGTGAAGGCGTTCACTTTGAGGAAGTCCATTTTAAATAATTATGAATGAATACACCAAAAAAGTGAATGAAAATCGAATGGGTCTGGACTGGTTAACTCGGTGAACTGGATAACTGGACTGGTTAGCTGGTGATGGAAGCACCACAAGACAGGGGAACATGGAAGCATCTTTTCAAGTCTTTGGATCCCCGACCCTACTAAAACAAGGGGATGATGACGATGATCATGAACATACATTAATATTGAAAAAAAAAAAATTGTTAAATTGAAATGCGCTCGTGAGGCGAAACGAGTCTCAAGTAGATGGACCTAAACGAGTAATATACAAAACCATTTTTAGGTTTAGGCCATGATTGCCTACCTACAGCAAAGACAGCAGTATCTCAAATGCAATATTTAATAGATAAAAATATGAATTTTACTAAACTAGTAAATTAACTAACCATTTTTCTTCCATGTAATAACGAAGTAGGTAGGAATATAAATTATAATAAAATATCTCAATTACTGGTAAGATCATCTTAAATATTACATACACACACAAAAATAAAATTGGGAAGATTCAAAAAAGAATTAGAAATCTTATGTACTCGTAAGTTTATATCTGAATGAATTTTTTTGCGGTTGGTTGTTTGTGTAGTCTGGGAGTAATCTATGATGAAATGTCTCTGTGATCCTCATCTAGTATCTTACCACTTAGCTCAACAATCGTGTTACTACTTAACTAAACAAACCATGTTGTTGGATTCATATTCTGGAAGATTACTATATTAGTCAAGCTTAGGATTTTCTGAAAAAAAATGTTAACGTGGTAGGCATGCAAATCCGCCTGTGAAAATGTAACTACCCGAAAAATATATAAACTAGATATTAACTATGCAGTCGTCCTACGGGGCAGGTAGGCAGAGGCATTATTATTTATTTATTATTAATATAGATCATCATCATAAGCTCGACCGCCCTGGGTGGGCCTTGGCTAAATCCAATCTCCTCCATTCTTGGATGTCTGTTATTCGAAATATGGATGTATCAGTGTTGACAGATTTCATCCATCGCAATTTGGGTCTTCCTGGTGTTCTTCGTCTTTGTGGTGTGGAGGATGTGAGGGGCGTTTAACAGGGTTGTCATCGTCCATTCCGATTACGTGACCAGCCCATCTCAGGGCCCCACCAAGATGGAACTGTTCACATCGGGCTCTCCATGTACCAGCCATTATGATCTCTCACAGGACCGTACACTATTTTGAGGATCCTTCCCTCAAATGCTGCAATAGATTCTTCTAGGGCTTTCGTTAATACCCGTGTTTCAGAGGCATATGTCAGGACTGGCTTTATCAGGGTTTTAAAGCGGTGTATTTCCATGAACATTTTATATTAAATTAGTAAGATGAGGAAATTTCGTTAATTGGAATTAATTTCTTCATATACAGATTATCAGTTGGTTGTTATTACACCTGAGATATATACTATGCAGGGTATGTAATGTAAAGTAAAAACATTTTAGGTCGATTAGGGGATGTTTCAGATAACACTTGTTAGTTGAAAATCAGAAACATATATAAAATTACGAGATATAAAATTACCGCACAAATATAGAGTGAAGGTAGGGAAGATAAAGATGACTTAATAGCCCGTAGATAATTTCTCATGCCGACTTTCTATGGTATCATATGGGCGATTGCATTAAGGCTTGATCGATTCGACAATTACTTGTTTTATGTTCATCAAATTACGATTGAGATGAAGAATGAGAGGGTTAAAAAAAGCAAAGTAAATGAGGGAAGATAGTAGACCACTAAAAATATAGAATAATATACCTACATATAAAGAATTTATCTTTCTAAGGAGTTTTCTTAACAAATATATTAAAAATGATAATTTTGTTTACTTTCACTACTTTTTTATAACGATTACAATGTTTTCGATGCTAACGCATCGTCTTCAGTGATGTTACTAATACTAAACTTAAGACTAAAGTACGACGTGAGGAGTGGGATGGAGATTATGGAGAGATGAAGAGTCTGGTGGGTATGTGGGCGTGGTCACTAGGCGCCGAAGAGGGGACGAAATAGACGGAGTTTGAATATTAATTACATTTTTCTTACTATTATTCGTTAAGTTTTCTAAAATATCTCTTTCCTTTTTTACAAATGTACATTAAATCTACGCTATTACTGTCGTAAGACCACGCAAGAACTGAAGGTCATCGTTTCGACACTAATATACATGGGAGAATATCCCAGAAAATTACACACAAAACTATCCATTATGACTGCCAGTAAAATTCCCATGTGCCCAATGAACACTTTTCATGTTGTTATTACTTTATATGTTGGCTACTTATCTTCTCGTATGTATAATGCTTTCTTGCTTTATTTTTGCTTAAGGCTATACTAATATTGCATTTTATTTAATATTTCACAGTTAAACTAAACGCACGTATTGAGCATTTATAGTAGATTTAACGACCACTTTTAACTAAAGAAGTATATTTACAATAGTTTTACAAATAAACGATGTAAGTAGACTGAATGCAACGGAAATGCACTCATTTAATAATAATTTCAAATATTCGATAGAATGAGGAAATTTTTTAAGTGAATATAATGCTTGCCGAAATAGGTTGGTCATGTGTAAAGCAAGAGTGAGAAAATGATAAAGAGAATATACGACGCAAGTGTTGAAGGTAATAGGAACAGAGGGCATCCTCGAAAGATTTGGCGTAATAAGATAAACCAAATATTTAAAAAAGCTATGTTAAAAGCTTAAGTAATCATGCTTGAGAAAATGTATAAATGTGGTCAAAGCGAAAGTGGTGTGCCAGGATAGAAGAGTATGACATTCTGTTCTCCCTGCCTAATTCTTCGAGGAAACGGCGTGATGGTTTGTTAGTTAATTTTTTCAATATCTTTATTTTTTATATTTTTATATATATAATACCGCAATAATTTCCTTCCCCTTTGTCAATATTTCCCGGTTCATCATCCCCAAGATAATACCATAATTTACGAACATTCAAGTAATGGCACCTTCTCGGTAATGCAGCAATCGAATTATCTTTAGTTCATGTCACCAGATTTGACTGAGAACTCAAAATATACGATGATCGCGAATCAGCATTACGGAACAATTTTACCGCGATATAAAATCGTCGGCGCCCGGTTTGCCAAGCCCTGTTCTCCGAGCAATCTAAACTTAGCTCAATCTTTCATTGAAAAACCGAACTTGAATGTCGCGCGAGGGGCGCTGCGCGTGCGCGCCGGCCGCAGGAAGTCGCGGCTCGGCCGCCCGCCGCGCCTCGCGCCCGAAAAGCCGCACTTTCTGGGCAGACCGGCTGTGCGAGTACGTACTGTAGTACACGGTTTGTAGACACAATGGTGTCTCATTTTACGTGCGTCATTTCTAGCGTTATTGTAATTTTCTGTGAATTGTGTACAATATATACAAGTTCAATTATTCTTAAACTCTCTCATGATCTCTCGTAATCTCAGCATGATTAAAAAAGGATTTAAATCATGCGTTTTTTTATATACAATTATTTATTTATTTATTTACTTACGGAATCTCAACAGTACAATTATTTAATGTGGCATGAAGTAATTGACAGTAGATATACCAATAACAAAGATCCACGGTATAATACGTAATGAAGCAATTTAACAAACATGACAAATTTAATCCAAAATCAAAATAAACCAGAATAAATAAAATACACAGCTGTTGATTTTTATAATGAACTTTCTAACTTTCTAGTGACTGAAACAACTGAAAAGACATGTGCTGGGGAGGAAATAGTAAATAAATCAAAGTTAATAGAGATGATGACCAAATTATAAACATCTTGGTATCCGGCGCTTCAAAGTCATTCTCGTCGCAGACTCCGCAGAGATAGTGATAAGACAACAGATGAATCATACATGCAACACAGTACAACACATCATGACTTCGGCACGGTATTGTAAGCCGATACTTAACCATAACACCAAAATTCACAACAACACATCAGCCAACCTGATGATGGACCCTGCAATGAGATCCGAAATGTTGGCCCGAAAGGTCGAACAATACGGCATAATACCCCAGTAAATACAAACTTGAAGATTCTAAGTGGCCGTGAAAACCTAAGAACTTTCTTCAATCAAAGTTATTAAAAAATCGATATGGTTATTGTAACGTATCTGAATGAACGTATGTTCTTGTGAATGAGAGAGAGAGCGAATGGTATAAATCAAGAAGCACTATTTTGGCCTCTCTCTCTTATTATGCAGCCAACGCATCGAGAATATTATCCCTTATTAACGTACCGAACTATTGTCGCGTGAATTACCTGTTAACCATTAAAGTATCTGGAAGCAAACAACGAGTTTAACTGGATTCCCAAAGCAATAAAGTTCTCCTCTTATCACAAAGATGGAGAAAATTACAGTTATCCATAATTAAGTTGAAGGTGTACATACTAAATTTAGCATCACGTTAATGGTGCTAAATTTAGTATGTATTGCTATTCTGTGTAGTTATTAAATATGTATAGTTTAATGTCCTCTTATACCAGCACGCATTTGCTACTTGGGGACCCATTTTTCTTCCTTTTTTAGTATTATTTTTTCTTTTCCATTTTTAATTACAACAGTAATTGCTGTTTCTACGTCTTTTAAATATTAATATAAATAAATAAAATATTTTAAAAATACATAGTAAACCAACACAATCAAAATAATCCAAAGTTTCTCAGCAGGTTCAGGCACACTCTTCAATCTAGGCGCATCACTTTCGCTTCATTCACATTCAAATGTCTTGCACTCTCTTTGGTTGTTGAAGCTTTTAACGGAGTTGTCCTTCAATATTTATTATCTTATGACGCCAGGTTCTGCCTTCAACAATCACTGTATATATTTTCTAGACCATTCTTTCTTCGCTCATCCGTTCCACGGATTCAAACAATCTCCGCTATCCTTTCTTTATTCTGTTTACTACGCTGTAGCCAGCATTACATTGCATGCAAATTATCAAACGCTTAAATCTGGAAATTGTATTTTATATTATATTTATCTATACATAAAATTTAAGAGCATAGATTAACAAAAGGTCAGTCAGATGGTTTTGACATGTTCAAATTAAAAAATTCCGCATACTATTTTTAACAAACCTCGCATAGTGACCTCAGTCGAATGTGATTGCTCGTAATGCACATTCAGAAGTTTCAGCCCTAGCAGTCAGGGCAGCGCATCCATCCACCGCTGTGGCATTCTTTCAGATCTTCTTAAATAATCTCCTTTTTAGGGCTATCGTTGGCACATAATACGGTCAAAAAATTGGAAGAATCTTTTATTCACTACCATCTAAATAGAATTTTTTAGTTTGTTGCTGGATTAAAAAATCATTGATCACACTAGTAAGTACATAGATTATTCTTCTTTTTCTTCTTGTTCTTCTACCCCTTAGTTTAGTTGCAACCTCGCTTCGCAACAGTCCTCCAACTGTTTCCGCAAGCTCCTTCTAGGACGGCCCCTTGGTCTTCTGCCTTCTGGTCTTGCCTAGAATATCCGCTTTGGCAGTTTATCTGCCGGTATCCGCAAGATATATCCCAGCCACCGTAACTGTGATTTCTCGATAAACATCAATAGGGATTCTACTTCGAGACATTCTCTTATTTGAGTATTTCTGATTCTGTCCCTTCTGGTAACTCTTACTATTCCTTTTAGAAATCCCATCTCGGCGGCATGTAGCCTTGAGCGGGTTTTTTCGGTCAAAATCCAGTGCTCGTGGCTGTGTACTAGGATTGGCTTGAAAACTAACAGTAAGTAGATAGATATTGAAGAAAATCCCAAAATATCAAAAATACGAATTTATCACAAGGACGTGGTAGTTAAACGCATGGGAAATATTACCTTCGCGAATAGAACAATACACAGATAAAACAGAGAAGGTGTGCGTGAGTGTGGATACAGACGGTATCGACTGAAAAGGGGAAGCTCGGGTGTTCCCAAAGTTGTGCCAAATCAACAATGTGTGAAATTACTTAAGCAATTGGCAAAACTTTATTCGGTGTATAGGCGACATCGTGATCTCCCGCTTCTGAAAATGTCACGTAGATTACCAGAACTGCTCTCCGTTCTACCCATCAAAGCGTGCCTACCTTCTCGTCAGAAGACTTTGTCTGGAAGTGTTGGCGATATCCGCGTCACTCGGTACCGCTGTGTGGGAGAGGATGGATATTTCGAGTCTTAGAAAGTCACATAAACGTCCACAAAGCGTTCCATAACCGGGCGGACGCTCACATGAATGATTCAAAGAAGCGATGAATGATGCAAGATTCACTCCTGTTCATATTCCATAAACAGGAACAGAAACCGCTTATTTATTAATTCAATATTTGAAAATAACAAAATCAAACTTTGAAATAATACTACAACTTTTCTTTTATATATATAAGATTCATATAGAATTGTCAACCGACAATTCGGGAATGTAAGTTTCGGCTGAGCGAAAGTTCCGGTCGATTTTAAACCGAAACCAAAGCAGCGGTAAAATCTAGTTTTTTTAACCGAAACTGACCGAAACCGAAACTGATACTTCGGTCGATCACTAAAACAAATTAAAAATCAACCAAATACCAATAAGAAAGGCTATGCTTGGAATATCTCTAGCGATGGTGTACCTAATGTGCAAAATCACCAGAGAACAAGAACAGATGTAGCAAAAAAACTGCACGCTCAAGTTGCAATGATTTTAATTTTTTTTTTGAAAAGATAATGTATGACAGAGAAGGAAGAAAAAATGGTAGAAAAAGTATAGATGCTTGATGGAGCAACGACATCCATAGAGTGGCTGGCAACAGATAGATGAGAACGGCTGAAGACTGAGTAAATCATGCAGAAGAGAGACATAGACTGGAAATGATGCTATAAAATACTGTTAAAAACCAAAATAATTTTTTCAAAAAGTAACCCATAAAAACCAAGTTTTTATTATACTCCCTTTCTCATTTACTAGTGGAAACTGGTTTGGCGTTTAACCTACGCGTTGGGCTTCGGTCGGGCGACGCTACGAATGGGAGTAATAAAAAAATTCCAAAAATCTAAAATTATACTTTAATCAGGTTTCGCGTCTACGAGACGCGTTGAAATATTTTCATACAACTCAATAATTTGTATGAAAAAACCATTCAAAATTTGAAAAATCCAAAAATTTATTAATTTTTTTTTAACGAAAATTTGATAGATCTTCTTTATCGTCGCCACGAGTCTGCTTGCAAAGTTTCAGCTCGATTGGATCACGGGAAAAGGGTTAAAAATCGATCCAAAGTTTTTTCCTCAGACAAGAAGACAAGTAGACAAGCAGACGCTATGAGTAAAAAGAAAGGGAGTAAAAACTACAAAATTATTTCATGAATCGAAACGGTGGACAGTCAAAATTGTCCACGAACAACCTAGTGGTGCGCTTAATCAAACTTCTTCTTCAACATTGTTTAGACCCAAGAGTGTGTTGGTGCGGGAGTTTCCTCTAGTGATGCTGAATTCCAGCCATCTCCATGGCTTCGGGGGTCTCCCTGGTAGTCTTAGTCCATCTAGTGCACCATTCAGAGCTATGCATGGTAATCTTGTTACACTCACTCTTTTTACGTGTTGGTACCAGTACCGTCGACGCTGTCGCCCCCATCTGACCACATCTTGAACCTCGCAGAATTCCCGGATTACTGAATTCCTCAAGTGATGAAAAAATTATTAAAGAATGGTTTAAAGAACATAAAATAAAGAGCATAGAGACAGCTATAAGTGGAAGAAGACCTCAAGCAACATAATGGCAGGCCGCAGAAGAGGCATAGCAGGGCAGCCATAACAAGCATGAAACGTTGTAACACCGGTGTTCCTGGTGTGATGAGTTAGAAAAGCCTACCCCAAATACATGGAATGCAAAAAATAAGAAGCAAAGGAGTATATGGAATCTAATAAATAAGAAGACTAGGAATATAGAAATATACGATATGGAAAAAAAAGAGATTATAAGAGAGAGAAAAAAGCAATGTGAATTATATATTTTTCCATTTAAATGATTTATGCTTAACAGCGCAAACTTATTAAATATTGTTTTATGTATCGACAAATAGACATAAGAACTTTCTAACAATAGAGGCAAAACAATATGAGAGTCGGGAGATATTTGTGGAATATTTATTTGTATTTTGATGGAGCTATGTATGATTACAGCTTATTACACAAATATGTTGATGTTTTTTACATCCTTGGCTGGCAAATGGGTATTTTACGACATTCCTGTGCATTAAAATAATGACAGGTAAGGAACATTCGTCATGTTTTATACTACCATAAACCCAATCGATGCCGGACTACCTTAAAGCTATGTACTCATACAAAATCTGTTACTAATCTATCTAAGTTGTGGGTTACTTAACATATAACTAATTACATTAAGCATTTTAAATAAAATACCCTCTTTTACGGTGACGTAAAGCACCTAATTTTTGGTAGTAGAAATTGATTATGGCAGAACAAAACAAAAAAAAAAAAACTTTTCCAAAAATTGTGTATGAGGAATGTCGTAAATTTTGTTCCCAGTGTTCCATGCAGTGGACTGAACACGGTGCAATGAGATCACATATATGGCGAATCCATTTTTGACAGAGTAAAGAATAAACCAATTAGGAAAGTAAATTAGCATACTGAATAGAATTATAAAAAAAGTCAAACCTTACAGAAATTCCAATTGGAGTGTTCACCAATTGGAATTGGAATTTTTTTATTATTTTATTTCACTTGTATTAAAGGGAATGAATTTTTCACATTCGATATAAGTCACTGTAATGATAGTTCAACGTTTTACAAATATGTCAGAAATATTGGTGTTATGAGGGTATTAATGTTTTCCAAATAGACCTGTACATTTGTTAAATGTTTTTCACCACGTTACGAATAATTTACTTTGTGTTTACAAAGTGTTTATTTGTTTATTTTTCCTACGAAAACACAAACCCGTTGATCACATAAAGAATAAACTTAAAAATAATGGCATTGAGGTGGAAAATAAAACTACGGCTATTCTTCAAATTGGCATCAAAGCATTACACTCGGCGTAAAAACGCAACGGAAGACAACAAACAATCTCATTCTTCTGATACAGAAGCGAGCGGGCGGGAGGAATTTATAGTCCATGAAGGTTAATGTTGAAGTCAAGTGACGTCAGCAAATGATGCTGTAAAACTAAACTTCATAACGCACTAAACCTTGAACCTGAAGTGACAAGTTGATCGTGCAGTACGTACTACAGCGCACGGTACTCCGTCGTATGGAGCGAATGTTTATTGCTGTCCATTCCTAACCTTTATGTGTTTTATATTTCTTACAGTACAATAGCGCAGTTTTATTAGCAGATAATTTTTCTACGTTCGTACGGAAAGTAATGATTTACTAGCTGTAGCCCGTCAAAAATGACGGAGCATTGGTCTGCGTCTTTGCTTAGCCCTAATATATATTTATAGTATATTTTTGGTGGCCCACGGATAGGTTACCGTAGTTCGGGTTTGCTGGCCCGGGTTTCAAGCCCCATCTCCGGCCGTTTAATTTGGGTTTTTTAGCCGTGAATTTGAACGAAATTCAGGACGTTACACGAAGTTATGGATGGACAGACAGACAGACTGATGGACGGAAGGACAAGCGTACAGTCAACGAAATTATTATGTTTGATTTATTGGGGGCAGTAATACATAGGGTTTCTCATAATATAATGTATTAAGGATTAATATTTTGATAGACTCGGAAGTGATGCATGCGATGTGAAGCGATGTTTCTTGTAAAAATATGCTTGAAAATCACCGTGAAATAGAATATTTTCCGTGATGATAGATTATTATAGATATTAAACAATACTCACTTTGATATTTAAAAAGTTGTCAGTTTGATACTTCACTTGTTTCTCTTGAAACTTGAGCAGTGAAAAACATAAAATATTAAACTCAGGCCGAGATAACAAAGTTAATATTATTTAATATCTATAATAATCTATCATCATCAATACAAAATCTCTACAATATTAACGCCAAATTCATCAGTAATATAAAATATTTTCCATTTATTATTATTCTTTTATATCTGGTTATGTATATTATTGAAAAAAGTTAATAAAAACAAAAATTAGATTTGTTTAAAAAAAATTTTTTTTTTGTTTATTCATCAGGTTGTGGAACCTAATATCAAAAAAAACTGGATTTTGCGAAATTTGGTGATAAAATTGAAAATGAATTAAATCTATAAAACCTATACGAACACTATTTTTTTGTAACGGATTAAATGGGAGATTGTACCAAGTGTTGTTAGTTGTTAGACACTGAATGATATCTCAAATATAAAGAATTCAGTTGATGCAATATTGATGTACACAATAATATAGTGAAATGTACTTATGAATATACCACAACGTAATTTTCAAGCAATATCGTACAAGTATTATAATATAACTACTAGCCCGTCAAACTTATAACCTATCAAACTTATAACCCGCCAAACTTTTTTTTTTTTTTTTAAATAGAGATGCGAACACGGAATACGTGTCACATCAATATTCTTACTATTTTCAAACTAAGCTAAACGCTTGTACTATGAAAATAGGACTAACTTGCTGGTCTGGAGTGAGGTTCGAACCCGCGACCTTTGGATCACGAGGCCAGAGTCCTAACCACAAGACCGACAAGCTACTCGAATACTTATAACTCAAACTTACAGCCCGTCAAGCTTATAACTTGTAACCCGTCAAAAGTGAGTAAAGTGTACTTTTACATGGTATCATTGAAAGATTTGACATATACTTCGTGGTGCAACATTATAATTTATTTTAACTTTGTAATACACACAATATGAGTTATCAATTATTACTGTAGTTTCGAGAGGAGCAGTCCCTCTCATCATCAATAATTATCTATACCTGATGATGAGAGGGACTGCTCCTCTCGAAACTAAAGTAGTAATTAATAATTCATATTGTGTGTGTATTATAAAGTTAAAATAAAACGTATTTTAAATTACTTTTAAAGGTTTTTATTTCAGCATATTTTTCTATATTTTTTATTGATTTTTTTTTAGAAAAATATTTTGGGAATTTTTATTTTTAGTAATTCTTGAATAACAGTTTCTGAAGTTATCTTCTTTTGGCGCATTTAGGTAATTTTTTTATTATAACGGAACATTCCCGCTACATTCCGGAATATTTCCCGCTTCACGCATGTAGCGGGGCATTTAGTAAAAATGCTTAATAACGAAATGCACTTGAAATCAGTGTTCAGTAATATCTAAATATATTAATTTCTTCGAATTCATGGCTAAAAAAAATTAATTACATGGCTGAAGAAAAACTCGAATCTCGGATTCTATTTTAAATATTCGAGGTTACATTTCTGTAAGCATGAGTGTTAATTCTTTTCAAAATAATCGAGAATAATCAGTGTAAAATTTTACAACTCAAAACATTGAGCGTGTATATATATTTCAACATAATTTTGTCATTACATATTTTAGTTTTTAAGTATAATTTTTACCACGCGTACATGTGTACATGCACGATTTTTTTTAGAAAATGTGTAATTATTCATGAAAAATGTACCTTGATACAATGTATTTTAAATACGGAGTAATATATAGGTATTTTGCGAAATAAGGCTGTTAAAACAGCGCCATTTAGAATCTTAGTAACTATGACGGGTATTGTTACACAGAAAATTTTGTATGTATTTTGATCGCTACAATATTTCATAATACAGAAATTTCTGTCGGTTCTCATAAAAAGCCCATTCTTATTACGTAACACACTAAAATTGAAAAAAATGGACACAAAAGTATAAGTAAGTCTGTATATATATAGCGTAAAGCAGAATATTCCAATAGTGTAGAAGCGAGAGGTGGAGAAAAATTAACCATAAGATTTCTTTTTAATTCTACTTTGTACACAATTTCTCACTATTTTTCTTATATTTTGAACTAAATTAGTCACAGGAACATTACTCAGTTTTACTTTAATTTTTATAGAATACACATGAGGAAAATCTGCTTCATAAACATTTTTTTTGTTCTTGAACAGGCCATAAAGCCCAATCACCGCGCATCAAAGCGAAAATCATAGATTAGTTGTAAACTCACCGGGAATCAAACTCGGACCATCGATATGTGAAACTTCTACCATGATATTGGACTTGAAGGAAGCTTTATCATATGAGTTAAATCTGCGTCAAAAACTCTCGACTGTCTGCGAGGAAACACAATTCCACTCCCGTTTGACGACACAGTTTTTACGGTAATACTGAGTTGTAAGGGTTTAAGAACAAAGGAGACCGATACTGAAGGTAGAAAGAGCATCCTTTAGGTGTACTCGAAAGACGCTGACCCGCCATTATGAGGTCCCGCGTACTTCTTGCAGTCAATGGGTCACTATGGTAAGCGAGGTGTCGAGGACTGACGTGACACGTGACAGCGGTAAATGGGTTGAACCACAGTCTGAGGAACGTAATACGAGAAGAGCAGATACATTTTTCACCCTTGTGAAAAAGTAAATAACAAGTGGAATTGTCGCCAGGCGCGGAATGTAATTGCCATAAAAGTTAAATGCTTAAATGAAAACACACTATAGCTTGTTAAGCTATAGTGTGTTTTCCAGGGGCGTGCAGTGAGAACGCGAAGCATGACTTTTGTTTAAACATATATTTGGAAAAAATCTAAATTAAATATTTATCTGATAGCATGTTAATTATCGTGATAGGAATATTACGAGATATATCTCTTATTTCGGTTTCTATCCAAAATATATACATAGGAAAAAGTCATGCTTCTTGTTCTCACTGCACGCCTCTGGTGTCTTTAAAAATACAGATTACAAAGTCACGTATTACAATCACAGATTTTATTATATACCTAGAGCCGAGAAAAATTAACAATGCCAGAATAAAAGAAAAAAAAATATCGACCAACAAATGTAAAGTTTAAAGCGGAGTTAGAAATAGAGGACAGTAAGGGAAAGAGAGAGAATACTCCCTTTAAAGGAAGAATACTACACTGAGATGAAAAAAGCTGAGTTCAGATCAGCAACACGAGTCCAAAACTGACAGATAATCATCCACGAAGCAGTCCCAACGCAACACCCATACCCGTTGGAACTCCCGAAAGAACCGCGGTCTCTTCCATCACGTATGAGGTCATAATTTGGAAGAGAATAATGCCTCACTCCTTCCAAACCCTCCAGTATATCCTTCTTGCGTCCCTTAAGATTTCGTAGTTCCATAGGGTGTGCTCCAGCGTCTGATATACGCGACAGCTGTCGCACTACGGCGACAGCGATGGACTCAGATTTTGTAGCTTGCTCTCAGACTCATCGTCTGCAACGCGTAGTAAGTCAAGGATTGGAGGATTCCCTGGCCTTTCTCTCTTACGGTGAGAGAAACGAGTGAGTCCATCTGGGGTGTCGCTTCTCTTTTGCCTTTTTTAACATTACCGTATAGCGTATCGCACAACTCCTGATGGTGTAAGACAGGGGAAGATGAAAGTGCCTTGTTGAATCTTTGGGCTCCAACCCTCCTATGATAAAGGGATGAAAATGAAGGTGACCGTTTCCAGTCATGCTGTATTTGATGGCCTTATATGTATGTATTTGATACCGTATAGCGATCGCACAATTCCTGGTGGTGTAAGACAGGGGAAGATGAAAGTGCCTTGTTGAGTCTTTAGGCTCCAACCTTCCTATGATAAGGAAATGAAAATGATGGTGACCGTGTCCAGTCATGCTGTATTTGATGGCCTTAACATTTTTGCAGAACCTTTTCTAATGTCTCGTCTTTGGGGTAGAAACATATGTGGTCAGTTTGTAACGTGATAACCGTGATAACGTTTTAAAAGATCTATTTTGGTAAAAACATCAAGAAATCATTAAAATTTCATCCTGCTTATGAACAAATTATGAATATTGATACGCAGTATTAAAAAAACTGACAATGATTATATTTCACGTCAGATGCTGGGCGTATTTGAAGGCATATACAACACATTTCCCAGAAAAAGAGAAATTGGTAAAAGACATATAACTATAAAACTTGTTTCTATAAAACCTCTAAATCATTCTCAGAAAATTGGGTGTGGTTTAATATAATCTTATTATATTATATAAAAGAAAATATGAAAATTATGGAGCCTCGCGTGAATTGTGAATATCACCATGTCCGAATTTTCCCTCGTCATTACTTGACACCAATTTATCATTGGAATATCACAAACTATTTTCCTTTTACTATTCATGTCCAGTCGTCATTTTTCCATTACCCAGAGATAAAATTTAAACAATGCGTCCTACACCTTTATCTTGACGCCCTTTTTACGCGCATAAAATAAAAATGAACCGTTCGTCGATGGTGGGAGATGGCACTTCGCCCGCGTTACCCTTCGATCTCCCTGTCCTACCCATTCTTACCCCCTTCCACCCACCCACCCTGCCCGCCCGCCCCGCACCCCGCCGCCCCGCCGGGTATCGACTGAGCGCGCGCGGTTTCATTGACGCTTCGAATGGGGGTGAATTATCATAAAACAGTATTCCATTGAGCACTCGGCACTTTGTATAATTGTCCACTTAAACCCCGAGCGGCCGTAAAATGATTTAATAAATCCTCTTTCACTTTCCACGAAGTCACCTCATATAACCGGGTCGGGGAGGCCGTCTTTATGGCGCGAATACCGGGCTACAGGGACGCGTTTGAGCTTAGCTGATACAGGTTTTATTTTGTGTTGAGTGAATACTTAAAACCTGGGCTCGGATGACGCTCCCGCTTCTACCCGACCTGACAATAGATAAAATTCTATTAAAATGTTTAGGAAAAGCACTTACGATTGGTTTTATCTTCGGTAACCTTAATTTTGTATCGGAGTTGTACGCACTTAGGACATGGAAGTACTCGATTTTATTGCTCCTTCAATCTTTATCAAGTGATGGTCCCATTGGACAGAAAATAGTTATCACGCCAAAATCTGCATCGCGAATAACCGTTGCCTTATTTCAAAAATATAACCGGCATATTAAAGAAACGACTTATTAATGCGGGAGATGAAATAAATATTTTTTGTTTTTGTGGAATAAACAAATGTGCCACAAAATATTTTTCGGTTTCCATTATTTTTTCTAATGACATTAATATACCTAAATAAGTTCAATCACAAAGATACAATGACACATATCAACGCTTGAAAAAATATTTAAGTCAGAGATTTTTCACATTACATTATTTATCTCCACTTGTGCTTCAGTCATGCCCATTGACCCAAGTAATTCAAGTCAGCAAATTGTTTCAAGTATTTTATATTTTTAATGTGATATCAAAAATTACGGTTTTAAATTTATAAAATATAATTTTAATAATATTGTACCCGAAACTTATGTGCCCCAAAAATGCTTCTAAAACTTAAAGGAAAGAATTACCAGACTGTTGTTAGACCCGCAATAGTGTATGGCTCCGAATGCTGGACTATGTACAACTCCTACTCTAGGCAACTCTAAATAGCAGAAATGCGAATGTTTTGATGATCGGCAAGGGTAATACTAAAAGATAGGATTAAAAGTTCACGCATTCGTGGTAGTCTGGGTGTCACGGACATAAACAGTGAGCTAGAGGAACAACAGTTGAGATGGTATGGGCACATAACACGGAGACCATCAGGCCAAACAGTGAAGCAGGCATTGTCTATGGAGCTTCATCGACAGTCATCTAGAGGAAGACCGAAGAAATCCTGGATGACCCAATGCTCCAAAATATTATAGAGAAACGTCCCGGATGAACTAGAACCAAAGAAAATATATAGCGTGAGAACGAGAAGAGTTGACCCCAACAGCCTACCTAGGCAATGAGTTGAGACAATGCAAGGAAGAAGATTTTTAATAATATTCTAAATATAATCATATGATAATAATTTAAATTTTAATAGTAAATTTTGTGAAAATGTGATGAATTTAATTTTTGGTTTGTTAGTTTTATTTGTAATGTTAAGGTATGACCTTATGACATTGATCTACACATTTGACTAATCTTTGTCTTCTTCATTAGGTACTCCTTCGTTTCTATATTAGAATACAGTGCCCTGAGTATAATGAATACAATCAAATGAAACACGGCTCGTAATGTGCTTCCACGTGTCTCAGTCTCACAGCGTCTTTCTAAACAGAGAAACGCCATCCGCCTTTATGGTACTGCAATCTCCTTTTCTAGCCTACTACTGCGATGCATAATGCATCAGAAAAATTGGAAGCATTCTTGTTCAATAATACATTTATAGTTTTGTTGTAAAGTTGAAGTATCCGTACGTTATACTGTTCACAAGATATGTTCACAAGAGAATTTGTTAAATGCAATACCAGTCAGAAACCTGAATCAGAATTCTTAATATTATTTATTTACCGATTGAAATATTTATACGTATTATATATAGATTAATTGAAAAGCTAATAACTAAAAAGTAAGTAGGTATATAATAATTATAAAATAATTATAAAAAGTTAAACGCTTTTGTTAAATAATTAACATAACAGTATCAAACGACGTGAGCATTATTACTTGTTACAGCATCCTCTTTTCGCTTTTATTTAGTTTCCCTTGTTTATTTGCTTGTCCTTAATTTTAATTATCGAAATATCAACATCTTTCCTAATAACTAGAGCTCTGTAACTTTCGGCAATTGTGTATTTCCTAAGACAACATGATTTTGAGTGATAAAATTAATTCTAATATTTCATTTATAGAAAAAGAAAAACATAAACCATAGTATTTTGAGGTTTCTAACAAACTCAGCAAACTGCCGGACAGAATACAGATGTGTAATATGTATTTTAATATTGTATGATATTATTATTTAAGGACCACTGAGTAATAAAACCTTAAATATACTGTAATTTATTCTTGCGTTTAAACTGCTAATACAGTTTTGCAAGATGCCTGTTATAACAGATATGTTTATAGATTATGAAAATAAACAATAAAAAAAAGTTTCAAAAAATAAATACAGGTCATGATCTCCGTTACTAAAATAATTACGGGTGTTAGTGTAATATTAATGAAAGACCCCTCCCCCTCCCCCCCTCCCCGTATATTATGGATCTTCTTCTTCTTCTTCCTTAGCCTGTTTCTCCCCACTGCTGGATGTAGGCCTCTTCCATTTTCTTCCACTCATCTCTGTTTCTCCCCCTTCGCATCCAGGTTCTTCCTGCTTGCTGGACTATGTCATCAGACCACCTTTTGGGAGGTCTTCCGACGCTTCTATTTTTTGTCCAGGACCTCCACTGTAGGATTCTGGGTGCCCATCTAGTATCCTCCTGTCGAGCCATATGTCCAGCCCACTGCCATTTTAGTTTTGCAATAGGATCCATAATATCGGCAATTTTTGTTCGGCGTCTTATTTCTTCATTTCTGATTTTATCTCGAAGGCTTACGCCGAGCATCTGCATTTCCATGGCCCGCTGTGTACATTTTAATTTTTGTTACATTATGTATGTTTGGCAATATTGTTTTAATTTTTGTTGTCAGTTCTAATGTTGCCTGTTTGTTTAATTTGAATTGTTTAATAAAAAAAAGTATTTATTATTCATAGAAAAATATTTACATAACAAATGAGTGTCTATTTTTTTCACCAATTTCTAAATTTACATTAATTAATTTTCTTACCGAAAATCTTGTTTTTTGTGGTTAAAATTAATCCTGTAAACCGAAACAAAGCGTGTCTACATTTTTTTTTTGAATTGCTTATTCGTTTATCATTGAACAGTCTGCCACGGAAAGATTACCGACGTAGGCCCGATACCTTCGTTCCACATACACGTGGACTACAGGACGAGATGATTTTTTCACTACCTTTTTCTGTATGAATGTTCGTGAACTGATTCTTACGCTATGATCTGTCGTGGGTACACTCCCTAAGTACCCATCTGCTATAATATACCAACTCGATCGGGCTTAGAGGCTTGGGAGGGTAATACCGTTACCCACACGGTACGCATCTAATATGACGATATTCTCTAAATGGTTGAGAACTGATAGTTATTTCAATTTTTCTAGTATTTTTCTTTTATTTGATTCGAGTTTTGTAGTTTAACGTAATAATTTCGCATTTTATACCTCAAAACGAGACCACAAAGTCTACCGAATCATTTTGAATTAAATAATATAAAGAATATTTTATATGAAAGTATGTTCAAAGAACACAGTTACTGGATTTTGTCCCCAGATGGATGATTAAGGACAAATTATAGAAGTCTCACAGAGACAAAGCTAATTTATACGTGAGAAAAGTGGATGGAAGTCTCTTATACGATGGCTCAGGGCTTACAACCTGTATGAGCTAGCTTTCAAAATAAGTAAGTGGAATGTTGGTTTTGAAATAAGCGCCTCATTTATTGTGACGCAAAATTATCCGGGGGGATGATATATTATTAAGAAACTATAATTTTTCTCAAGATTCTAGAGTGCAACTAATTAAAATTAGGTATTATGCACATTTTGCGAGGGGAGATAATAGGTTAACCAGAAAAAACGTCTACTTCTTCTTTCCACGCTCTTGTCCTTCTTGTCTATTCAGAGAACTTTGGATACGCTTGAATGGCTATTACGTACTATTTTAATCTGCTATTATTTTGTTACGAAGTTACGAAGGAAAATAATGCCAGGGGAGAATAAAAATGTTTGTGGGAGGCTTTAACTAATAAAATTTTGGTTTGATCTATTAATAATATGCCATTGTATAGGGAACAGATACGAATAATGATATTCTATTAATTTTTTTTACATATAAATGTGCGATTTTAGATAACCCTACATTGTTACATTCATAAACTTTCTTTATGTTTGCATACATCAAATTATTATCATATTTCGCTGTTTTTTTAAAAGACTGGCTAAATGAATTTGCTTCTGCGATTGTGTCTCAACCTCAAATAGTGTTCGTAAACACGAAAAAAATGTCGGCGAGATATATGTGACGGAACAAATTACGCGGCACCGTTTTCACTCGCGAGGTAAGAGAGTCAAAAACGTGAAAAACGCAAGCAATCAGAAACCCATTTTCGTAAATCACAGGCCAACGAAAGTTGTAAAGTCCCGTTAAATGATCGCTAAAACCGTTAAAATAAAATTAGCACGGCATAAAAAACCCATCCGAAATGTGAGTAAACACAAAACACAGCGAGTTAATGGCCTTCTCTGTGCCACGGAGCCCCAGTCTCGGGCAGCCTCGGCGGCTCTCGAGGTGGAGAGACTTCTGCAAGAAAGTTTGCCGACGCGACCCATAAAAGTTTAACGACCGATAAATTACATTTAAGGCCGTTTAATTTTTTTGAAGTGTTGTCCATTACTGTTCATTAGAATTGATGTAACGATAAAATTTTAATTGTAGCCAACGACGATAAAAATAATTTTATAAAGCGAAGATACCTAATTAGATTACGCATTTTTAATTGCAAGGAACCCGTAAATGGGTACTTTTTTGTTTGTAGAACAAATCGAAACGGTAGTGCGCAGCCTCTTTTTAGTCATCCAACAGGGTGTTCAATTGTGTTTTGATTCAAGTTTTAATATGCAGTTAAGTGAAGATATATCAAAATGAAATATTATCTGTTAGAGTCTATTGGTGTGTAATAGTAATAATTCAATAAAATAAAGAAATAATAGAAAATAAACAATAATATTACAATAATACCAGTATTATTATATTTTCTAAAAAAAATCCTAATGAAATTAAGTATTTGCCAAGAATCAGTTTATTTCTCACTAGAATCAATGAAATTTTGCTATTGAAACTTGAGATATATAGAGCACAACCCAAGCAAAAGCAAAAGTTGAAAATATTTTTTTTTTGCAAGTTTTTTATCATTTTATTTAAGTTGTATTGAAGCGAATGAATTTTTCATTGTTAATATAGGTAAGTTACAGTAATGAAAAAAAAACAGAAATATTGAAAAAAATACAAAATTCGATATTGCATTGATATTAGGTCATGGTTGCTTGAACATTTTCGACTCATTATCAACACTGAAATCCATCTGTAAGGTTATTGCTACTAGCTATGAGCCCTGTTTATACAAAAAAATAACAGTTTCAACACCAAAGCATCAAAATTGTGAGGTTATTTAAAAGCAACCTAATCTGCATGTAACAAGGTATACAACGGCAGGAGCGCGCGTTCCCCCGGATATTTCGTCTGAAAGAGCTTCCCTGGAATGGAGTGCTTCCCGCCATATACGCCGTGAAAATTTCATTCCCGAATATCCCGGCAATAATGCTAAGTACTGATAAGCCCGCGGAGCTCTGCCGGCGCTTCCTTGCAACTCGAGGAACTGATAATATTTTTCCAGCGCCATAATTTATCGCCCACTGGGAAATTCGCGCGTAATGTGTAATCCCGTAAATTTTACGCTCGCCCGTTCTTTCCTGAGCCCCGCGATTCGGGCTGTTGTGTTTTTAACCCGGCCACAGTCAGGTGATGTCTCGCTTCTGTGTTTGTGTTGAATGTCAATTTTTTTTTATTTTTCCTTAATTTCTTCTTTTAATTCACTTGATCTCTATAACTGACTTCCCAATGCATAAAAGATGGACACTAATTATGCAACAGTGACTGTTCTCCATTTTTAAAAAAAAAAAATTTATGTATTTATTATTATTAGGTCCTTACATATGAAATTGGCGTTTTGCCGTACTGGCAAATTTGATCTCAAATATCTTCTCTTTGGTTAAGAATTCCACATCCAAATTTATACAGCTATTTACTCATGTATTTGTGTTTTGAAAATTATAATTCATTTGTTTTTTCCTCAATTGTTTTTTTCTTTGCGTCACTCAGTTTACAAAATGAAAAACTTGAAATATCGCGTTATTTACGAGTACGAGTTCCACCGTGGCACCAATGCTGCAGAAACGGCTCGAAGGATTAATGATGTGTATGGCGACGGTGCCGCAAAAGAAAACACAGTGCGTTTTTGGTTCCAACGTTTTCGTTCTGGAAATTTCGACCTGCAGAACAAGCCCCGTGGACGGCCGGAGACCAAAGTTGATAATGAAGAATTGAAGGCTATTGTGGAAGCGGATCCATCGCAAACCACATCCGAGTTAGCTGCAGGCTGCGGTGTTAGTGATAAAACTGTTTTAATCCACTTGAAGCAATTGGTAAGGTGAAAAAGCTTGAAAGGTGGGTACCTCACGAATTGAGTAAAGCAAATCAACAAACGCGCGTTGACTGCTGCGTTGCATTACTCAACCGGCACAATAATGAAGGGATTTTAAATCGAATCATTACCTGTGATGAAAAGTGGATCCTGTACGATAATCGGAAGCGCTCATCGCAATGGCTGAACCCTGCCGAACCAGCCAAACCATGCCCCAAGCGAAAATTGACTCCAAAAAAGTTACTTGTGAGCGTTTGGTGGACTAGTGCTGGTGTCGTTCACTACAGCTTTCTTAAATCTGGCCAGACGATTACGGCAGATGTCTATTGTCAGCAACTGCAAACCATGATGGAAAAGCTAGCTGCTAAACAACCGAGGCTGGTTAATCGCTCTAGGCCACTGCTGCTTCATGATAACGCTAGACCACACACTGCACAACAGACGGCTACCAAATTAGAGGAGCTTCAATTGGAATGTCTAAGACATCCACCGTATTCTCCGGACCTTACCCCAACAGATTACCATTTTTTTCGAAATTTGGATAACATCTTGCAAAGGAAAAAATTCAACTCCGATGGGGCAGTCCAAACCGCCTTCAAAGATTTTATTGATTCCCGTCCGAATGGTTTTTTTAGTAAAGGGATCGAAGAACTACCTATGAGATGGCAAAAGTGCATAGATAGCAATGGTACATACTTTGATTAAATAAATATATTATAATAAAAAAAATCGGCTTTATGTTCCTCCCATACTAAACGCCAATTTCATATGTAAGGACCTAATATTTTCTACTTTCTATTTTTAATTTCGACATGTTTTTATTTCTTATTCTACTTGTATGTCTGTTGTTGGTTTTCTATTTTCACTCATCATCATCATCATTCTTGGCAGTACAACCCTTGGTGGGTCTTGGCCTCCTCAATAATTTTCCTCCACTCATCTCGGTCTAGTGCCAGCTCTCTCCAGTTTCGAAGCTCTAAGGCAGAGATATCTTTGAGCCGTTGTCACTCATATGTAATTTATATCACTTATAATATATATATATATATATTATATATATATCTATATGGCGAGGTGAGAATCTATTCTCAGCAAGCTGAAATAAAGACCTATTATATTATTATTATTATAACTAACAGAATCGCAATGGAAGAAAACTTGACAATTCCCAGGATGACGAATTGCGATCAAAAAATCGTTGAAATATATAAAAAAATATTACGAAACAAGATTGTACAAATTATGGAATCAATGGATTGCGATAAAAAAATCGTTGAAATATATAAAAAAATATTACGAAACAAGATTGTACAAATTATGGAATGCATCAAAATAATGGTCACCTCTTCATAACCCATGTCCATTGTCAATGTTGCGCGTGTGTGTGTGCGGGATCAGCTTTGCATGGATATGCCAATGATGGCTAATAAATAAAATGTTTTAATGTAATGTTTGTACTTAGCTACTTACTTCCTGAGGGAGTAGGTAGGAACGACAGAGCGTCACACTCTTCTATTCCGTCCTAATACACAACTCTCCCCTAATCCAAATTCGTACATCTTCGCATTCAAGATCGACGATTGTTGAAGCTCCTAACAGGACCATTTCCCTATATCTGGTCGTGCCACGTCTTCCGCGGTCGCCTTCTCTTCCCGGTGCCGTCAACACTTTTGTCTTATATCTTTTAACCACTCTTTTCTCGTTTACTCGCTCAATATGCCTAAGCCATCTGAGCGACCATTTTCATTCCCTTTCTTTTAACTCGTAGCGTCTGCGGTTTGTTGTCTACCGGAAAAACTTTGGATCGATTTTTAACCATTTTTCCGTGATCCAATCGAGCTGAAACTTTGCAGGCATGATGAAAATGATCTAATAAATTCTAATATTTTTTTCAAATTGGAATCAATAAAACCTGATTCAATGAGAAAGGGAGTATAATAAAAACTTGGTTTTTATGGGTTATTTTTTTAAATTCTGTTAACTATGCTAATATCAGCTTTACATTCTTCTAATATATTCATTCTTTACTCTATCATAAATGGATTTTTGCACAAATTATGTAATTAAAACAAACAGGTAAATAATTTAACAATATTTTTATATTGTCACGGGTCGTGGCTTTGGGAGATAAATTAAAATGTTTTAGAGCTTCGTATAGTGTTGTTACAAAGTGACACATTACAAGGGATGCGGATAGTGCGCAACTCCTTCTGCTTACCATTTCGTTACAATATGCACGTTCTGCGAACACAATTACTGGATTTGTCCACTGCAGGATTATTATTTTAATTAGGACAAATTATAGAAGTCTCATAGGGACGACGCTATTTACATGAGAAACGTGTATGGAAGTCTTGAATATGAAGTCTTCTTCTTCGTGGGCCTTGTCGGGTCCCCCCGACGGCGACGTCGGCGATCACCTGGGAGAAAGTTTCCCTGTCCAGGGCAGTGCGGAACAGCTCTTATCTCAGTCCACTCTCGGATGTTTCCAAGGCAGGAATGTCGCCTCCTTCCAACCCCTCTGCGACTCTCAATCTTCCCCTTCATGACGAGCTGAAGAATTGAGTACTTTTCGTGTCTCATCATATAACCAAAGTATGAAATTTTTCGGAGATTTACTGTGCTGAGTAACTATCTGTTTGTATTTGCTCCATGTAAAACTTCAATATTACTAGTCATGCGTATGAAGCCTAGGGCTTACAATCTGTGTGGGTATGCTTAAGATTATTACTCTACGCAATCCAATTCCATAGTTTTTCATGATATTCATTCATTCATGTCTGTAGCATCAAATATATGGAATATATATACAACTTTAAATTTTTTTATAATATGTGGATATTCTTACTATTAACTAACGTTACATTGTGTAGAATGAACACTTAAGCCAGCACATATAGTTTGTCAATCCTGGGCCACTATATATCAGACTTCCATACGCGTTTCTCCTATAAATAGCTTCGTCTCTGTGAGACTTCTATAATTTTACTTAATTAAAATAAATAATCGTCCATTTTGCTCTCAGCGAGAGCTATTGTTCCATCGTGTCGGCCGTATAATATCCGTAATATATATTATAATCTTCGTTATCATCTTCGGGTCCAGAAGTAAAGTGAATGAAGACCAAGAGTGAGTACTTAATGTCCTTGACATATTCCTGCCCCAACTCCCTCAAAATTGCTGGTAACCTAGTTTCTGTTATCTGCCCACTACTGCCCAAATGTCATCGACCCAATTAGAATTGACCACATTTAATCTATCTATCCGAGGTCTCCATACTTTCCAATCCATCTGTTACCATCTTGCCCACAGCCATTTCACCTTTGTCACTTTGTGACTTCCTGATTGGTTTGGCGATTTTATCTCTATGTATTCCGTTTATTCCATTAATTCATTAACTCCATTTAGCCCGTTCACGAAATGAGATCCCCAACAAGAATCTCCATGTGGATCTTTTGATCACTTTCAATATTGTCATTTTGACATATGTGAGTGTTTCATATCCATACATCAGGACAATTATTCAATAGTTTTATTCTTGAGGTGTAGTGGCATATTTTATTATATTCGAGTTACTTAAAGAAAGTAATGTTTACAATATTCCTACACATTAAATAATATAGGTATTAAATGTTTCGGAGAGAGTCCTTTGCCTTTATTCTGGAGAAAAAAAGTGTAAAACTAACTAAACTAAAACTCATTAAACCAGATTCAGAAGCAAAAAAGTGTATCCAGGCTATTTCTATTTGTGTATTGCTTTTATGATTGTTGTTTTCATTGCCTTCTTATCTATTGTTGTAATACTGTTTATCTTGTAAGGACGTCGTTTTTTTTATAATTTTTTCAATTGTGCCATGCATCGTATGCACAAAAATAAATAAATACACATATCACCTGTTATGAAAATTTGTTGTCCTAGGTAAACATTCTTGAGGAGGTTAATCAGTGCAAGACATTTTTTTCTTAAATTGAAAATGTGCATTTTTATTTCAGATTTCTACTATCTGATTGTACGGAAATTATTTCAGTGGTCAAATTATATCATTCAGTTTTCAATTCATTTTTAAGAGTATTTGGTGTTTTTCACTGTGTTTAAAAATATCTAAAAATTAAATGTAATATTTTTTAACTAAAACTCTTTCATAAAAAAATTAGCAAATAATACCAGCACTTTTCGCAATAATTTGTACAATGGTTCATTGACTGATTGACTTCTGAAGCCTCAAATTATTGACTTGTTAAAGCTGTGTGCCATAGTGTTTTAGATATATTTGGTTGAGTCCATAGTCATAATAATAGAATCCAAAGGAGCTTTGCCGTCTTTATTTTTTAACCCAAATTGTTACAAAATATTTTCGGTTTAATATTTTTCCTTAGTCATTGAAGTATATTTTCTCCCATCAGCGAAAATCCACGAAATATTTTTTGAAATTTTCATTTTCATTCCTTAGTACGCATAATCGTCGGAATTATCGTCTGCGAATATTCTACGATTCCGAAGTCGGGATGGAGAGGAATCTTTTGTGGGGGAGGGGGTTGACGGGCCCTGCTGGCTTGGGGGATGATCGGGGGAGAGGCGCGGGATGACGGGGGAGGGGTGGAAAATCTTTATTTCACAGAGCCCCGGAACACTCCGGACCTGCCCAAAATGCTGATGAGGCATAAAGGAAGACAGTTTTGCGCTCCTCTGTGAACAAATTTGAAAGATGTTTTTTTCCCCCTGACTTTGTAAGGTTTAAATGATTTATGTATTTCAGAAACATTTTTCCTCCACCTGAATTATCCCCGTTCTGTGTGGGTTGATGTCTTCGAATTCTGTTTGTGATGTAGGTGCGCTGGATACTGCGGATGTGCCCTCGCAGTTTTATTATGATCAAAAGTTGGGTTCGGATCGTGACGTTAAAGTGAATGTTTTTGACTAATAAAAGTTCATTTTCACAAAATTTTGATAATTCGTATTATTGCAGTTATTTAGCGAGATAAATATTTTTCTTTGTAACAATGTCAGTCATTAACACTCCCAGATAGCGCAAGCAATGATAAGGAATATAAAATAATTAATGAGGTATAAAAATCAAAAAAAGTATAATCCTCTGAGCAACATTTTTCATCACTAACGCCACCACGTGGCGCAAATAATGATGATATAAAATGAGGTGTAAAAATAAAAAAATTACAATTCTCTATGTAACAATGTCCATCACTAACGCTACCACGTGGCGCATATAATAATTATACATAATAATTAGGTATAAAAATAGAAAGGATAATGATGATATAAAATAATGAGGTATAAAATGCAAAAATGTGCATAACTCTGTGTGTAACAATAATTTCCGTCACAACACTACCAAGACGCCACGTTACGCGACATGGCTTTGTTCTCGCAGCCTTATCTCGTGGCTGAAATATATATAGGTACACCATAAATATAAATCCCGTGGCCGAAATATACATACACCATAAATATAAGTAGCTACAGGAACTTGTTAATCACTATTTATAACTAACATCCACACAACTCGTGTATGAATTAACGTGCCTCACCTCACGTATGTTGTACATGAGGCCAGTTAGACACTTACATAAAAGAAAAACATGGTGCCACACAATAATTAACATTCCGACAGCGACACGCGAACACACGCGCCGCCGCCTAACACTCAAAGATCACGTAAAACGGCAGAATATCTTACTTAACGAAAAATAAGAATCGCTAACACAGACCATTCTCGGGATATGCCTACAAAGCGCAAGGAAAAAATACCAAATCCTATAATTTGTACCATCAAGTAGCAGTTGTCTAGAAAATTCCAGTGCGCGTTAACAAAATTCACAGCGCGTTCTCGGAGCCATTTCGGCAGCAGTTGCTTTTTTTCCACCCCCCGGTAGGTTCATCTAGGTGAGGTTTCATAGATTTTTCCGAGTTTTCTTATTTTCCTCCCTGCGTACCCCTCGCCGGCTCGAGGGGGAGTAAGACATATCGCCGGTGGCTGTGTGTCTGTGGGCGCTTGTTGGTGTGTGTCAAGTCTACCTACGCTGCGTGCGTTGAGCATGATTTAAAAACTCATCTCTGGGTCATCATTTTAATACTGTATTTTTAAATTAATCAGAGTCACGATGCTCAATGTGACCAGTCGTGAAATTTCGAAACGATAAATCAAGCGAATAATCGAGCGAAGTTCTTACCTGAAAGTAGCGAAATAAACCGGAGCAATAAAAGCAGGATAACTGAACGGAATGTTCTAGTTAATGTTAAACAACGTGTTCCAGTGCTAAAAAATTGTTTATTTATGAGCGGTACATTGCGAAATAGTGTAATTTAAAGAATAGCATTAAGTTTAACAGTGTTAAGTGACTTTGTACATTAAAAAGTTAATTTATCAGTAATTAATACCCATAACCCAGAAAACACAAACCTGAAGATTCTGAGTGGCCGTGAAAATCTAAGAACATTTTGAAAGATGGGATCCTTCGGTTGAATTCAAATGCCGCATTGAGCATGTTCGTGCAACCTTTATCGGATTATACCTTGGATTATGAATGCGAGTGGTCAAATACTACGTGTTTTCGGTATTATTTTATGGAATGGAAGCGTGGACGCTTACCTAAGAATTGATAAGGCGACTTGAGGCTTTCGAGATGTGGATCTACAGAAGAATACTCAAAATAACCTGGATGGACAGAGTTATGAATAACGATGTTATGGTTCAGATGAATAAAGAAAAACCAGTTATTGAAACAATAAAAATCCAAAAACTTGTGATTAAACATCTATAAAAGTACAAGATCTTGCATATCATAATCCAGGGAAAGATTGCCGAAAGTCGAGGCTCTGAAAGAAGGAGAATAACATGACTGTGAATGGTCCCCACCGCTTACCAAGGACAGTGCTATGAGAAAATCTCCCATATCGGTCCTGCATATTCGTTTGAGGTTTATATTTTTTTGTTACTACCAGGCAAGACCGCGCTGCCCCGCACCGGTTGTGACACAAACCCATTCACAATCCACAACATTGCCCATCACCTTTTTTATTTTTTGTTTTATTATCAAGAAAAATATATAAAATATATACATAAGTAAATATAAATAAGTACAAAAAGAGAAAAAGGAAAGAAAACAAGTGGTAATTAAAAATAGTACACAAAGAATCCTTAAAAGTAAATACAAGTAGGTAAATAAAATAATACATAAGTAAGGTAAAAGAAACAATAAGAGTACATAAAAAATACAAAAAGAATGCATAAACTACATTAAATACACAAGAATACATAAAGTATATATGAATGACTGAGAACTCATGACTGAAAAACCTGAACAGTGGTTTGGCCCAAAGTTCTCATAGTCAAAATGATAGCCAATGTCCATTGAACGAATAGGGTACGAAAATAAAAGTGATGGGTAATCCGTAACATGCGTGTCAGTGTCATAAAAATCTGTGGCATAAATATTTGATTTCTATTTTTTTTTCCAAAATACACGTTTACAAAAAGTCATGCTTCAATGTTCCCACTGCAAGCGCCTGGTCACTTGTGTAAAAAAAGTTCGTCTACTTATTTAATAATAGTTTTATTTATTTATAAATAAATAAATCAAAAATATAACTACTTCTGGAAACATAATTAGGATTGCAAATAACGGAAAATCATGGATATTTTAAATGTGACACGGCAGTTAGTAGCTTGTTGGTGTAATCTGGTGGTTGGTGGTTCGAGACCCGTTCCAGGACAGCAAATTAGTCCTATTTTCATAGCACAAGCATTTAGCTTAGTTTCAAAATAGTAAGAATATTGATGCGACACGTATTCCGTGTTCCGTGCTAGGTTTTATTCTAAATTTTGACATACCGAGCTCAATACGTTAGCCATCACTGGTCTTTGTTTTACGTTGAACATGATTTAAAAACATTTCAATACAGTTTTTTTTTTAATATTCAAGGTCTATCGAAGATATGACATTCAAACTCTCATAATATATATTTTTTTAAATATTTAAATGGTAATCACTAGTGTCTAATTTATTAGTTAATGCTTTCTTTATTATTTTTATTTGTAATATCAATGATTGATTTATTTTGTAACGTTACCTTATTTATCTATGGACTAATTGCATTTAAAGGAAAATGGTTAACGAAAAAGTCCTTTTTTTATTATTCTGAATTTCTCATATCACATTCTAAATAGGTACGTAACTAATTCATATAATATTTCGATATTTTGGAATTAAGGCTTCTGGCTTCTTGTACCGAAGGATCCAGGTTCGATTCCTGGTGAGGCCGTATTACATCTATGTGATTTTCTCAAGTCTGGGTATTTTTTGTAGTATTTTACCCTAGCATTGAGTGAAATATTTCAAAATATATTCATATGTATTCAAATATTGGGTAATGTATTTAAGTATTGGGCCTAATGGCTTATTGCAGCATTAAAAATCAATATATTAAAAAGTAGATAAACACATTTCTTGCCATTTTTTTATTATTTAAATTTTACGGTTAGTCATTACTTTCAATGTAACGTAAATTACAAATTACGTATTTATAATAAAAAGATATTTTTTTCTGTCAATTTTCAAAATCAATTTTAGTAAATTATAATGTAGCATTATATTACATTTGTTAGTGCCTTCTACACAAGTAAAATATTTGCATAATTCAACAGAATAATTTTAATTTGACAGTTCCAATGAACTCCAGATATCTTATTACCATTATTTTACTTTTAAAAATGCAATAGCCTCAATGTAACTAGGGAAAAATATTTTCACCGATGGAAATGTTTATCCTAGTTCCTAGTAAAAAGTCTTGTAATATTTTGGTCACCTCGCTGTCCACACGTGTCTAGGGGTTGTGTTACACACGAGGTGAGTGAACACACACATGAGAATGTAGGAAGAAGAATTTACGCACACATACACGACGTATATATCTATTTACATTTATATGTATTTGTATCTATAAAGATTTCTTGGTAAAAGCTAGATTCATAATGGGCAACCAAAACGATTTAGTAGTGCGAAATGTGGAAACAATTTGTGAAATATTACGAGAATGTAGGGCATTGCTACTTAATGGTCTTACATATTTCTATAAACACCATTTTCCAGTCAATTTAAAAAAAAATCATATTAAAAAGAATTAAAAATTTCATCATAAATTCAAGGAATTTAACAAATTATCAGATTTTTTCTTATAAGATTTTTAATACTGACTATAATTAACGTTAAATAATAACGAAAAATTATTTATGTGGGCCATTTTTGTAAAAATTTCACCTCAATGGCGCTACACGCAACTATTTAATGTTACGTTAGTACGTATGTAAATTTAAAATTTGTTTGCCAAATTATGGATTTGACTTTTGAAAACGTGCGTTTCAGTCTTTTTTAAAAAAGATTCTGATTCACTGATCCGTATTACGGAGGGTAGATACTTTCACACTCTCGGGCATGCCACCTTAAACGCCCCGTTCACTGAACTTAGTCTTCTGTCAATGGCTGTTCGGTATTCTTTCACAGCAAGTAATGCTTGATCTCGTACTTCAGCATCTATTAATCAAGTTTTCTGGAATGCAGAGCTCTTGTTGATACAGAGGCATTATGTGTCGCCTCGTACATAGATTTACTAAATTGATATATTTAAAATCACGCCTAAAGAATATTTATGTGTTTGTTTGGAACAGCGACAAGACTCTTAGCTACAAAATTGTCAAAGTTCATTCGTGAATTTTTCAAAAATTATTTGGTCATCTAAAAGGAAGATATAAATAGGTACATAGTAAAAAAGGAATACAAAAGAGTAGTTATATGTCTGCCACAATAATTATAGGATGATAAAGATTAGACAGTGATAATAAAGATTAATTTAACATTCACAGATAAGACTAGGTGAATAAGGAGTAAAAGTAAACGGTGATAAGTAATTCGCATAATGTATATAATGTTCATGGTCAGGGAGGATGGCGTGTTTGGTGTTAAAAATATTATAACGAGATGCCAGAAACAATTTACGCACTGTCCTTAGTTCCTTGCAATATGTCATAACCCTATTGTAGGGTCGAGAACGGCCTATAATAATCTAGGGTGATCAACAATCTTCTGGAAACATCTACAAACGTCTAAAGATGCCTGGTATAACCGAGAAGCAGCGAGAGCCTTCTAGAATAATACTAGAATAGAATAGAATAGAGCCAATACTAGAATAATCTAGAAAGTCCGAAAATACCATCATTTTCATTTATAGATACGGAACTAGGCCGTGGCGCAAGAATTGTTGTGTTTGAAAGTTCGTTCAATGCGAAATCGGTCGTGAAATACACGCGAGACGATGCCCAGTGTGACCTATCATGAATTGCTAAGCGATAAACAAATCGAATTATCGAGCGAAGTAACTAATTGGCGTTGAAAATAAATGTAGAACCGAATGCTCTAGCGAATGTTAAATACGTGTTATCCAGTGATAATAAAGTGTTCATATAGAGTGATATCATGCAATATTGTGTAATTTAAAGAATCGAGTTAAGTTTAATTCATTTTAAGTGACTTTTTATATTGAATAGTTAATTAATGATTAATTAATAAATCGCTAATTAATTTCCAGTGTTTTTCATTTATTCCTCCCTAGTTACGACACGTGACAGTGTCTATTGAATTAAAAAGGTTATTAAAGTATGAACATATACGGGGGATGGGAGAAGATTTCCAATGATTGGTGTGAAAGGTTGAAAGGGAAAAGAAGTAGCTCTGTCTGGTAGATCTGAATGGAACGTGGAAGGATAGGACATGTAATTTTGGGAGAATCGTGAATAATTTTTAAAAAGAGAGATTGTCTGGCAACATTAGCTTGTTTTCAAGAGTGTCCAATTTATAAAATTGTGTTGATACAAATAGTTAAGATCAAAATTGAATTTTATGAACACTCGCTATTTGCCATCGTATTGTCTTATTCTTCAAATCTTCCTCCATGTTGCTTTGTATATATAATGTAAATTTATTTTTAGAATATTATAATTATAATATTTAAATAAAAATAAAGATACCAACAATTTAAGCAACAGTAAAACTGTGATAATTATTCGTTGCATTAGCTAATACACTAATTTTTAATTGAACAGAAACCTTTCTTAAGGAAATATGATTCAGATGTTTATAATGAGTAATATTCAACTTAAGAAAAATTATCCATGATAAAACTAAACAGATTAATGTTCATTAAAAGGATAACAAAAACTATTGATCTAATTACACGTACGTATATATAATTGAAGTTATATTTTATGTATAAATTGCTGCACATTTCGACCGAGTTAAATCAAATTTTGTACGCTTACTCTTTAAGATCCTGCGCTAAACATTGATGTCCGACTACTGGCTAACTTACTAAGTCCCCCGTTACAGACTGTCTCGTATTCTTTCCTGATTTTGATTGTTTGTTACTCTAGAGCCCTGGAGATAATGTAAAAGAACATCTCTCTTTCGTCCTGCCTAGAATTTTTCGTAAAAATTATTAGGGTCTGTGAAAACCACAAAGCACCCCTAGAATTATTGTATATTTGTATTTATTATTATCATTTTGTAGCCTATATGATCACGAAAAAACGTACAAACAATTTATTTTACGGACGTAATTTCTTGGATCATGAACCAAAACACATGTCTAAAGAATACTTAGACTTATTAAATTTAAATTATAAAAAAACTCACTACACCTTTTGCCTTCTTAAACCCTTAACACAACAGTGTTAAGTCAGTAAAAATCGACGGCTTCTACCTAACAATACACATTTAAGTAAGTTCACGATATTATTCTCGAAAGGAATAGATAGTGATAGTATCCTATTCAGAGAAAATTATTGTGATCTCCATTTTCACATGTTTTTTTACGTTTGTTATGTATGAGAACCTTAAGAATTCGTTGAGATGCTATCAAACGCACAGGCTACACACATTTCTCCATAGCTCAACAGCCTTCAAGGTGTCGACGGTTTTACATCGAGTTCAAATAATTCGTTTTTCGCTTTTTTTCACATATTGAAAAAAATTGAAAATTCCCAGATTATTCAGAGCATTTTAGGAAAATATTTTGTAGTTAATTACAGTTAAACCTAAAAACAGAGCTAAATAATTTCTTATTAGCTCACAAATTTCAATTGTATCGAAAAAATATATTTATTACTCGAAAAAAATGGCACGGTAATTTTAAATTTCTAGTGAAAGCAAGCAGGCAAGAGAATGCTACTCATGCTCTTCTATACTGAAAAAATTTTCTCCTCATCCACATTCAGAAATATTCTATTTAAAGATTGATGAGTTTCTAATAAACCGGATATATCGTTTATTCTGCGGAGTTTTCTGGGATATTCGGCCGTGTATATCTGACCTCTCTGGCCAATGTTTCGGATCCCACTGCAGGGTATAAACATCAGGGCTGATGTGATTAGTAAGTGTATTTACTTATATCCTAGAAAACTACACATAGAAGATTCTGAACGGCCGTTAAAACCTGAAAACAGTCGGATAAATCGTACCTTTCTATACGATTCATCTACTTTTACCACTTTCTTCACAGTCGTATTTTATTTTTAGAGATCAACACTTGCGTCGCAAACCTGTATTTTTTTAACATGTTCTAGTCCTCATTAAGTACATCTGATAAAACTACGTAAGTGATTCTTTCTTAATCCGGTTCATTGTGCTACAATCATCTTGAGATATCGTCAAACATAGGTACCTACGTAGGTACGTGACATACAGATTCTTCAAACATTTACAGCCAACATGCTAAACATGGAGCAATTTATAGATATGTATGATGACGTCTTCATAAAAATTATATCTCAATTTATTAATTTTTTGATATGAGAACATATTGGCGGCAACATAAATGGAACATTTTTTGGACCGAATAAAAACAGATTTGTAAAAGGAATACGGAATAGACTACGGTACTCTGAGTATTTTGCATGTGGCTAGACCACCTTATCTAATTCTAAAAGTGCATCATATCTTTGCTAGTTTTGTTTAATTGGGTTTTGTTTGATGAGCCTAATAGCTTTAACAGTTTTGACACCCTTGCAAACTACTTATTAACTACATCGCTTACAACTGCCCTTAATCTGGCTCATTTAACAAAATGTCATTTTTTCTAATTATTTCTGAGATTTTCACATCTGCTCGTAGGAAGGACTCTTCAAGAAAAGTGCCGATTAAGTGTACCTACCATCAATATGGCACTAGTTATGTAATGTGGCAATAGCTAGGCATATTTAATTCATCCAAAAAAAGTAACGCGCCAATTGTAAACAAAATAACAAGCGTGCATGAACTTGTAAACACATCGACCTCCAACATAGCATGCAACTTGCTAATACTGTCACGTTCAATATAACGCGAAGTACCATTTGAATACTGTTTACGTCAATAAGTATATGTTTTCATTGTAAACTCACGTTTAATTAAAGTAAGATAAAGAAACTAACTCCTCTAAGGCAGATTTTTCAAATTTCTGGGATCCAAATTCCGTGAGAAGAAAGAAATGTTTGGAGAAGCTCGTTATAGTGTTCTACGTTCATGAATGGAGTAGAAGAGGGAGATTCTCCATCCGTTGATCGACCAGTGATAAAATTATCAACAATTTCTCTGGAGGACGGGCTTCGTAAAAATCATGATTCTTAGTCATAATGATAAACCTTGACTTTGTTTATAAAAATAAAAAACTTCGGTAGTTGTGCCATGTGAAAAAGATGACCGATCAGCCAACATTGATGTCACTGCTAAACACTACGTCGATAGAACGCAGGAGTTTCTAAGCCTACGAAGGGGCGACAATGTCCTCAAGAACATACCTCTCTTAGAAATTCGAAAATGAAGAGAAATTGTGCAAAACAGAGTTCGATTGAAGAAAATTTTTGGAGACGAGTCCACGACCGGGACTTGTAGAGATAATAGTGATGATGCAGACGAAATTACTTCAAACATATTACAAAGTACAATTATTTATTAATTGGATATCTTAACTTATTTTTGCAAATTCCAATGGTTTAATGAAACACGATTTCCACTGCATTTTAATAATTTTTTTTTTTTAATTGATGCAGTTCTTTGGGCTTTTCTGTGACGTCCTGTGATCGAAGATGAAATAAGTACATATTGCACACTGGCGACCTCTATCGTAGAAGAAGTGAACACTCCACAAACAAAATGCATATAATTTACGCCCTCGAAAGAAATAATCAGTTCGGCCCCCACCCCCGCGATGATAGGACGCTCTCCTGATGACGCTGGATGAGACTTCAGCGAAACGTCGTCATTTGCTTCTCAGTGAAATATACGGTTCGCGTAAAATATCCGTTTCTTTTAACACATAGTCATGTAATTTATTTTAAATTAAATTATAAATATTACTTTTCTAGTTGGAAACCAATTGTTTTCCTAGAGGCAGATGTACTAGTAGGTAAAACAAAAATACAGGATTAAAAATGTGCCTTCGACTGCTATTTTTCCTATCCTTACCTCTCAGTCTTGACCCTCCCCGCTGCGGGGGAGGAATGAGAAACGGGTCGGCGGGGAGGGGGTGGCGGCGAGGGGGAGGTGGGGATATAAATTGGAGAGGGGGGGGCGTCCCCGCCCGCGCCCCTGGCCGCCCCTGGCCGCCCCTGGCCGCCCCTGGCCGCCCCTGGCCGCCCGCTCGGGAAAAGGAAATGCTCAACGAGCGGGGAAATTTGGCGGAATAAGAATAATGAGTAATGCGTGAACGTAAAATATCGCGCCGAATTACATAGCAAGATGGCGAAAGTGTTATTTCGCGTGGAGCGATAAGCCCCAGCCGAAATGTAGCCAATTAGAAATGTGTAGGGAATACACATTTTGGGGCTTTCGCCTCGGGAGCGCGCTTCGGGAATCGGCCGGGAGGAGCGGTGCCGCTTCACGAGCGTTGTTTCGTTTCTTTATTGTATTACTCCAACATTTCATCGATCGTGTGACTGTTATAAAAATATTTTACCGCGCTTTTTTATATTGTCTATTGTTTGTTCGAGATCTTCTTACACGCTTGAAAATCTTTCATGCATGAATATTACAGAATTTATTTCATTCTATTATAAATATGATTACCCGTGTAACTATGTCCCTCACTAACGTTACCAGGGCGCTACGCTAGATAACGCCATTCTCACAACCTTAACTCGCGGCAGAAACGACGCTATACTAACTAAGTAACTATACCAGATGGCGGTGTTTACATGCTTAAGGCAAACATACTGCAATATCCCGATAAATAAAAAAAATTGTTGTGAAAGTTAAATTTTAATTGGCATTGTGTGAAATTCATTTGAGATCATAGGCTAAAAATAAGTGATAGGTATATAGGTCATATTTGATTGACATAAATGATAAGTCAATTTATAATGTAATAATAATTAAAAAAATAATTTTTTTGCATTTTAGGTTGATTTCGCAATTTTTTTCTGTAACCAACGAATGGCAACTTGCGTATCAGCCCTGGACATTTTGAGTTCTTGGGTAAAATTGAGTCGTTTAGGTGGTTTGGTCACATTTGACGCATTGTTGATGACATCGGTAAATGTGCATTTCTATGGTTATGGATCTATTTTCCAAATCGTCCCACATTTTATTTATTACGTAATATTTATTGCCACTTCGATTCTTATTCTAATAATTCGGCTACCGTTATTAGTTATACATGGCTTGATATAAATGTTCAAGCTACGAAATTCATTCAATTCCAAATTCATTGCCAATCAGAACCTTGATTTTTGTTCTATGGTGATTATAGCACTTCTAGCCGTAACCAGAAGCAAGTTCAGTCAATCACCCTGATGATCAATTAAGAAAATTGCTCTGTCAGCCGTGAAAGTTGTTTTGCATATTTCTCAATATTGTCGTCCCATCTTCCTCGAGATTTTCCCCGTTGTTGTGATCCTTATGTTGTTGGTGCAGTGCCATATGTCACTATTACCTCCACGATCTCTGGTGGGTCATGACCTTAAAAATTGTATTCCGTTGATCCTTATTTTAAGCCACTTCTCTTTAGTATAGATTTGTTAGACAGATATATCAAACTATCTTAGCTTAGGGTTTACCATCTCCTATACTCTATTGATTTTGTGTTCAGCAATGACATCACTGATTATGGTTTAGTCTTCCACTTTTTCACGGCCCAACTGCGGAAATCTTAGAATTTTTAATAAATCTTGAAATGTTTATTTCATTTTACAAAGTATGGAGCTCTTTGTTACGTCTGTGCCATAATTCATTTTCTAAAACCGGCTCATGGATGCGCCTTAATATTTTTATTAGACAGTTATATAATAATTATAATAATAATAATTGAAAATAGATAGGCACTTCATATATCGCCATTTTTTTTAAAATTTCACCTCAAGGGCGCTTTACACAAAAACTGTATACCACTACTCAAAAATGCTTATGGAAATGATTTTTTAAAAAGCTACGTTGTGAGACTTTTAAGCAATGTTTCTGATGCACTATTTCGTATTACGGAGGGTAGAGACTTCCACGCCTTTGGACACGCCTCCGTAAATTCCCGTTTACTAAATTCAGTTTCTGGTAATGGTTAATCGGTTTCACAACCCTCTCTGCAGCTGAAGTAGAGGCTAATCTAAGAATTTGACGTTTTTCATTCAACTTGAAGATTCAGAAATGCATGCAGAGATATTTGCTTCTCTATTCCCAAGTGGAAACCATTGGTAAGAACCAACAGCATTTTGGGTATGACGCTATGAGCATCTCACGGATAAAAGAGTGGTACAATAACATCAAAGATGGCCGCACATCAGTGGACAGCGAACCACATCCCGGTAGGCCCTCAAAAAGCCGAAAGAACAATGTGATTGATTAAGTACGGACTTTGGTCATATCATAGTCCGAGAAGTTGCGAAAGAGGTGGAGGTAATCATTGGATCGGTACATTCAATTTTGATCGAGGATTTAGGTTTGAAGTGAATGTGAGCAAAATTCATTACAAAAAAGCATGGAGGCCGATTCTTATTAATGCACCCGCCGATTTTTTGCCTCTCATTTAGATTTCTTGGTATTACACAGCATTCTCCCGGTATTTTTCTACTCTCCTGACGTGACTCCGCGTGATTTTTGGCTATTTTCCAAGTTAAAAATGCCGTTGAAAGAGAGTCAACCTCACTACCAGTCATTTATCACTGGTCTGGTAGTGAGCGCGTCCACTGTCAACCTCTACTGGCCAATACTTGAAATTTGGATTTAAAAATCTATTACATTTCACTTGTGTGATTTTGTACCTCTGTGCATTTTATATCTTGAATGAACGACTTCATCTGGAATGTTATTAATGTTGCACGCGCAGACGATTTGTTTGCAAACTGCACACAGATATTGACTGAAATATAAATGTATTTAATGTATTGCATTTGCATCAACCAATACAAATTGAATTCCACTCTTTCAGGGAAACGGAGCTAATTTAGCAGTATCTACCCGTGTATAGATTATAAATAGATAAACAATTCTTAACCCTGGAAATCAAGTGATTTTTTTACAAGGAGGTGATTAACACTACCTATAATGTAGCATATCTGAAATGGAAAACCGTTTTTTTGTAAAATTGAGAACAATTTGAATTCAAAATATTTCAAAATGTTCTTAGATTTTCACGGCCACTCAGAATCTTCAAGTTTGTGTTTACTGGGGTATTATGCCGTGTTGTTACGACCTTTCATTAACACCAACATTCACAACAACACATCAGCCCTGATGATGGACCCTGCAATGGGATCCGAAACGTCGGCCCGAAAGGTCGCAACAACACGGAATAATACCCCAGTAAACACAAACTTGAAGATTAAAAATATTTCGATTACAAAATCCGTATGCTACATGAAAATATTCTAAATGAGTAGGCACATGATCTTCTTTTCTGTCTCAAAAAAACGTGCACCAGGAAATGTCGCATGTCAGTCATGGAAGAGGAGTTCTATGGAAATAGACAAAACGCGGCCATTGTATGATCTTTTTTCAAATTTTTCAATAAAATAATAGTTTATTGTGCGCCTTAAAAAAAAAAATAATTAATCACTCTGATCCGAATAATCAATTCTTGTAAAAAATCACCCAATTTCTAACTAAATTTTATCATCTCAGGGTGGTGTAGCCCTTTAATTTAGAACGCGTTTGTACCTAATCCCTTATTCATAGACGAAAATCGAACCGTGTCTAATTCACAAGTATTCGTGTAATTTTGGCTGTAACCTTTATCAAATCGTTACGCCAAGTTCCCGAGCAGCGCGGGGCAGCTCCTAATTGGCGAAACATTCCCGATAGAGTGAGTGTTAGTGCGCAGGCGTGAGGGATCGCGGAGCGGTGTAAGTGTGGATTTATGGCAATGCGTAGTACACAATCGAGGCCCGTGAGAGCCGATAATTTACTGCCGTCTACCGTCTGCACGCCGCTATTGCCGGCGGGAAAGTGCTTCCCGAGGTACTTTTGGCGGGAGGCAAATTAATTTCGGATACGATTGCCGGCATAACCGCTGTTTGTGTTCATTGCGAGGCTATTTTTCTATCGGAACGGGCATAAGCCGTTTATTGTAAATCGATGAATCGCGAACGATTTTGCGCGTAGCCCACGTGGGCAAGATTTCTTAAGAAACTGTTGGTACCATCAAAATAAAAATTAAACGAATTTCGGACCCCGAAAAGGAATGAGAGAAACATACTCGACGTCTTCGAGTGTGTGATTGTGCATTTAGCATTCAATTGTAATGTAATATAATATAATATATGTTGATTGGTATATACCAATCAACATTACAATGGGAACGTTTTACCATACCCAGAACCTTTTTATGAGCAAAAGTTCCTATATCGGTCCTTCTTATTCGTCTCCAGGTTTACATTTTTTAAGCTACAAAGGTCGTACAAGCCGATGCGAGGTGGCATGGCCGCAAAAAACAAAACCATTCATAAACTGACACCATAAGATTCGTCTTTAGTACGTAAAAGAAATACATAAATATATACAAGAACAAAGAGGTGGTAATAACAAAAGAAGAAATTAATAATAAGATAAATAATTTCGCGGTGGCGGCAGTGGATGGCGAAGGTCAAACAGACACCCCCTTAACTAGGAAAAAGACGAAATAAAAAATAATAAAAATATATTTGGATATCCGGCTGGGGAAGTACAGGACCGGCAGATCTTCGTCCAATGCAGGAGCCCACACATTAACACAACACCGTTGAATGACAGAGTCAAACCATCAATACACAAGAAAACTTATCACTCATCCACACCCGAACGAAGTCTCGAAAGCGTCCGAAGTTCCTTTCATTCCTCACTAGGACATCATTGGATGGACGTCCTGTCGCAGTCATTCCAAACTTAGTTAATCCTGCTAACATATCCTCTTTCGCGTTATTCATGATCGTACATTACCAGAGGATATGTTCCGCCGTCTGGGCCACCCGACCGCAAGCACACCATGGGTCAAGGGAGAGTTCAAGATCGAAAAGCTTCGACCTGAACTCTCCGTGTCCCGATAGCAGCTGAACAGTGTGGTGGTCCAGCGATGGAAAATATCCACTGCCCTTTTCCTTCATTATTGTTATTATAACCTTCATTATTACCACTGTTATTATGCGGCTGAAATATTGATTACGCGGAGCTACCCGAAGACAATTCGCCGAACGTTGGGTAAATATCGAACCTTTAATAGGCTCTGTATTGGATTAAGTCATATCTTTTATCCAAATGTCTTCGTGTTCCATATTCTTACAATGGTCATTCTATAACTGGGATTTAACTGTTATCCAGCGTACCGATGTTGCCCATCCAATTGCAAAAAATCAGTACAATCAGAGATATCTCAGATAACGGCTACACAAATACGGTTAAAATAACTGTTTTGACCATCACTACTTCGAGGTGTAAGGTATGATTATACGTAGCCCGAGGCATGAGGAGTTTATTGGTCTTTTGATTAATATGCTCGCCTAGTGATCTAGAGTTTGATCCTCGTTAAAGGACACTGCCAAGTTAGTCCTATTTTTACAGCATTGCATTGGTTTGAAAATAATAGTGTTTCAGATACCAGCCTTAGTAACTCCAAATCGCCAACTATGCCAAAAATCGGCTCTCTCTGTAAAATGTATTTGTAACAATTCTGAAACGTTAGATATTTGAGTAGAATTTCAATGTGAAATACTTTGTGTAAATAATGTAAGGACCATAAGTACGAATGACTTATTTAAATAAGCCTTTGCCATCACTCCGAACTCTTTTCACTGGTCTGCAGTAAGGGCTGGTGGCATATAGCAAATTTAACATGCACAAAACTTAAACGGTAATGTAGGAATATACATATGACACGTTTTCATGTATACATAAATTTAAAGTTGCACGCCTCTTAAAGAGACAACGATAATTTTTACAATTGTCACTTTCTCTTTAACTCTTGGCGCCATATTTATGTTACATATACCATGGACTGGAAGATGAAGGAACCTCTTTATTCTTCTTAAACTCCGTACTAAAGAAAGGCTTCCCACGACATTTAGAAAAATATTTTTTTCGTATTTTCTGCATGTTGATATAATAGAGAGAAATCGGTGACCACTGGAAACGTATAACGACGCTGAGTATGAGGTCGATTTCCAATAAGATGTACAAATATGATTGAACTTGTCTGTCCATCTTATTGGAAACTAAACTGAAGGCAGAAAAATTCTCAGGATGGTGAAGAGTGAAGCCATTAGTTTGCACTGTAGAAAAAGACTAAGGACTATGAGTGATGTCCTTAGTCTTCCACAGTGCACTGCACTGTACTATTCGGAGGTTTTCTTCGTCTTGCACCATTTTCATGCATGACTACGAAGATTCATATAAGAATCCTTCTCCTAAAAATATCCAGTGTGTATTTAAGTTCCATCATTTTTATCGTAGATGGTTAACACTAGTCTAACGAATACGTTTTTTTAGTTTTTTCAGTCTTGTTTTCAGCGAGAAAGAAGCGATTTCCGAATTGAGAGGCTCTGACTAGTAAAAAAAGAGTATTTTGCTAAAGAAATTTTTTATGAATACATTTTTTATCCTTTGCAAATTGTTTGAATTATTTTATGACATTAAAGGAGGGAGAAGAGTGAGACGCCAAGATTATTTTTAAAGGGGCCATATAACAAAGTTTGAAAATCACTGATTTAAGAAGCCTTTGATACACGTCACCTAGATAATCGAATAAATAAATAATTCAAAATCGGACTACCAAATAATGTCCTGAAAATTTTTGAGTCTGAACATCAAATGGACAAATGAATGTAAATTGAGGCGTTCCCCAAGGATACATACTGGGACCATTACTATATAAAATTTATATAAACGTCAAAAAATCTGACGCTGCAAAATATTCAAGGCAACGATGGACGCACAATATTTTCTAAGAACGCAAATAACAACTGAACCATAAAAATCATATATAAAGACATAGAAGAAATAACCAAGTGGACAGATAACAATTTTCTGACCTTAAATCTCAAAAAATACCTAAGACTCACCATGGAAACCCCAAATGAACTATACACGTAGCCAAAATAAATTAAGCAATAACCAAACTGACAAGCCTATTCCATAAAATATACGAATACGTTCAAAAAACATTAAAATTGCAATGTGTGAAGCATACGTTAAGAGTAGAATAGTGTCACGTTATCGTGAATATGGTAGGCAAATAAAACAAATAACTATTTTATTTACCACGCAAAGACACAGACAAGAATTTAACTGAAGCAATGTACTATCCTGGATTATTTTCGGTGATGGAGTGACGGTTGCTCTTTCCGCTACCCTGGATGGGCTTCTTGAAAAACACGTACCTCTCGAATGCCTCGAGATGTACCACCATAGGCTTGTCCAAATGTTGGCTCATACGCCAACCAGTTCTATACTTCTGCAGCTGATGAACCTCCACCCGTTACCATTGCGGAGTTGGAGAACGCCTTTTGTGACTTGGGGCCAATGAAGGCCCCCGGGATGGACAAGATCACAGGTGCGATAGCGATATATGTCTGTAAATTTGGCAGAAATTGAATTTGAGGTCCTGTTCATGATGAATGAATGCGTAAAGGCGGGACATTTTCTCACCGCGTGGAAGAACAGCATGCTCTGTATCATACCTAAAGGGAATGCCAAACCCTTTAGGTATGATACAGATGTCTGACCCGGGCACATATCGCCTGATCACTCTCCTTTCTGTATTCGGAAAGGTGCTTGAAAAGGTAATAACAGTAGGCTTGAAAGAAATCTCACGCCCACCTGGCATCGACAATTTAACTTCATCAGGGGTAGGTATCGAGCATGCCATGATTTATGCACAAGCAGGGGTGAGAAGGTGAAGCATTCAATGTTGATTATTTGGATATTGCGAGTTCTTTTGATAACGTCTGATGGGAGATGATCCTCACGAAGCTGAAAGTCTAGCAGTGCCCGAAATATCTATTTGACATCTTCAAAAGGTGCCTCTGGGACCACGCTGTGACGATTAATTACAGTGGGGTCTCTAACACCAGGCGTACAGTGATTGGTACCCACCGCTTCCATATCAGGAAGTCAGAACCGGCAAATATACACCAGATGCAAGAGCAACACACCGGAGTTTAAAAAACCCACACTTGACCCATCAGTTACAGTAACGACTAGTTCGACGAGAACTAAGCTCTTTACGCAGGTCCCCGCAGGATTTCCCACCGGGACACCCACACCCTAACAAACCCACGGAAGCATCCGAAGTTCCTTGCATTCCTAACCAGGTCCTCGTTGGAGGGACGAAGGTCCGGTATATTCATGCTCTGCCCAGTTATACCCTCAATCAAGTCCTTTCTCGCGTCGTTAATTATATACCCAGAGGATATGTTTCGGCATCTGGGTCACACGGCCTCAGATGCACCACGGATCTGCGGAGAGTCCAATATCGAAAAGCTTTGATCTGAACTCCCCGTGTCCAGAGAGTATCTGCACCGTGTAGTGATCTAGGGCCGGAAAGTACTTCCTGCCCTTTTCCTTTACAGCCACCTTCGGGAAGAAGAAATAAGTCCATATCCCGGTGGAGGCCGTGTCCCATCTTTCTTGCCACTTTTCACAAGTAGTCTAAGACCCGAACATACCAGGCGTACAGATATGGGTTGCCTACAAGACTCAGTCCTTGGACCGACCCCGTGGAATATACTCTTTAATTACGCTTTCTTTCTACTTTTGCCGGCGAGTGCACCATTATTGCGTAAGCGGACGATGCTCTTTTGCTCCTATCCAGGCGGAGTCGGCTAGTACTAGAAGAAAGATGTTACAGATCAGTTAAAATTTTGTATTTTTTATAATTTTGTAATTTCTATTTTCTTTTATGTTTCTTTATGTATAAAGATTTGTATTGATGTACTTTTTTATTTTAAATAAAGACGTATCTTGAGACGAGGACAGTGAATGGCTTTGTTCTAGCGGTCGTGCCGCTTTGCAACAGTTTATACGACCGGTGCGGTGCAGCACTGTCCTGCGTGTCAGTTGAAAAAAATGTAGACCTGGAGACAATTGAGTAGGACTGGTATGGGAGCTATTGCTTTTAGAACGGTCCTGGATAAGCGGTGGGTACCATTCATAGGTCAATTGAAATTATTGTGGATTGGTGCAGAATGAATAAGCTGACTCTAACGCCTTGATCTTGATGGGAAGATTGAGTAGGAATATGAACTCGACTGTGAAAATGGGAAGGATAAAGTTTGAAAGGGCCGTCAAATATCTATGATTAACTTTTGATGCGTCGGGATTCTTTCTTACTGTTATTGTAATATTGTAAAAATACACGACGATCAATGTGACTTTGAGTCAGGAAAATCAACAATGGATGCTACTCAAACAGTCAGAATCATAGTTGAAAAATATCGAGGTACAAAAAAATACTTACCTACACATGGTATTTATAGACTTGGAAAAAACATTTGACGGGGTACCCCGAAGCCTGATATGGGCGGCATTGAGATCTCATAACGTACCAGAAAAATATTTTCTCTCAATACAATATATGTATACTAACGTAGAAATACAATTAAGATGCACATCAGGAACATCACCAAAATTTTCAATTAAAGTGGGGGTACACCAATGATCTGTCCTCAGCCCACTGCTATTTATAATGGTCATGAATTATCTAACGATTCAATAAATGAACAGTATTCTCAAGATTATGCTTTTTGCAGATGATATAGTACTGATAGCAGATAATCATTATGACTTATAGAATAGCCTGGAAAGGTGTAGAAAGATACTGGAAGATAATGGCCTAAAAATTAGCAATAAAAATACTGAATCTATACTTGCCATTTGAAGACACAAATGCTGTAACTCCTTGGATCCAACTGAATGGGGAAACATTAGCCAACTGTGACTCATTTATGTATCCAGAATCACTCATCCACAGATACGAAGGATGTGCAGCGGATGTCGACCATAGAATAGTTGTGGAATGGATGAAATTTAGATCCATAACAGGATTCTTGTGTGACCTGAAAATGCCCATAAAACTTAAAAGAAAGATATACTAGACCAAGTACAACTCCTACTCTAGGCAACTCAAAATAGCAAAAATGCGAATGCTTAGATGGTTGGTAGGAGTAACAGTAAAATATAGGATTAAAATTTCACGCATTGAGAACAAGAAGAGCCGATCTTAACAGCCTACCTAGGTAATAAGTTGAGACAGTGCAAGGAAAAAGAAGGGAATCTTCCTAAACGCTGTCTGATCGGGCGGGGGAATTCTTCATCTCAATGAAAAGGTTGAATGTGTATGATTTTTTTATTTTTTATTATTGTGGTTACAGTCTATTTTTTTACCTCGCTCGTTATGTACAAGGTTTCATAATACATATCATCGTGATTACATATTTAATATAATTATAAAATTAATTTATACATTCATCATTATATACATCTATGTCATGAGCGTTAGCGGGAGGCCACTTCATCTAATATCTGATGGTCTGCGTTATTAGTTCTGGTAAGATTTGTTTCTTTTATTGTACTAAATATTTCCTTAATGTATAAGACGAACCTGGGTGACAAGTCCTTATTATTGATGTTTGTGCCATGCCCGTGGCATTTGGCATCTACATTATGTCTCTGTCGTTTGAAAAATGGGCAAGTTATTGGTAATTATTTTGTGTCTTATGGGGTTGTGTTGTCGCACAGGCAAGTGCCACCTTTAGTCAATCCTGTGCAAGTAACTATTAAAACAGCCCTGTCCTGTCATCATTTGTGTCAGTTTATAAGTCGGTTGCGTTTTTTTATTGCACTCAAGTCCGGTAAAAAAATTAGTCACATTGCCTGTCGTCGATGTCAGATATCGTTCGTTCCATTTCTTCAGTATTTCCTCTCTTAGATATCTCTTAGCATAGGTCAGTAAAAAATACTCATAATCTGGTTTTGTTTTCTTTTTCGTCGCTTTCTCTTCTGCAATCTTGTATAGACTCATGTATAGACTCGATTGTCAAGACTGCGAAAAAGTATACGTGGGACAAACGGCGCGTACAATTTCCAAAAGGGTCAACGAGCACAAACGGGCATGCAAACTCGGTCATCCAGAAAACCGATACCAGGATACCGGCCATCATTTTGCATTCGAACCGAAAATTCTTGGAAAGCCTAAGAGTCACCATACGCGTCTTATCAAGGAAGCACTAGAAATCTACAAGCACTCGATAAATATTAATAGAGATGATGGTCTCAAATTAAAAACATCTTGGTATCCGGCGCTTCAAAGTCATTCTCGTCGCAGACTCCGCAGAGATAGTGATCAGACAACAAATGAATCATACACACAACACAATACAACACATCATGACTTCGGCACGGTATTGCAAGCCGATACTTAACCACAACACCAACATTCACAACAACACATCAGCCCTGATGATGGACCTTGCAATGGGATCCGAAACGTCGGCCCGAAAGGTCGTAAAAACACCGCATAATACCCCAGTAAACACAAACTTGAAGATTCTGAGTGGCCATGAAAATCTAAGAACATTCATGCTACTGTGCCATAGAGAGTGTGTGTGATTAGGGCATCCGGCTGAGATTTGGGCACAAAAACTACGGACCAGGGTGGTTGCATTAACACTATCTCGATGTGATATAATCTCGAAACAATAGAAAGCCACTGCTACAACTTATAGGGCCCTCCCAATCCTAGTAGGGATGCTCCCAACGGATCTGGAGGTGATTAAGTACTGCACCTGTCGCAAATTAAGGCGGGGCCTAGAAGTGGGATACCACGGTAAGACACTCAAGCTCTCGGATTTTGAGTGACTCTAGATGTTGGGTCAAGCAAGTTTAGAGAAATGGCAAGAAAGATTGAGCACGGCCAAAACCGGAAAGTGGACTTATAAACGGTGCAGTTGCTCTTTGGCATAGTGAGTTCAGGTTGAAACTTTCTATCTTGGTCTCTCGATGAACCGTAGTGCACTTACAGCCCAGTGTCCCAGATACTAGATCATATCCTCTGGGACGCGAGATAATAAGGGATACCAGATAGTATATGTTTGAAGAAATGAATGTGCTTGTTGCATTTAGGGTTAGACGACGTCCTTTGAATGACGTCCTGTTTGGTAGAGAACGAATCTTCGGATGCTTCCATGAGTTTGTTAGAGCGAGGGTTTCCCGTTAGGAGGTTTTGAGAAAATCTCTTTAAGATGAATATCGAGATTATTTCTTGTTTTGTGTGGGTGTACCATCTGTCCTCTTTGCTAAATGTGTGCTGCTCCTTGCATTGAGCTAAGATCTGCCGGTCTTGAGTTCCATTGCCGGATGTCACGTTTACTGCGTTTATTGTTTGTGTATTTGTCTTTTTCCCACATTGGGGTGTTTGCTTAATATAAATATAATTCCACCCACTTCCGCCGCAGTGCCGTTGTAATTTTATTTTATTTTACTATTTCTTCTCTCTTTCTTTGATTGTTTTATTTAAGTTACTTTGATTATAACATATGTTTCATTATATATATTTTTTTATTTAGACGGTAAACCATATTGAAAAAAAAATTATGGTTTGCCGCCTTGCGATAATGAGAAGGAATCCCCCCTACCTTGAAAATCTGCGTTCATGCAATGTGTCGCGTATTGTATGTTAGTGTTTTGTGATTGTGTGCAAGCAAATAAGATAGGCACAAGTAAAAAGGTAAAGTCAATAATACTCACAGTTCCATTACACTGAGATTTCTTAAATCACATTGGAGGTTACAGATGAAATTTAGCTTACTATCTTACTAGATTAAATGCTGCTAATAGTTGAACCACCAAAAATGGAAAAATATGACCGGAGCAATACGGAACCATTAGAGCAGTTGGGCTCATTCATGCAATATGACCTGAATTCATTGATAGGTCTTGATCACCATACTGCATGATATTCTTTAAGATACTTGCTAGATTAAGAAAGAGAAAGAGAGCACATAGGCCACATTTCTACATAATTCGTATTTATAAGTAAATTGGCACTCATTTTGTTATAAAGTGTTAGTTTATTTTCAAATTTGTCTACAAAAAAAAGGTTGTCCATTAAATATCAGCATTTCTGTGTCAGAACAAGTACTTGTATGCGCTTATAAGATACCCTTTATACTGTCACTATAGACTAGAGGCTTACCCCCTTGATCGAATGTTTAAATGCGATGACTGACTGGTAGTCTATCTTACTACCCCATCCCTTATATTCTATATTTATAACCCGTACGGCTCAAAGAAGTAAGACTTCAGGTTTTACTCATTTTTTTAAAGAAATGCTCGTTAAAATCTTGAATCCTTTATTTTCATGTGCTTTTTTACCACTTAACGTTGTAAGTACTGAGTCGTAGAGCGATTTGTCCCACTGTCATCTCAAATAGCAGTTTCCTCTATCTAGAATTTTTTACAGGTATTTTGTTCCTTAGTCTCAGTATTCAGTTGCTTTTGGATTTCATAGGATGCTAAGATTTATGACCCTACAGCAGCCCTGAGCATAGTCTAGAGTTCCACATATTCCTTATCATATTATCAAAATCCCGTGGGGTACTTTTGATATTATTTTTTTTATTATCACTTTCCTTAATATCCTATATTTATAGGTAAATATTGTAACGAATGCAAAAGAGATTACTTACAGAATCCCCCGTAATATGTTACTGACGACAATAACATCGAAACCTCTAGGACCTTCCACTACATTCTGGAACACACTTCCATATTCTAGAATTAGCTACATCATTCAAGAAACACTTGGAAAAGCCTAGAAGCGACGAGAACCTTCCCCTAAGCACTTGAATAATCTAGGAAGTTCGAAAATCCAGTTTTTGGATTTAAATAGCGCGAATGTAGGCTGCCGCGCAGAGTTATCGTATTTGACAGTTCTTCCAGTGCGAGACGATGCCCAGTGTGGCCGGCCAGTCGTGAATTACGAAGCGATAAATAACGCAAATAATCGATTGAAGTACCTAATTGGCGTTGAAAATAAATGCGATAAATACTATGAGCGAGAATCGAATGGAATGTTCTAGTAATTGTTAAATACGTATTACCCAGTGATAATAAAGTATTTATTTACGAGTGATATACTGCGGAATAGTGTAATTTAAAGAATAGCGTTAAGTTTAATTAATTTTAAGTGAGTGTACCTTGAGCAGTAAGTTAATCATTAATTAATAGATCGCTAATTAATTTCAACATCCAGTGTTTTTTTTTGACACGTGACAATGTATATTTTTTATACAGAAAATATAAAATAGACCTACAGTTACTTGAACGAATATCGATATGAATGCCAAGTAAATCGATCAGAACCGATCTTCAGCCTACACTGTTACATAGCCTTCCTGTACGTCAGTTCACATTTTAGGAAGCTAGATATTTTCAATATTTCAGTTGTTGCAATTGAATTAAATTATTTAACATGTACATACCATATATAAAATAATTAATTCTTGAATATAATAATAATAATAATAAATATTTTATTATTATATTCACGAAGATTTTTGATCTCATTCCATCTTCTCTTCCTTTTGCCTAAATCCCGTCTGGAAAAAAATAAATTTCTTAATTGAATTTCTTTGTTGATCTATCTCACTAGTCCAAGGTAATCTCGTGGAATCATGTGATTAGCTTAATAAGCTGTTTGATTTCCGAATATAATATAATTAAATAATATAAATATGCTATGAACTCTTTCATGTGCTGCGTGGAAATAATAATAATAATAATAATAATTGGATAACTTGTATAGCCCCTTTTTCGCGAATACTCACCTCAAGGGCGCTTTACACAGAAAAAATATTATCTTATAAGACAACTTACTTCTAGAAAAGAAAAAACTTATTTACTATTACTTATTCACTAGGTGGCATACAAGAAGTGGAATTAAAATTGAGTAGGTACTATAATAGTTTGTGAGTGCCTGAAAGAATTAGGTGTTTTCGCGGAATGCACAATAGGAGTGGAAAACATTAGCTAGCGTTGTCGTGGTCAGATTCTATAGGTTTTTTATAGGATTGTCTAAATAAATGCGTGTTAAGTTGTTTTTTGAACTGTGGTAAGCTGTCCGTTTGTCTCAGTTTATTAGGTAGTTTGTTCCATAACTTTGGTCCAGCCACCGCAAAAGCACGATTACCGAAATTAGTTTTGTGGACGCGATTTACTTCAGCTAACCTGTTTGTATTAGATGTTGATGCTGAGCGAAGTGTTAGTTGTCTATTATTTGTGGAGAATGGAATGCAGAAGTCGGTTATGTATTTAGGGGCCATGTTGTGAATAGCTTTAAATATTGTAAGGCAAAGCTTATATTCAATCCTCTCTGGACATCTAAGCCAGTGAAGGTTTTGAAGATGGTTTGAGATGTGCGCAAACTTTGAAACTCCGGTAATGAGTCTTGCGGCGGCATTAAATACAGATTGTAATTTGTTTATTTCCTGTTAAAGTTAAAGATCGTGATAGGCATTGTTGCTGTTATATCTGCAATGTTATGCAGTTGTGCATCACCATCGTGCTCGCAACTAGAGGTAAAATGGGCGAGCGGTCAGCCCTCACGATTTCAATCTATTCAATAAAAATTAAGATGAGCAAGTGAGTAAGTAAGGGTAAGGTGCGGCTGCTAGTTTCTCGTAGATCTCTTCGATTTGGAAACAAGCGAAGGTCTGATCTCTGAGCCAAGTGGCTGCATCTCGATTGCCATGCTTCGCTCCACGTGGGTGGTGGGTGGTGAGTGAAGGACACCCACCGCATTCTCAGAACCGTTTTATGAGCGAAAGCTTCCATATCGGTCCTACTAATACATCGCCGGGTTGACAATTTTTTACTCTAAAGGCCATCTCCGAGTCACGTCGTGTAAAGGGCGACGCGACCCGGAGAGGCCCGTAATAGCCTATTCACTGTACCTACTCTACAAAACACATTATTAGAAATTATCAAAGAAAAGGAAAAGCATAAAATAAAGGTAAAAGAACAAATCAATAAGATAACATACAGCAAACATAGAAATATAAAGTTCATTTAAAAAATAACAATAGATCGTGGTAAGAGAGTGTATATAGAATTTAGGTGGGAAGGAGGACAGTGGGGGGGGAAGTCAGGGTAAAGGACACACTCCCTAATAAGGAAGGACAAAACAAGGATTACACTAAAAGACGGAGTTCAAGTCCGAGCACCACAGGTCCACAGTCTACAGAGAAATTACCCACGAAGCGGCTCCCAGCGCGAAACCCACGTATTGGCGAACTCACGGAAGAGTCCGAGATTCCTCTCGTTCTTGATGAGGTCACTGTTCCGTACGGACCCGTACCTCATCCCCTCCAGCCCTGCAATCATAGTCTCTCGCGCGTCTTTCATAAACTCACAAGCCCAGAGGATGTGCCCCGGAGTCTGAGCCAGTTGGTGGCTGGTCAATGGCACATCTTCTTCTTCTTCTTCTCCCTTAGCCTGTTTCTCTTCACTGCCGGATGTAGGCCTCTTCCATTTTCTTCCACTCATTTCTGTTTCTTTCCTTCGCATCCAGGTTTTTCCTGCTTGCTGGACTATGTCATCAGACCACCTTTTGGGAGGTCTTCCGGCACTTCTATTTTTTGTCCAGGGCCTCCACTGTAGAATTCTGGGTGCTCATCTAGTATCCTCCTGTCGAGCCATATGTCCAGCCCACTGCCATTTTAGTTTTGCAATACGGTCCATAATATCGGCAACTTTTGTTCGGCGTCTTATTTCTTCATTTCTGATTTTATCTCGAAGGCTTGCGCCGAGCATCTGCCTTTCCATGGCCCGCTGTGTACATTTTAATTTTTGTATGCTTTTTTCTGTTAGTGTTGCTGTTTCTAGTCCATATGTCAACGTCAGTAGGATACATGTATCGAAAAATTTTCTTTTCAGGTATATTGGGATTTCTTTGTTTTTAAACAAGTGTTTCAATTTACCAAATGCTGCCCAGCCCAGACCTATTCTTCTTGGTAGTTCTGCTGTTTGGTTTTCTTTCTCCAGCTTTATCTTATGACCAAGTTACACATATTCGTCAACTGTTTCTATTTCCCAATTGTTTATTGTGAATTTGTGTTTGGATTTGGTTAAAATTTTTGTTTATTGTGTGTTCATTTCCATACCTGTTTCTTTCGATGCTTCTTGCAATTCTCTGGTTATAGATTCCAGTTCTCTTACATTATTGCTAACAATCACTATATCATCTGCAAACCTGAGGTGGCTCAGATAGGTGCCGTTTATCTTTACTCCTTTATTTTCCCAATTTATGTTTTTGAAGATGTTTTCCAAGGCAAGTGTAAAGAGCTTTGGTGAGATAGTATCACCATGGCACATCAACAATGGTTTAATGGTGTATAGAGACCGTCACTTTAATTCTGCGTTTAATCCCGTCAAATTTTTCCATAATACCGCCTCGTCAAACAGTTATATTACAATCGTGTCCTTACAATGTTTTTTCCTTGTTTCAGATTTTGACTGATCACGGTTGCTGTGGGGTGAGTGCTACAGTGCATGAAAATACAATCACGTGACAATGACCATTTATTGCATTGAAAGATTAAGAAGATATGAATTATAAAAATTTATATTTTTTTGCTGTCTGAAAATTATTGTATTTTATTTAATTAAAATATGTTTTTACAAAATATTTTTTTAGTGTTTTTTTATTTAATTTTTAATACATTGAAAATTTTTTCTTTTCTTTTTACTGTGTGAAACAGGATTTTTAATTTTTTAATTATTATGGAATTAACACAAAGAAAAATGGCAGTTGACATAGGAAATGTCGAAAGTTCACTGTGAAAATCTGTATCCCGAGAGTAAACGTGTTTTTAAATACACGATGTGCCTGAGTAAAAATGACCTATTATTACCTAATTAAATTGCGCATATTTAAAAATATATTCCCAATGTGCAAATTTCTGCTCCAATTTCTCTTTTTAAATTTATTTATTTAATAGATAAATACATTTTTGTTACAATAATGATAGTGACAGTTTTTACGTGGTATTACTCTTCTACATAAGTAATATTACTCGTGAGTAGGAGATGAGTATCATTTTATTTAACATATATTAAATAGTATGTATGAAGTAAATACTGTGTACGGATTATATATTTTGTACTTACATATAAGAAAAAAAAATGCAATAAACATAATGCAATAATGTGGGACAACAGTAAAAATAAAGAAATAATAAGCATAAAACATACAACAGTGTGCAATTTTTATTTAAAAATGAATATAGTAGAGAGAAAATAATGAAAATTATAAGCAATAATAATAATAAACATTTATTGCTACTTGATCATTAAATATCATTTTTTAATATATTAAGCAGTAGTGCTTATTTGCACCAGAGTAATTCCAGTAGCATAAAGTTACACTGTTCTGCGTTTCATCACATACTGGCGTAATTTAAACCGTTGCGGCAGACCTCAAACTTATTGATTAAATAAATTTTTTTTCATAAATGTTAAAGAACCTAATATTATACCTGAAACTGCAACAAATAGTTTCCCGTGTTCAGAGTAGTGCTCACATATGCAGCTAACATGGGTACTGACTAGAAGAACGACCACTGGTCTTTGAGGCGTACCTTTGGACCGGTACTAGATGATGGACTTTGAAGCAGGCGCTAAAAGAATGAGCGTCACAAAAATTATAAAATTGAAAAGACTTCCGTGGTTGGAATATGTGGAGAAAGCAACTGATAAACTATAAACACATAAGTCCTGCTAAATACGAGTATAAGACCAATAGGGCGAAGGAGCTTAGGAAAGCCAAAACTAAGATAAAGTGATAACGTATCCAAATATATGCCTATCCTTGAGAACCAGAACTGAAGAGAGCTGGCACAGGACCGAGATCAGGTGAGGAAGACTCTTGAGAATGCTAAGACCCACCAGGGGTCATGGAGCCAACGTGGACCGACCCACAAAAAGTTTATTTATTTAAAAGTTTATTGCCAGTGAATAGATTTAATAATTGACTATGTATATTTTATAACATATTGACTTTATTTCCAGATTAAGTTTCTAAATTGAGTTAAGAAATGGATAATTTTTTATTGATACAAAATTCGTAACTCAAAAGTCATTTTACTTCACAATATTTTGAAAAGTCAATGTCCAAAATAATAGCATTTTTGAGCAATAGATAAATCAATCTTGGTTGGTTTGAGCATAAAATGACCTATATATTACCATTTAATTAAAGATATTTTGTAAAAAGATATGCAGCATTTTCATCAATATTTAGGATTATGAGAAAGCAGCGTGAGAAACACCCAAGAATATCTTAAATTATATTGACTCTCTCTTGTTGAAAACACATTGTACATTAATAATTTGTTTGGATAACTTATAAGGAGACACACTTAAGTGTTTTAAATATTTAAATATGTTATTCAGAATTTTTATCTCCGTATTTTCTGTAGGTATTGTTTTACACGGAACTTTCCTTATTTGCTAGAATTAACTAATTTGAGAAATTTCTTTATTTATATAAACAAGTAAAGCAACTTAAGGTTGATTTTTTAATATTTTGCTTATATTTACGAATTTTCATCGAATTTTGTAAAATAAATAAACTAGTCTCCTAAATTTTTTTATTTATTTTAAATTAATAAAATTGGTTCTAAATTTAAAAAAGGCTTCTAAAATCATTGTTACAATTTTTGTGGCAATGCCAACCAAATGATCATCCGTGCATTAAGTATATACATTCATTAGACCACTATTTGATTGCTGGTCTCACTGTGTTGTATAATGCCTAGGCTTTTCGGGATGCAAGTTGAATATTTAATAAAAATATTTATAATAAAAAATAAATAAAAAAATAAAAAAATATATATATATATATATATATATTAATTTTTTTATTTAATATATAAATAATATTTTTTACAATAAAGACACCTAGTGACAGTTTTTACGATGGTATTTCTTTTCTACATGAGTTATATAACTCGTGAGTAGGAGAAGAGTATCAGTACCTATATTTAAAACATATTTAACATAAGTAGTACATACCTACTTTGTACCTACATATAAGAGAAAAAACTAATATGCAATAATCATAATGAAATTTTGTGAAACCAAACTAAAAATGAACTAATAATAAGAAGCATAATATATAAAGTGCGCAATTATTATTTAAAAATTAATATAGTAAAGAGAAAAATAATGGAAAATTTTAAGCAAAGATATATAACAGTATACAGTAAAAATCTATTAAAGAAATATTTAAGTGAATTATATAATAAAATATAGTCATAATTGAGTAATAAGTAAGTAAATTGATTACACATACCTACCTATAATAAAATAAAAATTAATTAACTCTGAGGGTATTTTTTAATTTTTTCTTAAAAGCCTCAATATTATTCTCAATCCCCATTGTAACAGGTAATTTGTTGAACCATTTCACACCTCTAAATGTATAATGATGCTGAGAAGTTATGGTACGTATTACAGGGATATGCAATTTACCAAGTATTATGTTTCTGCTATGTACTTGAAACTATTAGGGTCAGTTCGTTATTATAATTAAAAAAAATTAAATGTTGAAGAATGCAATATTGTTTGTAAATATTTTATAATGTGGGAACTTGAAATTTATTAAATAGGTCTATTGTCGGATAATCATTATTTTTTAAGAATGATATTTATAATCAATTTCTGGGCAACTTCTAAACATTTCAATGTAGTTTTGAATGAACCACTCCATGAGATAAAATACATTTTATAAATGACTGGACTTAAGGATAATATAGGGTTTATAATTAATAAATGAACATAAAACACGTTTCAAAATAAAAATAAAAATAATATATATATATATATATATATATTATATATAATAAACACATTCCAGAGAAATGAAGTCATTAAAAGATATTAAAGAAATATAATAAACAATGATGAGTGTAAAATCAATCTGTAATAATTCAAAACATTTGAAAAAATAAAAATAATAAATTAAAAGATAATTAAACTAATATACCAGATAAATAAGATTGGAAATAAATATATTTTATTTGCCTTTCAGGTAAGTAAGTGGACAAAACTTATTTAAAATATATATTCTAGAATATTTACATTAAATTTAATAGGCTTAATGTTTTTAAATATATCAATCTTGTCAGAAGTTCTCCAAGAATTCGAAGATACTATTTTATAAGAGTTAAAAGTTTTTGATAAGCAGACCGTAGGAGTATAATTTACGCGGCCAAGGGTTTCAGGTTCTATTCCCGGTAAGGTCACAATTAACCTACGTGATTTACTCATAGGTATATTGGTAATTTTGTGATACTTATATCATTTCAGTATTTCGACTTCTTGGCCTATTGCAGCGTTCAAAAAATGTTTATTCAGGCTTGCTTATGACACATACTTTTGTCCTATTTCAATACAATATAATGTCGTCACATGAGATTTATTTGCATCATATAATTATTTACTTTTATTACCTATAATTGTTTATTTATTTTTCTTGTAATTCAAAGTGAGTAAAAGAATAAATAAAAATATTGGCGGTGTCACTGTGTTTCAGTGGTGCCTACAAATTGTTAAGCGATCGAATTTCTTCGAAAATGTATAATGCTTGGGACCTAACCTACTTGAAAACAATTCCCATTCAATTCTAATTAGACTTTATGAGTCGTTCATTGAAGTTAGGCTACCAAACTACAGATGGCAGATTCAATTAATAAAGTGTTCCACATTCGTATATAAATGTGTTTTTTAAATGTCTTAAATAAGTTAAATTAGTAATTTTTGAACAAATTTATTCATACACTCTCTTTTTGAAATATTTGTATCTACCAATTCAGGTATTATTAATTAATTAAATCCAATTTCACGTGCAATAGATAAACTTTTATCTGAAAGTTTTTTTTTGTTAAATTAAAAAAAAATTATATCTCGATGCTTATTTCCATACCAATCTGTTAATCCTGCTACATTTATTGAAAATAAAAAATAAAGCTATTTTAATTAAATAAACATAGACCTTGACAAGTTCTAAATTTAGATTTTTGTAACGATGCACGTACATTTTTTTATTAGAAAATCTATATTTATACTGATGTTCAACTTAAATAGGTAGGTAGGTACTTACTTTTTTAAAGTTTTATAAAATAATTTATGAAAACTTAAAATGAATAATTTTTTTTTTTTAAATTGTTGGATGTCGGCACACAAACAATTCTGTGCACTTTCCGCTGCTGTTTAAATCTTTATTTAAGACATTAAGTTTTTCACGTTCCCAAATGTAAAGCGATAAATTAAATAATTTTAAATTCTATGATTATAACATCTTATCAATTATTTTATAAATGTGTGCGGAAATTACTTATAGGTAAGGTACTTATAAGTATATAAATTTACTTATTTTATTTACCAATGTTATACCTACATATGTTTTAAATTTCCAAATAATGAATATTTTTGCTGACGATGAAAAATATAGGTGTAGGTTATATTTATTAAATTTTTTGTTGGCAATTGTATATTGACTTATTCAGAAATAAGTAGGTATTTGTTGTCATGTTTTTTTTTTGTTGTTGTAATTATATCGGATAAGTTAAATGCGTCAATTAAAATAATCATATTAGCGCATGTTAATCTAGATATTCTTAATGAGGCAGGCATTTTAACAAATGTGTTCAATATTTGTCCTTTTGTAATTTTATATACTACCTATACTGTGAACGAATGAATATTTTATAATTTATTGTAGCTTGTAAAAAATTTTATAAATTTGACTGTGGATAGAAATGTATTTTTCATTGACAATGATGGTTGGATTGTGGATTGAGATGTGAATGAATATGGATCCCAGTTACGCTCGTAAAAATATATTATAAATTTGAGAGCTAATTTCTATTGGTAGGTAGGTACGTATATACGAATGTAAAATGGCGTATGTTAAAACAAAACCCTGTTAAAGACAATGCGAACGACATCTCTTCATATTATTATATTGGTTGTGGTGTTTGAGTAGAAACCATTTGGGCATTTTTACGCCACCATAAAACGTTAGGATTACGGCAGGCGCGAGTGCATAAAAACTTAACGGCCATTTGAAATCTCACCACCTAAGAATGCGTAAAAATCACGCGTTAAATTATCGGTCAATAACACACGTCACACGGAGACACGACAATACCATAAAAAGTGACGCCACCCGCGACCGGCCGCTCCGGCCGCCGGCTCCACAGGTAGGTGAGACAATAACGTTTACGGTTATTCGTGTACTCGGATTAACATACGCCATTTATATAGATTTTGTTGCGCCGTTAATGCTTTATTAATAATTCAGCGCCGAGGCGGAGAGCCGCGGAGCGCCGCGGAGCCCGCGGCCGAGAGTGCGCGAGCCTCCGCGGCCCGCGGGAGACAGCGGCCGGGAGGGAGGCCCGCATTGGTCGCGAGCGAGCGCGCCGCGCCGCCATTGGTCGGGCGCCCTTCGGCGGGGGGACCGCCGCGCTCGGCGGCGGGCCTCGACGGAACGCCCGTTATCTCTTTCTAATGCGCGACACGCGGGTAAGAATTAACGAGTACACCGTTTTCTGTTAATGTCCGGTTTTTCGGTATCGCCGGAACGCGGGCCGTTTGAAAAACGAGCGTCGGCATCTCGCTCGCTCCCCCGCCCCGCCCCGCCCCGACCGGCGGCGCGCCATGGCGGTGCCGAGCGGATCGGGTCATTAGAAGTCCGCGAGGATAGCGAGAGGCACGCTCGCTCGGCCGTCCCCGCCACGCGAGTTCCCGCGTCCCGTCCCCGCGTCCGGCGGGCCCACGTCGCGTTCCCGGGGCATGGCGCGCGCCGCCCCGGAGTCATGAGCTCCAAGTTCATCATCGACAGCATGCTCCCCAAGTACCAGCAGCCGCTGCACGGCAACCTGTTCGGCGGCGCGCTGGAGCTGGGCGGCTCGCCCCCCCGCGCGGGCGCCGGCTCGCCCGCGCAGCCCGCGCGCATGTACCCCTACGTGCCGCACCACCAGCAGTTCGGCGGCGCGCCCGTGGTGGGCGGCTTCCCGCCCTCCGCGCTGGCCGCCGCGGACCCCGACAAGTCGTGCCGCTACCCCGGCGCCGACTCCGTGGTCAACTACCTGGGCCACCAGAACGGCGGCGCCAGCGCCTCCGTGTCGGCCGCCAGCGCTTCCATGGCCGCCGCCGCGCAGTTCTACCACCAGGCGGCCGCGGCCTCGGCCGCCTCCGCCGCCTCGGCCGACCCGCTGGGCTCGTGCTCGCAGCAGGCGCCCGCGCCGCAGCCGCTGCCCGACCTGCCCCGCTACCCCTGGATGTCCATCACGGGTCAGTACCACCCCCAGCCGCCCCGCGGACGTCGCCGACCGTCGCACCGAGGGGTCCGTTCGGTGGCGTCTGCGAGGGTCTCCTACCCTCGCGCTGACACGAAAGTCGTGAACAATCTGCCAGTTTCAGGAGTGACAACCTCGAGTGATTACCTGATAACCTGACGGCCGATTAGATTGCTCACGCTGTCCGTGTCAGTGCGAGGGTGGGTCGCAGTTCCCCGTGACAATGTTCCGTTAAATTAGTCTGTTTACGTTGTGATTATTTGGTTCCTACCCCGAGTTACGCCCCTGCCCTGCCTGGTAGTGCACTTGCCCGCCTATACTTATCGCAGCCTCCGTGGCCAGCCGCGAGACCCTCACTGTGGATGCGGTGACGTAACCGACCGCAAATGCGAGTCACCGATGTTATGTGAATGGAAAATGGCTACTTCGGGAGCCACCATCACGAACGTCAAATGTAAATTAAATTCCAATGTGCAATGGAGGAGCATTGTGACATAAGCCAGAGCACGTGCACCTGTTTGTTGAATATGACACGAGCTTTTTTGCACTTTTATTTTGCCCACTAAAAGCGTGTCAATTTAGTAATCACGAATTTCATGCAAATTTATTAGTGTTTATCACATAAACAAAAGGTGCTAATTAATGTTGTCTACTACTTCAATAAAAAGCATGAAACACGCCCTTTTTATGGCCATTTCCGTAACTAGCACATTCACCTATATTTTTTTAACCCCATACCTACCAAACGTAGTAAAAAATTATTGTCTTGTTTTTAAGTACTGTAGGAAAGTTTTTCTTTATGTTTATGGCATGCCGTAATGTTGGTATATTTAATAAATATATTCGTTTATGTTTCTAGGTAAACAAACTGTAAAATCATCAACTAAACCATAAAATAAAATATTCTCTATTATTATTTTAACGTTTGAAAGTATGTACCTACTTATTCATATAATCTGTAATGATTATTTTTAAAGGAGAAAATAAATATTTATTCTAAAGTATTACTTTATACCTATGGACCTATTATGCATAATATGCCTTAATTACCTTTAGTGTGCATTTGACGTAATAAAACGATTTATTTTATTTTACTACGTCATTTAATTAGGACTATTAAAGCTTTATATCCCAAAATAAACATTTTTTTAATGGTTTTGTCCATTTTGCACTTGGTCTAGACGCATTCTTTTGCATGTTTAAATTAACTACATTAATGTATTTAATTAGTAGGTACCTACCGACAGGTAAATACGGAATTGATTCTTTATTTAAGTACCTATATTACAATTTATTTTATCCAAAGTACCTAAATAGATAGGTATCATATTTGTGCATATCTTGTATATATAATAACAAAAGAAACCATCATTTAAATGAAAAAAAAGGTAATCATTAGTAAAATTAATTAAATCATTAGGTCAAAGTAACTTTTTTAATTACCAAGTAACTATTAAAATGCCATTGGAATATTATTTTTTATTAAAAAAAGCGTAAAAATTAATTTAATTAAAATGAATATTCCCATACCTATTAATTATTCGGCAAATTAATTATCTGACATATGATGCACGATAAAATACGCACATTGATGCATATCAATGTGCGTATTTTATAACATTGAATTTATTTAATAAACACCTTTACCTGCCAATTAATGCATTGACGTTTAGCATCTTGTATTGTTGTGCACTTTTCATGTTTATGGTTGTCATAAATCTAGCATAGATAGGTAAGAACTACCTTAAGATTGCATACAATAAAATAAAACCTAGGTATGAAGAAAAAAGTATTATTTTTCAAGTTCTGCGCGTCGGTTTATGTGAGCGCCCCCGAGTATACCTACCTACTGGAGTTTTTCAATATAAAAAAAAATCTTCATAGATAATTTTGTTCATAAATATTTCTTCAATAATTTGCTTCCAATTTATTAAGAAAAAAACATTAAATTTCAGTAACAATGTAAAAAACAAAAGTATTTATTTTATTTTTTTAAATACATATAGGTATATACAGTTTTAATAATACAGTTTTTTTTACAATGGTATTTCTTTTCTACAAAAGTAATACAACTCGTGAGTAGGAGAGGAGTATCATTATAATGTATTTAAGTGGGACAAAGTAAAAATAAAAAACTAACAATAAGCAAAACAATTATAAAAAATAAAAACAATTATAATTATAATAAAATTACATTATAATAAAATTATAATAATAATAAAATAACAATTACAATAAAAAAATTATAACAATGTTTTATTTTAATTGTTTAAGGTAGGTTATAGCTATCGGTTTCATAGTAGGTTCATCTTACAGATTGCAAAAAAATTAATTAAATTATTAATTAGTTTGTCACGTTATAGTTTTATTTATATTTTTGTAGGTTCAGGTACCTAGAATTTTAGTATTTTCATTTTATTATTATTATTCGTAGTGGTGAAAAATTCCAATCTGACTAATAAAATATGTTCATATACATATGTATAACATACCTATTATTTATTTTAATTTTATTAATTAATATAACAAAGCCTATTATAAAAATATAGGTATATGTTCACAGTGCTTACTTAAGTAAGTACCTAGGGTGTTCGATGCGAACGAAAATGTTGTCCGCTATATTTAATATGAGTATTTACAATATTATCATGAATAAATAAACATAGCGCATCATTAGGATATCATATTCCAGGAAAAGATAATTTATCATCAGATTTAATGCATCGGGTATTATCCTGCAGGTGTAAGGATATCGTCCGTTTGTTACGGTTTTAGAAGCCGCCCACTCTACGAACTGTCTGATCCGCTGGGCGAAACTGAAACGACAAGAGCAATAAATTATTAACGACCCATCCAAACGCAATAGGACAATAAAGTAAATCTAGCGGCCATCAGCCATCTATTACAATCTGTTTCCGCATTAATTGGGGTGGCGATGCGCTGCGAATTGTTACGCAGCAAACAATGCAAGCCGTGTCTTAGAGCACTTAACACTTTTTGTATTGTCTACCAACGAACACAATTAAACTCCTTCTCTTAAAGCTGGTTGGTAGTACAATATATGTATTGCAAATATTATTCATGTTTATATAGGTACCACCTACCCATTTATGACCTTAACTGTTTTCTAATAAATCACAATAAACGATCCTAATGTCGAATGAACGTCCGTCCGTCCGTCCGTGGAATTACAACAACGACACTAATGATCAGCAACAAAAATTCCTATACTTTTACCTTAAGGCTTACTTTAGGTTTTAAGTGGATGAAATTATTAAGTTTTAAGGTAATCTGATATTAGTGTTAGGTTAAAGGGAGTAAAGTCAATTTTAAAAAAATGGTTTTCTATTCGTGAATTTTCAGCTACAAAATCCTGCAGTTATTATGTCCCGTGATCTTTCACGGGCTTATGGCTAGTTATTTTATAAAACGATTAGGTTCTAAATATAAGTGGCACTAATAAAAATGCATTTATCGATCTTATACAAAATACAATATTTGGATATCAAATTCTTACTTCATTAAAATAGTACATTCAAATTCAAATTCAAATTCAAATGTTTATTCAATGTTCAATGTTACAAATGTTTACAGTGTTTACAAAATTTAATGAATGAAGCTTTTTTCATTGTTGTTGAGTGTCTTGGCAGCAAGTAAACACTAAATTGATTTGACGCCCTGCCTGCTACACTAGTAATTTACTGTAATTTACTGTATTATAGCAGACAGTGCTCTTCCAGTAGTATAATGTTCAAGAATATTTATTATTTATATAACATTTGTGAATAAATCTTATTGCCAATTAAAATTAAGTAATAGTAATAATTAAATGTTTACTATTTAATAATGGTGTTAATTAATTATATTATAGACAAAGGAAAAAAATGATCTGAATACGATATTAATAAAATAAAATAAAATAAAACAATTAAAAGTATTTAAAAAGATGACAGTAACAGTAAGACAGTAAGTAAAAAAAAAAAACATTTAAAGCATTATTTCAAAAATACCGCCATGATGTTATTTATATTTTTAAAAATAATTAATTTAGTTAGTCTTCGATAATTTTTTTACTAAGCTTAAGTAAATGACAACTTGATGGCCTTTGTAAACCAGTGGGCACCACACTGGCTTCTTACACAGAGGATTGTGGGTTTGATTCCCGGCGTGTTCACAATTAATCTTTGTGATTTATTCAAGCCTGGATATTTTGTGGTGTGTTTTGCTTCTGTAATTGGGTCTCTTGGCTTGATAAAGCATAAAATAATTTTAAAAAATCTGCTAGATTTATAATATTTGGTAGATTTTTGGATGAGACTTGATTCCAAGATGTACCTACCCTTTAGCATCCGAATAGGTATTTACCGCTCGACTAATCAAATACGGCAATTTAATGCTTATCATAATTATAATTAATTAATGATTCTCGTAGACACTTATCAATGTAAAATAATACCGAAACTTAATTAAAAATTTCAAGCTGTGATAATTAGATTCTTTGAAAATTCTGATAAAGCTATTATATTCAAATTGCCTACTATGTTACGATTGAGAATTATGTATGCTTTAGTTTACTGAATTCGTATATTTAAACATTGACAAAATACAATGCATTTATATTCATCATTACGAGTTGCATTTAACAAAATAATATTTACATCAATTGCCTATATTAAACCGGTATTTTTTTCACGTTGTGTTTGGTTAATTTTTGTTCTTTCCGGATTGTTAATTATTTATATAATTAGCAAAAATACTAATCTAATTTGATTCTAATTATACTCTTCTTATGGATAGTGTATTATATTTGTTTTTATTATAAAATGCAAGGCAAATACGACTCTGCATGGCGAGTCCTACTTTCGTAGAACATTTGCGCAATAGGAAAACGTCGTAATAAATTAAAATACAAATTCGAACTTGCTGGTAAAGGCAGAATCGGATAGGGCGATACAAAAATATATTTTCAATTAATTTATACCATTTGGAAATGCAATTAAATACGTTATTTCTAAGTGTTAGATTACTACGGCTTACTCTATTACGTTGGCTTAATATTGCTTGCTTTGCCGTGTGGTCTGGTTGTCCCCATCATATGTGCTCAAGTGTCGTTCCTCCAGCTTACCTACTGTTTATGTCCGTTAAACCCAGGCTACCACGAATGCGTGAATTTTTAATCCAATACTAGCTGCAGCCCGTCAAAAATGACGGAACATTGGTTCGCGTCTTTGCTAAGCCCTAGCATATATTTATGGTATCTTTTTAGTGGTCCACGGAGAGGCGACGGTAGCATCATGCGTAGAGTGGCCGGTTCGGGTTCGCTGGCCCGGCGCGGCGTTCAAACCCCATCTACGGCCGTATAATTTTTTTAGTCGTGAATTAGAACGAAATTACGGACGTTACACAAAGTTACGGACGGATGGACAGACGGACAGATAGCGAAATTATTTTGTTTAATTTTACTGTTATTCCTGCCGGCCATCTAAGCATTCGCATATCTGCTGTTTCAAATTTCCTAAATAGAGTAAGTGTTGTACTTAGTCCAGCATTCGGAGCCATACAGCATCGCGCCATACATTTATGAACCGAATATCTACCGATTTTAATACAAAATTATTTTTTTATTTGAAAATATTTAAAAAAAAGTATTTTTTACAACGGTTCGATATCAGTATTTTTATGAAATTAAAAAGAGTAAGTAAAGAAGTAGTTGGGCCATTACGTTATTTTTTTACTAAATGCAACTCTGGACACACTCCTATGACTTATTTCAAACGGAGCAGATAAACCAATGCGTCCTGTCACCGAGGAATAAAGCCTTGATTTTTAATGGTGTTTCGTACGTAAAACCGCAAGTTATTTAGTATACGGGAATATAAATGTCACATTAAATATCTGCCCACAAACAATTTGCATTACTCTTTCAATTTTTTTTTCATAGTAGGACTTTCTAAATTGCCGTTGATAATGCGTTGAAAAATAATTAATTGTATATTTTTTAAATAGTTTCCCTAGTGATCCCTGTAGTTGTTTTTAGTGGTGGACTTCTAAGGCTTTATGTCTTTGCCACTCCATTTTAAGTAGGCGTAGTATCTACAGTATATATATTTTTTAATATTTTTGATGTTCCCAGCGTTATATTTGACATCATCAACATTTACAGTATATATATTTTTTAATATTTTTGATGTTCCCAGCGTTATATTTGACATCATCAACATTTACAGTGTTATATTTGACATCAACATCGACCGGTTTCAATTCCATAATACCTAATTATTCCGTCATTAATTAAACCCATCAGATCTCGAACCCGTAAATTTTTTGATTGCCAAAACCTCTGAACCACATGACCTGCTTTGGCCTTGACTGTTTCTTCCATAAATCTTTTTCCTATAACTAGAAGGCACTGTTTTCAACAATCTGTTAAATGACAGCTGTTATAGTTAACAGATTGCCCGCATCTTTCATCTTGTCGCATTTTTAAAAGTGGCGCATGCGCGTTATATCCTAGTTACATTCATTTGTCGCCGTTTATGTTATATTATTACTCTTAACTACACCGAATTAGTTAATAAAGTGGAGCGCCACGTCACCTATTCGACTAAAAGAAATAAAGAATGAAGGTTTACTAAATTATTCTTAGAAAATTGTCAATTTATTAAATATATTCTTTATTTTTACATCGACCGGTTTCAATACTACTGTATCTTCATCAGGACGGACGCACAATAACCGTCCATTCTGACGAAGATACATACAATGTCCAAGCATATAGCTAACGCTGAAACCATTTTGTAAGTTTCTTTGTTCACAAAGTAAACAAAGAAACGCGCACCTAAATTATTCTTCGGTAATTTATATATGCTAAGCATATATGGCCGACGCGGGATGAACATAATATCAATATTCTTACTTTTTCAATATTATTACTTGCCAAGAAAAAATTACTTACTTGGTCACAACACCAAAATATATTTATGTGAATGAAACATGCGTTATTATTTTCTAATTAAAGATTCACATACCAAATCTCAAAGTCAAATAAAATATCTCACACTTATATTCTTGTGTCTGTGCTCTTTTTCTCTTACATAGTTTCTTAAGATAGTATGAAGGTACCTGTATGTAGATATATTACATCTTTACATAAGATAAAAATAAATCACTACACTAATTTATTTAATTTACACTAACAAATTGGCAGACTTTTAACCATAACCTATTTACTATTCATATAAATGTAAGTATATTCGTCCATTCACTTTACATACATTTATTATATATACTAATCTCCTACAACTACGTGGTGAGTTTCCGGTCACTGTTGATTTCTTGACCTCAATACTTGCTCGTCTTCGTGTCACATGACCTTCACCATCTGAAACGGAATCAGGGAAGATGAAAGGAACATTTTAATCCAACATTAATAATTTAGTATTACACTTTCGGCGACCGAATATTATTATTAGGTTACTTTTCGTCTGGAAACGATATATTAGAATAACGATTGTTTATAGGCGTACGCCGACTCGGGAATACCATCACTTAGTGAAAATGGCTTTCTTAATATCAGTTCCCTGACGCTAGTGAGCTCAACATTTTGATTTTTCCGACGTATGTAATACGCCGAATAAATTTTGCTCCCGACCGCATCCAAAACGCGTCTCTAAAATGTTTTGGGACATTTTTTTACACGCGAAAATAGCGACGCCTTTAAAATGTCGTAAAAACATCACAAGCGTCGTTAAAACGTATTTATAAAATGTTGTGAAATGTAAATTCGAGTTGTAGAAGATTGCATAGAGAAAAGTTGGATTTATTTTTTTGTCAGAACTAGCAGTTTCCATCAAATTGTATTTTACCTATAAAATAATTGAAATTTTTGAAGATAGAAAGATTCAAGCTAGAGTAAAGAAAGGCACGAGAAGCATAGACGTTGGAAAATCGTTTCAAACATTTATGGAATATTTGTTTGTTTGTTTGTTTGTTTGTGGTCTTCCTATTCCACGCAAGGTTCAAACAATCAATTGAGCAAATTCTTCTAAACCAGTCGTTGATATTCATAATTCATACGTGTAGAAGAACCTACACGTCGCCATACCAACTTATCAGGATTTCATCTGTTTTCCACAGCTTTACAAGGAATTTTCAGTTGCCCACTGAGACATTTAATTTCAGCAGTTCAGTTTTGTTAAAGTTTTTTATAACTCAAAGTTTTTAAAGTCAACTTAACATTACCTAATTACTCTCTTTTCAATCTATTTGGTGCATTCTTAAGCTGATCTAAAGCTGTCGAGGGCGTCGTTCTAAGCACTCATGTAACAAAATAAATGCCTATAAAAAACAGTAACTTTAGACAATTGTGCGAGTTAGATACTAATTTACCCAGCAATCCAGCTTCTAAATTTGTTATCAAAAAACATTCAAGTCAAAAACAATCATCTTGATTTTTTTGCATTAATCACAAATCAAAAATATCTCTACAAAATGTTCCGAAGCATTACCACCAAGGTTATTTTATTATTTCTAATTATTAATACTTCGTTATTATACGCCAAAAATAAAACTTTATCATTAACGATTTTAATATGCGTAACTAATTTACAATGCGGATAAACAATTTAACGCAAAAGAAAAATACTTCGCTTATTTTATAAGCAATTGAAATTTGCATAATCCATACTTATAATATGAAATAATATTACAAATTTGCACATTTTAATTGTATTTATATTTTTAATTTTATTAATTGTGCGTTGCTAAACCCTGCTGTGAAGTGCCCTAAATTCGTATTTTTTTATGATTTCAAGGTGATTTTTCAAATTGTCGGAATGCTGTAGTAGGTATTTAAAAAAATTTCGAAAGCGATTAATTAATGTACGCGTTTTTTTTATAAGACAAACACTTGTTTTCCGAAAGCAGATGTACATAATTAGGGTAATGAGAATTTTCTTTTGATTTTAATTATTAATTATTTTCGATGTAGGTAATTATGCGTCTAGACACCTGTAAAAAATAAATTTCTAATAAAAATGTTTACAACTATTTTTGCCATTAATTTAAATATAGTAGGTATAATATGTATTCGCCGCGTATAGCTATCAAAATTTTCAGACTAAATGTACTTATTGCAGTTTTTATTCTACATTATAATAAAATTTAAAATTGCTTACCTACTTTTCCATCTATAATATTATAAATTTTGCATTTATAATTTTTATAGTAGTATTGTGAATTTTGCTATCATTTAAATCTACGAGTAGGTACATTAGGGCGATACGAAACAAATAGGTATATTTTCCAGTGTTGTCGAACAATAATTAAAATATAATTGTTTATATTTAAGTCTATTACTAAAGCAATCCGGTAATTTATATATAAAATAATATAAGTAATAAAAAATAAATTAAAAAATAAAAATAGGTATATACTTACATATAAAAAATATTTTGGCAAGTTAACATCTCAGATAATATTCTTACTGAAGTAGTCTAGTAGAAAAATATATGGCACAAAATTTTTCTACATATTTAATTTAGAACACATGTTCAAAAAATCCCGACACATATCTACCCAAAAATCGACAAATACACGCATTTCGAAAATAAAAACATTTTATTTCACTTCTTGCTAGGTAGGTTGTTCTTTGTGGTAGCATGCCGTACCTAAACTGTACTTGATAAAAATTTAGATTAAAATAATAGTAAGAACATATTATAAATATTATTAATTATTTAACTAAATGTTTAAATAATTGTAATAAAAGTTCATCACCTGCTTCTTTCTATAATAATTGTACCTACTCATTCAATTTTTGTATATATTTTAATCCATAAATGTTTTTATTGATTTTATTTATCGTTGTCAATAACGAAGTGCAGGCATGCCAACCTAACTACTTATTTACTTACTATCCCCACGGGGGTAGTCAAAGAGGATGGAGTACCTACCACATTCTTCTGTACTGTCACACAACTTTCGCCTCATCCTCATTCAGGTTCCTAACAAGATCATCTTTCAGTATATGGTTAATCTGGTCATTTCACGTCCTCCGTGATCGCTATCTCTTTTTGGTGCCGTCAACACTTGCATCATATATCTTTCTTACCATTCATCATTCATTCGCTCAACTTGCTGAAACCACCTGAGCGATCCTTTTTTAATTCTATTCACTATGCTATCAGCTTTACATTATTTTCCTGATTTATTCATTCTTTTCTGTAACCATATTTCATTTTTTCTATACGTACGTCTTAGTGATCTTATTTCCCCCCCCGCGTTCAGTTTACTCTCGTTCCCCTTCTGTCAATTCTAGGCTTCACTTTCGTATATCAGTGTTGGTACCAGAATTTCTTTATGTCTCGCTTCCATAGACATTTTTACCTACCTGTTTAACTAGTATTTTATGCCAAAGGCCGATGTTACTCTTTTAGTTATATTTATTATATTTATATTCACTATAAAACTATCACTATTCTCTATAATATAGAAAAAATCACGCGAATTCGCGATCTTTCATTTTTTTAATTTAAAAATTAGATTTATAGGATTCATATTTTTATTAACACATTATTTTAGTTGAATTCCTTTTCAATAGCTTTAAAATACATTATATATATCCTCGCATAAATAATCATTTAATATAGGTACTTGCCTACCTAATTACCCGCTTCATTGATTGTCACGGATATACAAACTTAAGCGGGACAAAGACCATCTAAACAATTTACTCATACTATCACGTTTACAAGGAGTGTTTTCCTGTAGAAACCTCTTGTAGATAAGTATCTACACTAAAACATTCAAAACAATAATAATTTTTATTAATAGCAACCTTTGTTTTCCTTTTAACCACTTCAGGCTCGATAAAATTTTTGAGCATTATTTAGTTACAATTATTTACTTCCAATAGTACTGAATGAATGACTTCTTATTAGCTTAAGCAAAAAATTATTGCGAAATCTGTTAATGTAAACAAATTATTTGTATCAATAATTCACATTCCAATATGAATGAACTCTCTATCTCTAGCTGAATCCAAATGTATTATGTTCTATAATTGCTGAAATTCTACATAATTGGTTATATTTTTTCATAAAATGCCAATAAAACTTGAATTTTACAGCAAATAATAATATTGAGAAATCTTATGTCTGTGTTAACACGTAAACCGCACAATCTCGTAGCGTTAGTTTCGCTAGCGTTGTTTTTGCCGCGAGTTAAGGCTTTGAGAACAGCGCCATCTAGTGTAGCATAGCGCCATCTGGTAGCGTGAGTGACAGTCATTGTTACTCTGCTAGAGTTAATGAAGGGCATTATTACACAGAGACATATGTATTTGAAATGCCTTAATACGTATTACAATAATAAATAAAACATTTTGCAACATTAATTCCGATATGTTGGAATTACCTACCGGTTAAGTTTTCTAATAACAGATTTCTTTTAACGATTTTTTGGGATATCAACTATGCTACGATTATTTTTTGGTTTTATTCACCCTACGCATGCAGTAAGTAGGTACATTGAAGTGTACAAATGAATTATGTACAAACATAAATATGTTATAAAATATTAAAAATGAATTTTATATGTTATTTTTAATATAATATATATATTAAAATTTGAATAATATGATAATAATTGTGTGATAGGAATAATACATGATATATATTTTATTTCGATTTATTTCATAGACATTCTAGTTAAATACGTGTTATTTTAAAGTCCTCTCTACACCCGCAGTTATTTACACTGTTAAAAATAAAGTAGGTACCCACTTACAATAAAATTTTCGTGCTACCTCACATAAACATCCTGACGTGAGTATTTTATTTCGTTGTTGTTTTCAAAAGCTTTTTTTTAAATTTCGAATCAATTTGTTTACCTATCGGAAAAACATTTAAAAAATAATATAAAGCAATTTCTAGAAGGTATTCCAAATAAGTATAATTATTTTGCTATAAATAAGTCTGTTTTCAAACGCTATTTTTTTTAAATTTCGAATCAAATTGTTTATCTCTCTTTAAAAAAATTTAAAAAATAATAAGAAATTTCCAGAAGGTATTCTAAATAATTATCTTTTACTAATTAACAGTATAATATTAAACGTGTTACCATGCAAAATAAATCATTCATAAATAAATGTATATAAAATACAAATGGCCCTCGAGTGGTGTCTATTTCCTTTTCCTGACTATTTGAAGTCGTTAAAGCAATTGTACTGTATTTTTTGCATCGTTGTTGGTAGATGGATAGTAGTTGAAGCATTCACTTCAATATAACGTTTATAGGCCATAAAATCAGATACTTTGCCGACGGCTAAAGTAAAATGAGCGGTATATTAAACTTTGGGACTGGGGGATACATTGAAAGCAAAGTGTAAAGCTTGCAAAATCAATGTGAGTATTTAGAAATAGGTTAACTGTACATACATTTTAATATAGGTACGTAATAAAAATATATTAATTTACCTTAATTAAAATGAACACTAGCGAACCTCGGTAAGAAATCACGGGACATATGAGCGCATTCTGAACTAAGAAATATTGCTAATTTCTGTATCTTGACAGCTATTGTACAACATTGTAATGTCGCCAATTTTAAGTTTGACAGGTTTGAAATTAATGAATTCAATCAATTAAAAAGCTTATTATTAATTAATAATTGTGAATTATTTAACGTTTGTTTTCGTTTTAGAGCTTTCTGATTCATTGAATTAATTCATTTCAAACCTGTCAAACTTAAAACGTCAAAATTGGCGACATTACAATGTTGTACATAACTGTCAAGATACAGGAATGGCAAAAATGATTTGTTCAGAATAAGGCCGATAATAATTGCATGATTTTGAAGCTGAAAATTCATGAATAGAAAAACCATTAGTTTTTTTTTAATTAACTATTCGCTTAAGTCTAAAATTAAGTATAATAAAATCATAATATAAAAATAAATATATCACGACCGTGTAATTTCGACCTTTGCGTGATGCTTGAGCCGCGCGCTTATTGTATGTTACATAATTTTATGTAATGTTTTAATTCTAAGTTAAGAATTTACTGATCGATAGACGGACAGACAGACAGACAACGAAATTATTATATTTAGAAGGTTCATAATAACTTAACAAATTTCTTAATTTTAATTAATATTTGTCCTTTTCAATTTCAGATTTGTCAAAAAAATGTATTTTGTGCATCTTGTGAACGGTTAGTTATTTAGTCTTGCATACCGATTAAACCATGCTTTTTGGTCGCCGCTTCGCTCAATTTTATAGTGGCTAAGTAATAAAAAGATTTCATATTGCAATTTGTTCTTTTCAAATTTTTAAACCTGAAATTCTATAATATTTTTCAATAATGTGATTGCATATCTCTATTCTAAATAAAAAAAATCCTAATTTTCATGAAATAAATTACACTAGATATTCTGAAAATTTAAAGGCAATTGGTAGTTAAATTGATTTTACATTTAAAAAAAAAGAAAACGGAGTAGGCGTGTTTATGCATCATTATGAAGGATGTTGGCGGGTAAGTTCATCCTAATACCAGCGCGAGAGCCTGAAAAAAGTGCATTTTTAAAGGTTTGATTTATGTTGCAATTGTTCATCGGTTGTAGCAATATAAATAATTTAAATGGCCATACATTTTTGCCTATTTCTCAATGCTAACGTGCAATTGTGTACGCAGTGTAGCTACAAAATATCATTAAATTAAATTGCGCATAATTGCACTTACATCGTAATGCGGGGAACAATGTACATTTTTATTGATATTAGTACATTTATTGTCAGCTTGATTTAGCGTCCACTACGGAACACGACATTAGCTCGTAAACCATTGTGGGCAGGTGCAGGGGAACACGCCTACTCGATATTGCATAGGTTTAATGAGAATATGCAAAACATTTACTACATACTTATTATTAGTTAGGTATATATCGTGTCATAATTCACACAAATAATCAATTTATTTTATCTGACCTAATAATACTTTCCGTTACTTTTAAAACATTGCCGCAATCCATAAATCACTTGTATCTTAATATTAAATTCAATTTAAATAATGACACGTATAAATAAAATAAACGCCTACGTACCACGTGTTTATTGGGAGTTTGTTTACCTATAGACATAAATAAATAAATATTTAGCATTATTATATTAACAGATTATTGAGTTATCATTATTGCCAATGAAAACGAAATAACACATTAGATGAAAAATAAATAGAACAACTTATTTCGGATTTTTATTTTATATGTAGTTGAATATTGGTAGCCTTTTATCTAAACTATCAGCTATAATATCATAATGATATAGTTTTCATATTATTTATTTGTATCCAAAATACTTTCATTTTACAAGTTTTCCATTAATAAATAAACATAAGCTGACAAGATAATGGACTAACGAGAATCACCATAATATAGCATATCATCTGACATTTGCGTCATAATTTTTAGAATTTTTACTTTTTGGTTTCTTTGACGGAGTTACTTCATTCATCACTTCCAAGCTCTTAACTACTAAGAAAATGAATATATTTTAATTCATTATTAATTAAATTAATTGTAATAATTTTCATACAAAAATGTCAATTTTAACCCAGATGACAGATGAACTCGTTTTACTCTACGTGCACGATTTGTAGTAATGAATAAAAATTTCACTTTTGATAGTTGTTATATATGTAAATGTACATATTTAATTATTATTTAATATTGTGTTCTTAAGATACATAGATTTCTACCTCTTCACTTATATTTTTGTCTCTACGAAGCAAATAAACGTAAATAATTTATACTCTAATGTAGTTGTGTTTAATTTATATATTTTCGTATCAATTCTACAATTCTTATCAATGTTGTGGAGCGTTAGATACTCATTTAATGCGGGCCAAAGCAAATGTGTATCTAAGCCGTATATTATTACGTATTGGTAGTGCATTATATTCCATTATGTGTTTTTTACCATTTACAATTTACAGGAAAAGAAACATACTGCTTAATTGATAACAGATTTCCACTTTTCAGATTGGATGAGCCCCTTCGACCGCGTCGTGTGCGGCGAGTTCAACGGTACTTATGACCTTTTATTAATTTACATTAGTTATATAATAATTGTTTAACTGCATCTGTGTACATATCAATACTTCTTTTGATACAGGAGCTGTTTACCGTGGTTCTGATTTGAAACCATTATTAAAATCTAAAATTCATAACCGGCAGAAAATTATTTTTTATAAAAATATTCATCATCATCATCATCATCATCCACTTATCCCAGGAGGGGGGGAGCAAACACTCGACAATGCTTTACCGTTTTCCCTTCATAAATCTGTCTTCATACAATATTATTTACTGTTTTTAGATGCTTAGTTTGAAGTGACCCTTGCCGCCTTCCCTCTAAAATTATCCTTAAATGCCTAAAATTTTCCTTAAATGCTCATCTGGCAATTCGTCTGACATGTCCAAGTCACCTTAATTGTGAAATGTGTAGCGAATTCATTTTGAGGGATTCCCTTATATCTGTACTTTTCACTCGATCCAATAATGACTCTTGCTGATCTGCTTATGCATCGGCAGCTAGGATTCTAGAATTCACTCTCTGTTATTATATGTATATCTGTTATAAATACTCTGGTAATTCATATTTGTGGAGTATGTATTAAAGTGGTCCAGTAATATACAGATTTGAATAATTTTTATAAACGTATATCAAATGTACGTTTGCTAACCTTTTAAATAGATGAACTCATTATTTTCATTGGGTTTTCCACGGGAATTACTCGCAATGGAATAAGTGATACTTAGAGTGTTTTTTATTTAATGTTTTATTTAATGAGACACCAACAAAATACTTGTTAAAAAATTTATACAATCTTACTTATTTCAGATGCAACCCAATATCCCAATCACAAATCTCTATCGGCTCTAGCAACATGCATTCGTTCAAACTATCGATGCAATATTCTGTCTCTAATCTTATTACACTTACGAGAAACATTTTATGAATTCAAATGAAATTGAATATAATTTAAAGATAAAATTAACGATATGTTTTACACTCGAATGCTTAAATTTATCGTTAAAAAGTCTGTATTTTTTAAAGTTTTTAAAAGATTTGAGTTGAACAAAGCGTCTAGCGCTCCCAGAATAACAGCGCTCGTAGCCCCCACAGACCCACTCTAATGATTGATTTGTTTCTGTATATATTCTGTGACTCAGGAGCAGAGGCGTGGATAGGTGTTGTGGTTTTCTATTTATGTCTTCTACGTGCCACGCCAACATAATAATATCGAAGTCCTGTGTTTGAAATTTCATATATTTGAATTAGCGTGTGTTTGTATGTAGAATAGCGTAGAATTAATGTGTTTGTACGGTAACCATAACCCTTAAGGGATAATGGGATCCTACATTGTACGTATTAATTAATTCGGATTCTATTAGCTAATGGCATTAATTGTCAACAAAGTTATAACATTCCTTGACTTAATAGCACAAAACCAATCTTCAATAACTGTGTTTTTGAGTTAAGTATCTACGCAGATTTATTCAGAATAAACTGTTCATTCACAAATAAAATTAAGTGAATTGAAATAATCTTAAACGTATCCCAAAAGTTAAGAGTTTTGCAATTTACACAACAACGAGCCATCTGATACGTGTTGTGTTTTTTCATTATTAAAAATTAACACTTTTAAATTGACTTTTTAGTATATTTAAAAGAAAAAATGCCATTAAGATATCTGTTAAAAATATAATTGACTTATTGACTGACTGAAAAATTAATTTATAATCACAGACCACCATAATATGGGTAGGTGTAGACACGAACTAACTTAAATTTCTAGACACAAGGTCTGATTCCACGCCTTGTTCCAATATATACATTTTACTCCTTTAAAAAAATTACTACGAGCTTGTAAATTTTGAAGCGACTTTGAAAAGTTCAAACTAAATACTCTTAAAAATTACTCTTAATGATATTAATGACTCTTAAAAATATTATGATTAAATAAGTCGCGCTTTACTTCAAAAAAACATATTTACTTGATGAGTAAGTATGTATGAGAGGAAATTAAAAAAAAAATCTATTGTAAAAAATACGTTTTGTTTACTGGGGGATTTAATTATGCAAGATTAAATACTTTACCTGTATTATAAATATGACTTAAATATAAGCGAGAGGGACACACTTCCACTTTGACTCAATCCACTTGCCTAAAAAAGGGGTTTAGTACATCTCTATTTAATTTTACACTCAGTGTTCATAATCTTGGCTAAAACTTGTTATCTTCACCTGAAAACTTGACTAAAAATTTGTAGATATATTTTTGTGTTTCTAGGCTATTAAATTAATATACATAAAAGTATTATATTATATATGTTGTCATATCCATACGTTTATTTTCTTGTCTCTTTCACGCCCCATTACAACTAAAAGTTTTTGGAACTCTCAAAAGAGTTTAAGTTTAACAGTTTCGTCCGCACTGGATGTGTGAATTGCTTAAACATTTTTCATTTTAGATGCGATGAAAGATTACTTTTGAAAATCATGGTCAAGCGTCCGAATGCTCTATAGTCCAGTTCTTCGAACAACTTCGTTAGACATGCCTCCGGTTATGGAAATTAGTTATCCCAGGTACAGGAACATAATTATTGACTTACTTAAGCTGTGCTACATTAACAAGAATGTTTATCTAGTCATTAAAGCAATTCATCATTACTTTCTTATCGTGTATCTTCTATCCTGCTCTTCCACTAATTTCTGATAGTTCCTGAATTATGTATGTTCTGGAAGTCATCTGAATAGTTTGAAAGGATCACAATATCCTTAAAACTAACATGGCTAGAATATTCCCCAGTTATACAGATGTCTTTCTCCTCTTCTTCTCGTTGCCTGAACAGATTTTTGAGAGTAATCTTAAATATTTTACAGGAGATATCATCTTGGCGGACATCTATGACAGGGATTCTATGAACTGGCAACATTTACATTACTGATTATGTTTACACAACTTAAATACAATTTAATTACAACACCTTGTTCGCTTAAGGGCTATAGACTTATTCATAGAATCCAATTACTTTTCATATTCAGTGATTTATCGTGGCATTTTGTATTTTTGGCATGTGATATGTAGATATTTCTATCAGCCTGTATGTGAAGATATTTTATAGATGTCTCATAGACGAAATTATATTTTTTTATGGGAAAGTAGGTATGGAAGTCTTTTGGGTATTTATAAGGCTTACAACCTATCATACGGCTGGCTGATGTGATCACTTTACACAACGTAATGTTCACCATTTCCATACCATATCTACTAGAAATGAAAATAGCTTGTAAGTGATCCATGATGCTAAAACTTTCCCAAAAAAATTTTTTTTTCTGGTTCTCATCTAGTATCTATAACATTTGGATGGCTAAGGAGAGTTTTATAAAATGTCTTGTAAAAGCTTATTAAAATTAAATTGTATATTTTCGAAAAAAGTTATTAACGAGAATCAAAATGTGTTCAAATAAACTTTATCAAGAATGTTCAAAAACTACAAAAGTACACTTTGTTACATACTTTTGTTTGTAGTGCTGAGGCACCTTTTAAGTTTATAATTTTTCATTAAGAACATTAATGCTGATTTTGTACGTTTTCAGTAAGAACTAACAAAAATATAAATTGTTGTTCAGTACCTATATCACACACAATGTACGCGTATTTCAACAAAAAAAAAATTCAGTACCACGGTATTTAATTAATAATATATTGCGGTTAATGAGTTCATTTTACATGTAGGTATCTTTGTAAAAAAAGGTTCGGTACCTATTCGTCGGTACGTTGTCTGTAACTAACCAAACGAAACGACCAATTATCTGATGTTTTTCATTAAAACCAACACTGAAATTCTCATTAAGTTTGTGTTTAGGTTTCATTACAGACAACAAACGAATGAAAGTATAAAGAGCCATGTAATTTAATTGCGTATTCTGCTTAAATATTATTTTACCTACTCGACATTCTATTTTCCAGTGCATTTTAAACTTTTTGGCTCGGCCTAAAATAACAAAACATTAAGCGCCTAGTAAAAAAAAATCAATCGACTTAATTATTAAGATTCAACCCGTTATTATTGTAGAAATAATTTAAATATTCTTATACAACAACTTAACGATTGTAAATTGTAAAAGTGACAATCAGTAATAAATGGGACATACCTTGAAAGGCAAACAATTTCGTCTGTCACATGAGGGAATTAGAAGATATGTGTATGACGAGAATACAGAATGAAGTTTTTGAACATGATTATCTGGCAGAGTGATGTTTCATAATTGATAATTGATAACTGATTTAGGGAGCTTGTTTGTTTATTTTAGAAGAATATTCATTTTAAAGTCCGGGCCCTGGCTTCAAAATCAGTTACAAAAAGAAAAACGTTCATCTAAATTCGTCTATTGGTGGTATCAATTTTGCTTCTAAAACCCTCAAATGTTCTACATCTACAACAAAGATTTATTGTATTCGTTCCTAATAATAACAATTAACAATATACATGTGCAGTACCTACTTACATAGTTTAATATTAACGAGTATTTCACAAAGTTTAAAAATAATTACAATATATTCTATTGCAACACGTAATATTTTTTATTCACTAGTGTATTAATGTTTGAACTTGCGTAAAAATGGATACAAATAAGATTATATAAAAAATCATAAAAATCGGTGAATATGTTAATACATTTTAGAGACACCTCATATACATACACATATATAAATGTGTGTGTTTCGCAGCATTTCCCTCTTGAATAATAAGCCATGGATACATTCACACTTTTACATTCTATTTTCTCCACACGAGCATTTCTAACCAAGAATCTAAATAATTTTCCCTCCTCAACATTCAAGAGCCGCTGCTTGAAGTCCCTCTATGTACCTAAATGCCCGAGTGTTGGTGTCCCCATGTACACACACATCAGCCCACCGCTTCCTCCACAACGTGAAAATGTAGACCCTATTAAGTTTTGCATTCCCGCCTAATGAGATCTCCCATGCAATGTCTGCTAAATATTCCACTAAGCCTGGTCGTTTACACTTTTTGTTTTGTGTGTTTAGTACATAAAATGGGTGGTAGGTGTGTATTCAAATCATGCCGACGTCATTATATTCTTTAAAGTTTTTGATAAATATTTGCAACTTTAAAAATCAACAAAAAAACAAACAAGCCAGGGGTTGGTAAATGGACAGCGCTTTTGTCACGATTTTACATTTTTCAGAATTTTCAAATAAACATTTTCTTTCAAAAGTTAACCCAGATACCACTGACGAGGTAAGCCGTTACTTTGACTGCGATTATTTGATTTGATGGTTGGTAACTGAAATATAACTGTTGATGTTTTACACAATATTTTTATACATAGACATTTTCTAAGAACACAAGAACACACATATCTGCATAGTGATAATAAATAATTAAGATAAATTTCTATATGAGAAATATATATGGAGGTCTTTATAGGGTGGCCACAGGGCTTATGGCCTGTATAAGCTGATTAATTGTTGTTAATAATTTATCTTGATTAGTTGTTGATTTAGTTTCTTGTGCACTACGATATTAATTTGTTTACTATTGAAACTAAGATGAACGCTTGTGATATAAAAATAGAATTGACTTCTTAGTCCCCTGAAATGAAGCTCGAAGCCCCGACCACTAGATCAATTAGCGAGTGTTTTAACCAATAGATCAACAAGCAAATATTGGAACACCAAGCAACATTGCTCGCAAAATCACATTCAATTAGTTACCAATTATGGTTATAAACTAAAACATGTCGCACAAACACAGTTAAAATAGTAGATACATTGGCTTATCACTATGAGACATATTCCAAAGTAATCAATGTCTTTTGCCATTGCACCTATTACCAATTATATGTGGCGATAATAACTTATTTTGGGATATTGTACCGTCAAACCACTACAGATTGTAAATCATGTGTGGGGTATAAAGGCAAAGGCAGGAATATCCAAAAAAAATTAATGCAGTCATCGAGGATTAATAATTTATAGGGTACTGAATTCGAAATTTTATATAAAACATAGCCTATACATTTATGGGAAACATGATTTCGGAAGGCATAGATATATATAATCTAGAATTCAGTACATTTTAAATTGGTAATCCTCGGTGGCTGCATTCAAAACATTTTTTTATTTTTTGAATATTGCTGCTTTTGTTTTTATATCTCCCACATACATCAGCTTGTTTCGGATTAAATAATTACAGTATAATAAATTAATTACGCGTATATATTGACTAACTATATCTATATACCAAGTTTCAGCGAGTTGTTTATCTTTTTTTAAATTTTTATTTAATTTATTTATTATATGGTTCAAATACAGTTCTTATATATTTACATATCAAATTAATTTTTTTTTTAAAATACTTTATAGTCATGTAGACCAGCTTGCTTTTAAAGTTATCATTTTGGCCAACAGCCGTTACAGATACCGAATATGTTGTAAGTTTTGATTCAGGCATTTAATCGCGTTTGCATCTGGCGACGTGTGTGGTCTGAGAACTTAAAATAACATTGCGACACCGATAAGTTAAAAATTGAAGGAAACTAAATGAGTACTTAACTTATTCGTAAAAAAATAATTCATTTCGATATTAAAAAGTATAAGGGGTATTTTTTTAGAAGTTTAGAAATTTAAAATGAAATAAAACACATAAAACTCGTAGTAATTGGAACCTTATTGGAAAGTTTATTTAATGCAATTAGTGTTTGCATATAGAGTGTATTTTTAGAGGTTTATTTTCGAATTGGTAACACTTTTTCCAGCGACATCTGATTTGAGGTGAGAGCTATTTTGTGCTCAGTTGGGTTTCCTATGAATAGTGCAAATTTATTTCGAAAATCGTGGTATCTTCATCATATTTAAGCACTATTGACATAAAATTATCTATTCTGTAAAGCCTACTCTATTTCGAAGTTTTGACTTGCACATGAGGGTACCTACTTTGGTTTATTAGGTGCATCCAAAAGTGGTGTAGGTACATATTTGGTCTTCTGGTGATACCTATGTTTTTGGCAGATCTTTTTTAAATTTACGCTCTAACAGGCCCGGAACCCGGAACCCCCCATGTGAGAAGCCAGTACCATATCCAGTGGGCTACGCGGGCCGCCAAAAATGTAAAAGATTAAATAGAAGAGATCTAGCTTAGATTTTTTTTGGTTTGGTTTCGTTTCGATTTATTTGGGAAGAGAGCTTAGAAGGGTTTCAAGATTTTTAATGGGTATGTTTTAAAGATTATGTCGATATCAATATCTATTAGTAGGCCAACAGTTGAACATAGTTGCCGAATATCACTACCCTTATCTCAATGCTTGAGTCCAGAATTACGTTTTCTAAGGCAACGTTGAATAAAAAGCAAGCCAATCCATCTCCTTGTCTCATCCCGTGGAACGCTTTTCGTTTTTTCTAGGATCTTTTTCAGGGTCTATTTGGTCAACATACGATTTAATTGGTCTAAAACTACTTGTCTAATACCCACTATTTAATAAAAATACATATAGGCAAACAACAATTTGAAGTATTTAAAAAAATATATATACATATATATAAATTTCAATAAAAGTTCTCGTAATAATAAACATTACTCTACATGAAAGATTAATCATTTCAAAATAATACTCACAAAATAAACCAAATTGAAATCAGACACGAATCTTCGCATGTTTTTGACCAGTTCGTTTCAGGTTTATTTGTTGTATGTACTTATATGCGATATAAACCAAATTCCAACATAACAATAAACTTTATGTTCTCAGCCAGTTACAGGCTATCTTGTGAGGAGATCTAAGGTGTGCTCAGTCTGTGTGAGAATCATCATAAAGTACCGCCATTGTTGATTAAATCATATATACGTACATTCCCTCTGATTATACCTACTTACAAATAACCAAGTGGTCGGGGGTTCGAGAATCGACCCGGGAGACCACCAAACTAGTCCTATTTTCGTTTCATTTGGGCTTAGTTTATCTTGAAAATATTCCAAATATTTTAAGTAACTAACTAACATCACGCCTTTTCCCCGCAGGGGTAAGCATAGATGATAGAACACTATCTTTATCTATCTTGGCACACTACTTTAGCTTCGACTACAATCATACATCTTCTCATGCATGCTTTACGGATGTTGAGGCTTTTAACAGGGCCATCCTCCAATACGTGTAGAATCTGATCATGTCAGATCTTTTGCGGACGCCCTATACTCCTGTTACCTTCAACACTTGCCCTATATAACCATCCTTTCCTCGCTCATATATTTTATTTTAAATTTTAATAATTTAAACATTTTTACTCCCTTTATATTAACTCGAGGCGCCTGCTTGCTTGACGAAAAAACTTTGGATCGATTTTTAACCCTTTTTCCGTGATCCAATCGAGCTGAAACTTTGCAAGCAGACACGTGGCGACGGTCAAGAAGATCTATCAAATTTTTGTTAAAAAAATTATTTCTCAAATTTAGATTAATAAATTATTGACAGTGTAAATGGGAATGCAATTCTCTGGCAAGTAAAGGTTCCGGATTCGTATCCTGGTGGTAGCCAAACATTTTTTCGAAAGATATATTTTTTCTGTAAATCTTTCTAAATAACTTAGCTAACTATTTATCTCTTTCCTTGCAGGGTGAAACAATTTTTATTGATGCAACATATTGATTGTTTGGTTTTAATTTTTTTTATTTTTTATTTTGAGGTAGGTACGTTTTTAATTTTCAATTTCATATTTACTAAATATATCGCGAGCATACTGACAAAACTGACAGAGGCAAAATAAATAAGATTTAAATTTTTCATAGATAATTTTAATACTTTTTAATTAAAATGTCTCCTGCAAAACGAAACTAATACCGCAATATAAATTATTTTTTTAATAATAACGTGATTCTTTATGTCACTTCACTTTAGGTCAATGTTGCAGATAGTGATAGACTTACTAAATAAATAAATAAATTTTTATTTCGCGGAATTTTTTGGGATTATTTTTTCTAAAGATATTTTCTGGTACGTAACACGGTGAAAAGTTCAAGTTAACGTTTTAGTTGGAAGCTTGATTTGGCCAATTTTACCAGTATGCTCACGATATAAAAAGTTCGATACTTCGACAGTTAAACGATTTTAACTCCGTTACGAAAACAGCAAAAAAGAATCGTAAAACCTGAACCATGGACAGCCAAATGTTTAAATGGTGATGTAATTGATGATAAATTACGGGACACGTGACAACACTGTTGGCAATGTGTTTTTATTACCAGCGTCACGTTTATTGTCGAGTCGTAGAGCTCGAGTCATGATTACTTTGTTTCAAAATGTGGTCAAGATTTTTAAACATTTTTTTTCGATGCAATTTGTTTTAAAGTTGTGATGCAAGACGTAAGAAGGGTTGAACCCTTTGTCACTTGGGAGATGCCTCGGCGGATGGCGATTTCACTTTAAAGGGTTGCATTGTTGCGACCGTTAGGGGTCGTAAATATTGCACAACTGTGACGCGACACTTTCACCTTGACAATGCGGTGCCTAGTCTGAAATACCGTTTTTTGTACTGATTTCTAAAATTACTCTTCAATACTGTGTGCACGCGTATTATTTGTTTTGCACCTTTTCACTTCCATTAAAATATTTCTAAGAATTCTTACTGAAACGGATCCATTGAAAGAACTCATGTTAAATTTCATCATTATGGAGTGATATTACATATTGGAAGATGCGTAGATAAATTGAATTAAAAATCTCTTCTCTACGTCCTGTGAACTAAATAAAATTTTACTTAGCTACTTTTTAGGACCCTCCGCAAAAGAAAGATTTTCAGATATTTAGGAACAACTTTAAAAAATTGATAATGTGTGGATGTTTGGACGATTGAATTTGGTGAACATTGCATCGTGTAGAGTGTAGAGTGATCAACTTAATAATACTTAAACGACTTTCATGCATGTTTCTCATACAATTGTCTTCGTCTCTTCGAGTACTTCTATAATTTATTTTAATGAATAGATAGTAGTTTTATGATCTCGTTGTTTTTTTGTTTGCGTTGTTTTTTTTTACGCTTTTCTCACTATTTCACATGTGTTCCTCACAAAATCGTTTCATTCCCGCACACTTTCTCTTCGCGGCTACGTTATAATGGTACACGGAAAAATGTTGTATATTTATTTAATTGAAGCTATAAATTAGAATAGATTGAGCGACTAGTTAAAAGGTATTCTAATTACTAAGATCTACTCATTAACAGTTTCAAATTAAATTTAGAAATAAAATAAATAAATCTTGATAGATACTCGTACAAGTCTTTAACAAAACGTGTCCTAAAATATCCTCTGTAACATGATGTGTACTAAATAAAATTAATTGGATAATTTGCAAAGTAATATGCACCTAGCGAGGAAGCCAATTGTTGTACCTATTGTTAATATAATGCAACGTGATCATGGAATCTATAACACTCTGGAGCAATCTGGAATCGAGTGGAATATTCTCGTAAGCGCTGTAAAAGTCAAGTAACCACTAGAAATGTGAAGAAAGGTCTCGAGGCATCGCGAAACCAATATGTTTTGTTTAAAAAGGCGAAGCGAATGCCGCGCAGTAGTTGACGTTTGACGAGAACGACATGGAAATGCGAAATAACCAGTGATAAAAGCATTAAGACCTGCGCGTAAGCCGAGTAACAGATATCGGAAGAAGTATCTACGTGCGAAAATTAAGCGAAATATTCTCGAAAGTGGTCGAAGCGATAGAAACAGCGTACTAAAAAGTGTTCCACGGATGAGTGACTAGATATAATTAGTGAAAATTACTAATTGGATAATAAGTGTGTGAAATATTCTCGGAATTTTCGGTGACTTTGAATTTAAGAAACGAAAATACGTACATTTGAAAAAAAACAGATTTTTGACAGGCGATGTCAATGCGTTAAACAGATTTTTGCAATAAACAATGTGTTTGCATGTAGCTAACAAAAAATCTACAAAACTGCTTATTGCATACGGCAATAACTAAAATTATCCGAAATCCATTTTAGGGGGTTTTGGAAATAGGCGCTACAAATCAAATGCTAATTCATACAGACGGTCTCCTAGAACAAGGTTTGAACCTCTGTGCACTATATCACTAGGCGAATGTCAATCACTACACCGACAAGTACGTTTCACCCTTTAATTATACAAAATATATTAAATATTGGGAGGATAATTTAAGTAACAATCTTTAGTTAAAATTACTGTCTTCAAATCAATAATGGATAAAAAATTTCATGTAAATCGCATTAACTCTACCGGAGGTCGCTATCTGTAAATGCCGTTTCATGTAATACGGGCTTTGTTCGTCCAAATAAACACATTCTTTATCATGGTATGGGCTGTACAAGGCTGACTAACACTTATACGCTGGGTCTGTACAAAAATAATTTCAATTCAGAATCATCAACCTGCAAGACGTAAACAGTCGTTAAGTTATTTCATCGTATTGAACATTGAAGGCAGATTTCCTGTAAAAAGGACGCCTCAGTACTACCGTATTATTAAATATCACGCTGAAATAGTGATAACCTTTTTGTGTTAGGGTTAAAATTATTTTCTCTTTTAAAAAATAACATCTCGAGGAGATGATAAAATTTTATATGAAGACGCGACCTATTTCGTCAGTTAAGATGTTGTGTGGGTGTTAGGAAATGAAATATAACGTGACTGTTAAGATTTTATCAGTGGTGATATGAGTGAATGGTGTACTGAATTTTGTCGTAAAATTCTCTCTTTTCCAAGATAGGGTAACCTTTAAAATACCAAGGTACGAAAATAAAGTCGGATCCCAAGGGGAGTATCAGAATACCCTACGAATTTATAATCTTAGCATTTTTGTTTAAACCATATCAATCATGCAAAGTGTTGAATCATCACCATCTTTAAAGCGTCTCAAAATCGTATTTTCAAAAATGTTCAATTTTTTTAGTAAATGCTCTGTCAGAAACATAAGTAAGCAAATAATTAATAATTCCAAAATAATACAAATAATATTATTTCTAAAAAAATACATCACTTAATCCTGCAATAAAGGAAAGCCTTTGTTAAAAATGAAACATCAATGGATATTTAATATATTTTAGAAGACATAATTGTAAAAGATAATAACCAAAAAATTAAAAAATTGAAAGAAAATATATATTTTTTAAAACTAATTGAAAAATTCTCAGCATTTCTCAGCCTTGCCGTCTCTATTAAATATACTATGTCTACTAAACATACTCTTAACATACTGCTGAGAATGATATCGAAAGGAGAGTGAATGTGGGAAACAAAGTTAATGGTGCTCTAAATGCAATTATGGACAATAAGAATCTGTCAAAGAAAGCATGACTACTAGTACATAATGGCGTTCTAGTTCCAACCCTGATGTATGGAAGTGAAGCCTGGAATCGGCAAAGGAGGAATGAAAGTAGACTGAATGCGGTGAAAATGCGGTCAATAAGACGCTTGAGTGAAAAATCTTTGGTTGATAGAGTGAGGAATGAACAAATTAGAAGTGAATGTAATGCTGGCTGTGGTGTGGTAGATAGAATAAAGAAAGGAGTTCTGAGATGGTTTGGTCATGTGGAACGTATGAACAAGGAAAGGATGGTTAAGAAAATATATGAGACAAGTGTTGAAGGCAACAGAAAAAGAAGGCGTCCGCAAAAGACCTGGCACGATCAGATACTACAAGTATTTGAGGATGGCCCTGTTAAAAGCCTCAGCAACAGTAGAACTTGTATAAGAAGATGTATGAATGTGGCCGAAGCAAAAGTGGCGTGCCAAGATAGAAGAGCGTGGCGTTCAACCCTCTCCGCCTACCCCTGCGGGGAAAAGGCGTCATGGTTAGTTAGTCAGTTAGTTAATTAATTGAAAAAATATAATATTCCACCTTCTTTGGTAACGAAAATGTCCACTCGCTTGCCCCGGTCCAAATTACTGGACTTTCGCGGAGATCCCTTAAAGCAGACATTCCAAAAAGGTGGACTTTGGAAATGTGGAAACCCTTTATGTATTTAAAATAAAATTTTAAAAATTCATACGATTAAAATAAAATAAAAAAATATTTACAAACAATCAATCGCGCGGCTGGCTGCTTGTTTCGGGGCAATCTTGACTATGTTTGTAAAATACGGGGCAAGCGAGTGGTTTGGTGACCAAAAAGCTTCAAAAATGTACCGTCAATCATTTTAAAACTAACTAACTAACTAACTAACCATCACGCCGTTTCCCTGCAGGGGTAGGCAGAGAGGATTGAACACCACACTCTTCTATCCTGGCACACCACTTTTGCTTCGGCCACATTCATACATCTTCTCATACACGTTCTACGGTTGTTGCGGCTTTTAACAGGGCCATCCTCAAATACTTGTAGTACCTGATCGTGCCAGGTCTTTCGCGGACGCCCTCTATTCCTGTTGCCTTCAACATTCGCCTCATATATTTTCTTAACCATCCTTTCCTCGTTCATACGTTCCACATGACCAAACCATCTCAGCACTCCTTTCTTTATTCTATCTACCACACTACAGCTAGCATTGCATTCACTTCTAATTTGTTCATTCCTCACTCTATCGACCAAAGATTTTCCACACAAGCGTCTTAGTGACCGCATTTCAACCGCATTCAGTCTACTTTCATTCCTCTTTTGCCAATTCCAGGCTTCACTTCCATACATAAGGGTTGGCACTAGAACGCCATTATGTACCGCTAGTCTTGCTTCTTTTGACAGATTCTTATTGGCCATAATTGCATTTAGTGCACCATTAACTTTGTTTCCCGCAGTTACTCTCCTTTCGATATCATTCTCAGCCTTGCCGTCTCTACTAAACATACTTCCCAAATACACAAACTCGTTCACTTGTTCTAAGCATTCGTTGTTTATAATTACATCACACTTAGTCACTCTTTCGTCTCTCTCGAATACCATCACTTTCGATTTGCTGACATTCATCAGAAGTTCACTCTGCATGCATACATCGGACATCCTGGATACCAAGCACTGCAGATCAGCTTCACTGTTAGCCACTAATACTGCATCGTCTGCGTATAGCAGACAGGATATGGTGAGTCCGTCCATTTTCGCTCCAACTTCTAGATCCTTCAGTTCTTTCATACAATTATCCATATACAGGTTGAAAAGCCATGGTGACATTACGCATCCCTGTTTGACACCTTTTGTAATATCAAACCATGATGTGAATGTCCCATTAATTCTCACGCAAGCACTACTTCCTTCGTACAGGGATGCAATTGCCTGTATGAGTTTACTCTTCACCCCATATTCAGACAAAACCTTCCATAACTTTCGTCTTATCACTCTGTCATACGCTTTTTGGAGATCCACAAAGGCACAAAAAAGTTTTTGGTTCTTTGCCAAAAACTTTTCGGTCATCTGGCGCAGTGAGAAAATCTGGTCCATGCATCCTCTTCCACTCATGAAGGCTCCTTGTACATCCCACACTTTTTCTTTCGTTGTCAACCTCACTCTTTCTATCAAAATTCTCGCATACAGTTTGCCAACAGAGCTCAATAGGCTAATGGCCCGATAATTCGCGCAGTCCATTCGCGACCCTTTTCCTTTGTATAGAGGCATGATAACAGCTCTTCTCCAATCCTTAGGAGTGTAGCTGCCCTCTAAACATTGGTTGAAGAGTCTATGAAGCCACGTGAGTATTACTGGACCACCACCCTTAATGTACTCGGCAGCAACATTGTCATAACCCACAGCCTTGCCATTCTTCATGTGCTTCAATGCTCTTTTGATTTCTTCCACAGTTATTTCATTCACACTGTCGTCACTATTCATAAATCCATTGGACGCCTCAAAGGAGTCCTCACTCACATTCCCATTACTCTCATACATTTCTTCAAAAAATTCCTTCCATCTATCTTTTATTTCATTTTCGTTTCTAAGCATCTTTCCATTCTTAGACATAATAGCATTCACACAACCTCTTTTCGTGCCACTTCGAGACTTTTTAACTTCCTTCCAAAAGATCTTGATATTTTCTTGGAAGTTCTGAGTCAATTTAAGTCCCTCGTCCTTCCTCAAACGCTCCTTTCTTTCTTTCACTCCGTGCTTTACCTTTTTCTTACATACAATATATAAATCCTTTGCTAGCGTATATCCATTCACATCTCCATTCTTTGCTGCCAAGAGGTTACACCACATTTTAAATCTAGATATAAATGCAATGATAACCTATTTATTGGGAATTTAATGGTGCAAACAATCACCGAAGATAAAGCCAAAGTCTAAATGTTTGGATATTATAACTTTTCATTGTTACAATAACTTAATTCAAGTTATTATCGTTCGTGAGGTCTAAGCGACTGTAGGGATACAGAACCACTCATCTACACTGGGATAGACAGAGATAGACAGTGATAGACAGAGACGTCTTGTATTATAGGCGTAGGATCTATCTTCTAAATGATTAAATTCCTCAGCGCGGCGGTAACAACGACCGTGCACAAGTGCAAATGAAATTGATATCTATGACAAATGCAATAGAGGTTATATTAATGTGCCTGAAGCACGGATAAAGCTCCGTTTGTAACGAAGCCGCACGAACAATGCATTGGTCGTATTGCCATTAGCATAAATAACGCTCTGACTTCAAGAGATGTTTGAGACAGTGTTTCTCAAAATTTGGCAATTAATTATTTTTCAAGAACATTAATAAAAATAAAAATATTTGATTTGCCGTTATAAATCGACGAATCAATTTTTATTCCCAATTCCTGCATGTGCCATAGATAAATGAACACCAACCAGGAATATTGGGACAAGCCAATATAGTATAAAAACATTTTATTGCTTATGAAGAAATTTAAAATTATGATTACATGATATCCATGGACGTACTCTTAGTAATAAATGGATGTATAGTTATTATTTATTTGGAATAACTTAAAAAGTTGTTTCACTTTTTATTTTATTTATTAATAAATTATTTATATATTTAATTATTAACGCCATTTCGGTCTTTAAAAAAAATAAAGGAAAGGTTATACGTGTCAAGTATAATATACAGTTCAAACCAAGTGAATAGCACTGTATAAGATAAAAACAATATAAAGTAATGGCACTAAAAAAAATCAAAAAGTAATTATATAAAGCACAATATAAAGACGATATTATTTTTACTTAATTAATAATATTATTTTAATTAGCTATAGTAAGAGTAGCTTGTTGGTCTTGTGGTTAGGACACTCGCCTTGTGATCCAAAGGTCGCGGGTTCGAATCTCAGCCTAGACTAGCAAGTTAGTCCTATTTTCATAGCACAAGCGTTTATCTTAGTTTGAAAATAGTAAGAATATTGATGTGACACGTATTCCGTGTTCGCATCTCTATTTTTAAAAAAAAAAATAAAAATAAAAATAAAATAAAAATATTCAAGAAAAGTAGGATTATCGTTACCATCGTGGCCCTTCACGTCAGTAGAGGGTCTGGACCACGGCAAGGAAATTTCTTGATTCCTTTTTGCTCTGTGCCTTGGTTCGCCAGTCATCGACCTCGAGAACATGTAAGTACCTCCGCTCCCCATCTACGAGTAGCGCTCTAGCGATACAGCGTCTCCCCTTCACTTTATGAAATGTTAGGTGCAAACATAGTGAAGAATCTTTAATCCATACCATCAGACGGCGTTGGATATTAATAATTTTGACCAAATCATGCGCACCACATTTTGAAAATCGGCGTTGGGCATAACTCAAATGGCGGCCTCCGAGAAACTTCGTTGTCTTTTTACAATACCTCCACATTTGGTTAGGTATAAATTCCTGTATAATATATAGGTACAAACCGGTAAATAAGAAGGTTCTATGTACGTGGGTTGGCCGTATCTTCATACGTCGCGCGAATGATTTATAACCCCTTGTGGCGCGGCGTCCGGAGGAGAATTCTCGTTTTATACATCTCGCTCGTTCGGACACTTTTTATGTAAATGTACGTAATATTTTGTAATTAAGATCCCAGATACAAGAAATAATATTCATAGTGCGTCCGCTGACAACTCTATGAAAACTACGACTGAAATATTGAAGGCGGACTCGGAGATACGACTCTTTTAATGATTTTCTCGCTACTGTTACGTCAACCATTGGTTTTAAAAAAATCAGTGTATAACCTCTAACGGTTTTCCATGTATCATATTAGTTCAAGCGTAATGTTTAACAAAACCACTTTCCATGTTAAAACTGGATTACTTCTAAATTAGCCATTTGGGCGACTCTGGATTGTAGCACGCTCTGATTTTACGAATCGTTTCTTAATTTATTCTTAAGTCTTCACGTTGCTAATTAGTTTGCCAATCTACTCTATATTGAGCAAAATAACTATGGTTCTTATTTTTTTTCGGAATAGTCAATATGCCTATTAAAATATACATTTATAAACATCTTCTTCTTGTGTATTATCTTTTAAAAGGATGTTGCCTATCATCACATTATTAACTGCGGCTCGGAAAAGCTCTACAGTAAACTATTGCCTTAATGATCTCTTCCTTGGTCCAAATTTCTCTAAACTTTCTTCAATATGTGAATATAAAGTACGTTAATTATGTGAGGTATCAATAGGTACCTCTCTGAATATCTCTTAATATATTTAATTTTTATGATTTTCATTGATGTAAATATTTATTTTTCTGCGTTCAAAACCAATAATAACTATATTTTCTCCTGAGTATCTTTTTGTAGATCCACATCTCTTATGCTTTCATTTATTTAGTAAATGTCCTAGATTCGATTATCTGGCCTTTTGCACTTTTAATCTAAGGTTGAAATTGTAGAATATCAATTATTTTTAGCGACTGAATATTGTTCGTTAATATATAATTTAAAAAAATATTGGATCTCTGAGAAAAAAGCGGTGTTTTCAATATTTCAATAATTGTGAGCTATTTAAGTTTATTTTTGCATTATTATATAATGTATACATTAAGATACATAACAATGCAAAAATAAGCAAGGTAGGAAAAAAATATCCATTCTTAAATATATTATGTTGGTCTTTTCGTATTTACTTAGCAAGCGTGCCATTATGTCTGCGATTAAAATCTCTTTGAAGTTTCCTTTGCGACATCTCTACATCTCTCGAAATGAAGAGCTCACGACTCATATAGCATGACAAATATCTTCAGTACATATATTTACTTGTGATGAAATGAAATGTGTTTTTTATAAATGCTAATGACGTCGGGCCACCTATCCAAATACTAAGAACAGCTAAAAACCATTGGACCAAATACGATGTTCACTAAGTAACTCGTTTTCTTCATCGTGTGTGCTAAGAGTTATTGTGTGATATGTTTGGTTACAGTCGTAACTGTTGTAACGTTAAAAATAATAATAATAAAAAATCATTTAAAATTCTCTGTAATTAAAAGTTGAAATTAGAAACAGAAAATTAGACTTATTGGTATAATTGTAAACATGGCTGATTAAAGCTTACCTTAATATATACGTCAATTTATTATTCCAAACGTTTTCCTGTATAATTTCAGTAGTTAGTCGTTTCAGCTAAATTTCATCCCCGGGGTGGGGTTTTTCTAGACCAATTTCAAACCCGTTCCGCTAAATTGCCTCGGTTTGCTAATTTCTGCGGGCGTTGTATAATTCACAGGCTTTAGGGGTGAGCCCGTACCGGACTGGCCGCGGAGGGGTTAACAACCCTTTCCATTTGTCACCATCTGATTACAAACACGAAGTGCGTACATATTTCAGACCCATTTATATTAATATCTTTAACATTAAGCGTTCAATTTAATTAATTTTGAAAAATCGTTTATTGCGATTTTATCACTCATGCATTGACAAGATTTTTGTCATTTCTAAGATTAGAGGAGATTTATCATAGCAATATTATATTCAAATAACATATCTGTAAGTAATATGAGATTTGTTTTGTGTGGGATGCAGTATCAGCTTTGATAATCCAGCTTTATCATGGCTACTTTGCTAGACTTTTTTCTCGCCAGTTTTGTCGTGTTGTTTAAGTGAATATAATAAATGGATAAACACATAATGATGATGGATAAAAAAAATTATAACTCAATGTTAACAAAGTGTTAAAACGGTTAGAATACGAGTTCATATTCCTCTTTGAAAGTCCATGTCCGCAGTCCATCTCTTGATATCGTCTTCGAGGTCCTTTCTATCACGCACTTGCCTATCTCTTATAATATATAATCTATTAAAAACCACGTAGGTACTACTAAGTATAAATTAAAAGCTAGAATTTTTTTAATTAAATTAAAAATATCTTACAATATCTTTACAAACTAAGCGATCTAATTTTTAATATACATTCAAGTAAACATTCAAATAAAAATATTAATCATATTATAATTTTATTTTAATATAACGTATGTAACCAAATGAGTTAATTCGTAGACCTCTTTCCATTTAAGAAAGACAATCGAATCAGTATGTGTAAGCCGTGCGTACGAAGCACGTTGTTTCGTTGTGTTTACGGGTGTAAACACCAACACAACGAAACATTGTGCGTCATACGCTCGGCTTACATATACTAATTCGATTGTCTTTCTTAAATGAAATTTACTGTACTTAAAAACTTTAATTTTTTTGTTTCCTTAATGTCACGTTCATAAAAAAAAGATATTCATTCATGTTTGAATTTCAGAGAAAACATCGTTTTCGTATCCAAGCAATAAAATAAATCTAGAGAAAACATTAATTCGGTTAACTGTTGAAAAGTTCATCCTGCGTTTATTGAATTGATCGAGCAAAGGTGTCAAAGTTAAGTTGCGAATATATCGTTTGGTTTATACTTTAAAGAGACCATTAAATATATTACTATTGCAATTGAAAATTTGTTTCATTAGCAGATAATTTATTAGACTGATGATGGCCACGGAATTATAAAAAGTATAGTAGACTTAGGGTCCATATCCGTGGAGATGATTTTTTATAAATTTTGAATTCATTATAATCTCTGAGATACGGATTTTACCCACATGAGATACGAATGTCAAATGTCATTCCATTGACCATAGATATTTGGTTCGTCGTTGACATTGGTTCGTCGAAAAAGGGACCGATGACCTCGGAATATGTTGAATTCAAGTAATCGTGGATTTACATAGAGAATATTGAATAATTTACGTACAGTGCCCAACTCATGAAAACATCATTTTTGTAATATGAAATGGTTTAAGAATATTCAGCATAGATGCGATTCGTAGATACGCTCAAATACCAGATTAAAATAATGAGCCACATAATATAAAATGGCGTGACACGTAAGCGTAATCTCCGCCCCCCCTCGCAAAGTTCGGCTCCTACTTGCGGAGTAATGTTCTGGAAATTCTTTGTGTGCCCAGGGTCAACAGATTCCTAATCAAATTAACCCAATTCCTCCAAGTGGAATGGAGAATAAATGATTCGAGTTTTCAAACAATTAATTATGTAAAATATTTTGAATTATAATATGGTCTAATGTGTAGCTAGAGCAAAAATGATGTTAAAAACGTTTAATTTAGTGCTATAATTTTTGGTAGATACATTTTTATTCATGTACCTATGTTTTATTTAATATTAATAGGAATAAAAATAAAAATAAAGTACATACTACTTAGCGTCAATAGGGCCTAACTAAAAAAAATACAAAAATCTTTAGAATGGTAGGTTTCAATTTTGTTCTATGTAAATTTATCAGTAAATTTTATATAAACTTGTAGACTTTTGTGAGTACCTATATTAATTTTTGAAACAAAAATATGTACCTATTTCTGGTGTAATAACCAAATGACACATTTTAAAATATATAAAACATTGTTATTCCATTAGAATCTATGTAAGTAGGTATATGTCAGTATTTTTCCATTTTGATTTTTTCAAGGTCACCTGTACTTAAATGGGTACCTTTGCAACTTGGGTAGGTTAAGTAGGTACATAGTAATATTTTTTATATTGGATTTCATTGACAAAATATTAATTTCCTAGGATAGGTATGTACTTATCCTCATGATGACTAACATAGCCCAATTGTAAATCTTCACATTTATTTTAATCTGTTTTATTTTATTTTAATCTAATTCTATCCTGACTAAATTGACATACCTATTTATGAAAATCGTCGGCATCAGAAATATAAGTCTCAGTGTTTAAATAGTTATTTTGGTTTAACTTTATTGTATCTAAATAGGTGGTAGGTAGGAATGATACATATTTAAATTGTAAAAACAATTAATTACACAAGGAAAGTCACCCTTTAAAAACATACTTTATTTTAATTTATTTGCAAGAAAGACTAAGAAAAGGCACGCCCCTGATGCCCCCTATCTCTAAGCCCTATCACTATCGGCAGCCGTCCATTGTATTCAATTCGAATATCGAACGATTTACGTATTAGACCGTAAAAGCTCGTGGCGCTGACGTAACGGGCGCTCCCGCACAAAAATGCATAACCTAGAAATTTTACGTCCCAAAAATGGCCGTAAAACCACGACCTTGGGGGCAATAAAAGTTTAACGGCCACTATAATACGGCGCAGGACGCGGGCCGAATGATAAACGCGGACCGTGCGGAGTGGATGTATCGCCAGGAGCGGAGCGTACGTCATGCGCCCATTTTGCGCGCGTGACGTCACATTCCGTTTCGCGATCGAATTGACGACGATTAGCGTCAAATATCGCTTCATATTTTGAAATTATCGCGTGTTGCCGAATGTTTACGACATTTTTGTGGCGGCGATTGGTTATCTTCACAGTTTTTTTGCAATTTGGAGCCGATATACGCTCTCGCTTGACAATTTAATGGGGCTTTTATTGACGATTCTACGAATGGTGTTTATCGCGTATTTCGTACGTAATACGCACCGCCGTATTTGATTCTAATAGATCTCGTGAGAAAATTACTCTGCGGAAAATATCAAAACGCTGTAAAATAAACGCAATACTACGCGTCTTTTAAGTGGAACCTTTTTGCATTACATATATTGTTTTCTTATGTGCTTGTTTTATCAAACAATGAAACATATATAAGGGCGGAAAAATAGTTATTTTCGCCTCCATGATAGCCTGAATGTGCAAGGCAAGATAACCATACATCAGTCGTCTGATAATAACTTTTTCTACGTTCCGTGATTAGTTTTTTCCTTATATAATATAACTATTAACTATCATAGAATTCTTACATCAAATTGACAAAATAAGACTAATACTTAATGTAAAAAAATTATTTTACGTGATCTCTTCATGATGAAACAAATTTTTACATACAGCTTATTGTTAGGACTACACACACACTCATACTTTCGCATCAATATAATTTTCACTTTGTAATTTATGTTATTAATTTATTAGATTTTTGACTATTTTAAAACATACCAAAGTCTAGCAAGCCAGGATAACGCTGAATAAATATCAGAGATGAAAGGTATCTAATGCGTCCCACATACAGGAAAAATTTAATCTAAAACAACAAACCAAATAACTATTTCTAAGAGATCAATTTATTTTGATCACTTTATTGTTTATTTTTTTAATTGATAGTAAAAATCATAATATACAATTATTACGCGTATAAATAGTTATTCAATATACCATACGTTTTTAATAGGTAATATCGCTATTAATGTAATGATAAATTTAATTTATTCTTCAATAAATGAAAAACATTTTGTAGCGACTTATTATTAATATATTTAAAAATAATTTACTTTGTTTACCCTATTCATTTGTTGAAAATACCTAAAGTATTTTCACAAAACTATTGTAGTTGACAAAGCACGTTAATTTTATAAATTAAATTCATTAAAAATTCCAAACACTGGTTCATTGGTTAGGAGACTGTATTTAAAATAAATTTAAACCTAAGTAGCCTGATAATTAATATAAGAATATATGTTTATTAATCAAATATTTAAGTTTTATCTTTGCAATCAAACAATTGTTTATTTTTTCTTCAATGAATGCAAAATCACTTTGTGGTGTCAAAATCATTTTAAAATTATTAAAATTAAAAACAAGTAACTTTGTTTTAACCACTGATTTTATTTTAACAAACACTCGACATGTTTCGGGAACCAACGGTCCCTTCTTCAAGAGAATACAAGGTATACTACTAATGTTTATGTTCAAGGAACCCGAATAATTGTGAGAACGGCCTACATATTAGAAGAACAACGAAAATAATACTTTAAAAACTTGACTTTAATTGCTCTAAAAATTTCAACTCTGGATTTTACGCATAATAATGTTATCTACTACGTAGATAAAAATATTATTGTCTGCCGTCTGGTCGAAATATCGGCGCGCGAGATGAGTCACTTCCCAGCTGAGACCGTTGAACCTCCATTTTGTCGTGCCGCTTTGAACAAAATGGTGACGAACCTTCTAAATTTAAATCTCACGTCGAAATTCCTAGACATTGTTCGTTATTTCTGGAGCGCGATTCGTGATTTAAAATCCAATGTCAAATGAAAGGAAACCCGTCAAAATGTTTTGTCGGTCGTGGTTGGTTTTTTAATCAATTTTATCGAATTAGTCATGCAGGCCACTTGCACCAGCGCGTATGATCTACCGACATACTTTTACCAACATCTGTCTGCGGTGAAGTGTAAATATGTTGACGATTCGTCGGATACGGCTACGGGATCCAGGGTTATGAGACTTGTTCTCTCTAAGGATCAAACTTGGAACTGTTGGAACTGATATTTTTTTTATTTAAAAAAATCACCATGTATAAAACCGCTATTTATTGAATTTTTAACATGTTTCGGAGCCAAAAATATGCATATATTTAATTAAAGTGCATTCCAGTGGTGAAACTAAGGGTGAGTGGCCCAGATTGGGGTGCTTGGAAGGATGCTGCTTGCTTAGGAACTTCATGAAGTGGAAAAAAAATTAACATTTTTTTATTATGTTATTTTTTATTTGGAATTGTCTTATAGTGACAATCTAGATTTCAGAGTCACCATTTTTTTTTAATTTTCATCAACATCAATGAGGATAACGTTATTAATTAAAGCCTCATTTTTAAAGACACTGGATTTAAATTTTTTCACGCACCTGGTTCTAAACAATTTATTCAAATTCTATTATGTAAGTATGTAATATACCTACGTATGAATAATTGCAGTAGTTATAAATACAAATGTCGAATGCTATGCAGAATACTTTTGATAAGAATACTTTAAGTACCTTTGTTCTTAAATTAGCATTTGCGTGTGCAGGTATACTTCTCAATTCTGGTTAAAAACCTCGCTGCAGGGAACGTTTCGCATTTTAATTAAAAAGGATGCTTTGGTACTTAAAGGAAGTCAAAGACCATGAAAATAACACCTATATATAGAAAGTGGTTGAATTTACTTCTGGCAAATTATTTTTTATGGCGGTTTTAGTGCATTCGATAATCACTAGGGAAGTCTTACTACGAAAAATAATGTGTAGGTTGTATGTTTATAATTAGCTCATGAGAAAAAAATCATATAGAAATGATAGTGAATTGAAGGTTCTTATCGCCTTAATTTATTTTTAATAACAGCAAATACAATAATTTTAATTGATAGGCTTGTAATATATTTTCTTAATTTCTATACAAATTGCGCACTTTTTCTTCATGAAATATCGGTACGATTATATACGCTTGTACCTATTTATGTTACCTAATTTCCTATAAGGTGCATTATTTTTTCTCATTTACTTGGAGACGGCTCACCTTGTACGAAAGAGTCAGGACGTTTTTCTCTGGACATCCTTTATATTATCATTTTCTTTTTGCTCGATGTTTGACGGCCAGGTTACTTGAAGTCTTCCTCGTTATCTACTGTCAGCAAAGTCCTCCAAACATTGTCATGAATGTCTCATGTATCACGAATGTCTGTATAATCGACTCTTTGTTTTGATCTGCGTTGTTGGGTCGCAAGAACACCCGAGTGACGCCACTACGTCAATTTATTTTGATCATATCATTTTCTTTTGCGGAATTCGATAGAGCGATCCACGCGCACTTGTATCGCGCACACGTGCGTCTTATCGTGAGTACTTACCCACTTAATTCACACAATAACAACGGAGAACAAACGGTGTCGTCAATTATCGATAATTTATCGGTCCGTAAAAAAGAAAGGCAATATTGTGTTTGGCTCAAAGCGGCCGTCTCAACAGAAACACGGCATCGAGATTTATAAACATTTACGCGACGCGACCTTTCACAGCCTAAACAGCACGAACAAGCAAGACTTACCTCGTGGCTGCTGCAGCGACTGCACCGAACGATTTCTGGAGGTCAAAACGGACAAGGAAATAAATAATACAAAAATAAAAAGGCGCGCGAGGGGCACGCGCATGTGATGACGTTTAAAAAAGAATATTTCGAGATTTTAATGAAGTACAATAATGGAGAATGCCAAAATTACAGTTTTTACTTGCGTCTAGGCCCACCCTAAAAGAAAAAGACTCTTTTCTCGTCTCAGAGATTTCTCGGTAAAGATCGGGTTGTATTAATTTTAAGTTTTAATAAAAATACAACAGCGGTTAAGTGCCTACCTATATTTGTATCATGAATGTTAAAAAAAATCTGATATCGTATAATAAGATCAATATACAGTAGCCGACAAACATCTTGAAATTTTACGGCGTAGTGGGGGGAAGTTTGCGCATGTACCATCCCACCAATGAGACCCAAATTTTGCCTTCTGCGCATTCCCCCACTTCGCCAAAGAATTTCAAGAGGTTTGCCGACAACTGTACACATGTGTAATCTTTTTAAATACACAATGCAAAGGGATTATGCCTCGCGTCGTTATATTTATTATTCCGTCATTAAGTTCAACATTCCAGACCACAATTGGCTCTTGTTTGGAGCTGAAGGACAAAGATTTGTAAAAACAAACATTCATAATTCGAAGCGATAGCATGGCGCCATGCTTCAAGAATTTGTTCTGCAAAAGCCGTAGACAGATTTTTCAACGGTAGTTCTGCGCAAAAATGCAAATCTCGGGATAAATGATTTTGTTGCTATTTTGAAAATACACATTCGTACTCGAATCTGCGGGCAAACATGACATTGTTTATTTATGAACAATGTGCATTCGTTTTGGAAATAATTAAACAAACTGCGTACCACATTTTTCTCACTCATTTGAAGCCATCTTCACGTACATACTCATTTTCACACATTTTAATACTCATACTCAACAATTTCATGCATCTTTTCTTATATAGTCGTCAATTACTGATTCTAACTCATGTCATAGTTTCAACACTCTCATCTTAGTTTCCGTACCTCCAACCAGGCAGTAGTAAGAAGATTTAAGCATGACTTTTACGTAAACATATATTAAAAAAAAAAATAGGAATTACATATTTACCTGGCAGAATATTATGATACCTATATTCAAATGTGAATAGTTCAATAATGATTGTGATAGGAATATTACGAGAAATAAGTTTTATTTCGATATTTTTTCAAAATATATGGTTTAATGTAAAGGTCATACTTCAATGTTCCCACTGTACCTACGCCCCTGTCTCTAATACTACATCACTTATTTTCTTTAACATCATCTCCCTACTCATATATGTAAACAAGTGAACAGACGTACTGATTTATTCAGTGCAGCACTTGCTTTGAAGGCTCTGTACTGAATTTAAGAAAAATAATAATTGAAAAAATGCTCAAAATTATCTTTAAAAATGCCGAATTCTTGTATTCAACGTCTAACCTCATACCATCAATGAAACATTTGCCAGTTGCAATTTTTTATGATACTGGTAGCCTAGCTATATGCAGCTGCTTCTAGCAGTACCCAACTCAACTTTCCGTTGTGTTTGAGATAACTGAAGAGTGAAAATAGTTGTCAATGTATTAAAAATATAAAATGTGTAGAAATGCTTTAAAATATCTAGTTTAATTTATTTAAATCAAAATAATAAAGGTAGATTGCTATTGAAATATGCAATTACGGTCACTTCAAACTTCTTAGTTCCGATTTCATCAAACTAATAAACTAACCATTACGCCGTTTCCTGGCAGTGAAAGAAGAGCTCATCGAACGCCACATTCTTCTATCCAGTCGTGGCAGAATATTAAAAATTTCAGAAATAATTTAAAAAGTATGGATTTTGCCATCAGGCAATCTGCTCAGACTCATACATCACACGTACCTAAATATAAATATTGAATTTATTATTTTTTAAATTAAAGTGAACAATTATTTTGTATATAGCAGATATAAATATTTGGACTCATTAAGGCGATCGTCCGCCAGAGTGAGCGAATTTCACAATTTTTTCGCATATCTTCTCTTGCATTTTTTATCACATTTTTGCATGGAAATATATCATTTTAATATTTATTCATCTGGTAACATATATTTTAAATACAGAAATCTTGTTAAAATGGCATAAATAAATTATATAATTAATTAATAAACTACCAAAACTTTGATGTTTTAAAAATAAAGAAAATTGCTCCACTTTGTTGAACTTGTCTGCCAGACGATAGCTTTAATGTAATACCTGCATAATATATATAATATAATATAGTATAATATAAGCATGGGCATGATACTAGTTTCTCATATCAAGATTTCCAGGTTTTTTTCCTTGTGAGTTCACATATTCAAGCCCGGGTTTGTGTTTCGCTTCAGTAAATGGGCATGTTGCGTTAACAATTAAAATAAAATACATACCTCGAAATAATGTATCCATAACAAGCGATTTCACAAAATTTAATGTATTCTTCTTTATTTTAAAATAGACGACGTTTCATTTGCGTAATATTTTCAACAGAATCGAGGCATTTCTTGTCGCAGTCGTAGGTGGGCATTCCTCGGTGTATTTATGAATGAAAAATTAAATTGCCTCGTCAATGCTCATGAAGCCATTGGAGCCACAAAATACGATAGTCGGCAATAATGTATCGACAAATTATATATTATAATGTTTGTATTATATGTCGACGTGTTATTTTTTTCGTTGAATACAATTGATTCTAAAAATATGTAAATTGATACATTAAGTTGTTTAAATAATGTGATCATGGGTATTACAGTAATACCTTATTTATTGTATTTGTTTAGAATCGGTTAGATTGAATTCTTATAAATAATGCCGAATTTAAACTGCTCTTAATTTGGGGAAATTTATTTATATTCTTGACGGTTTTCTTTATTATGGGTGTAAATAAATTCATGAAACTAATTCGTCAATATAAATTTTACATTTTTTGTCAGCTTTTAGAATCTTTTGTAATACGCGTTTACTTAACGTAAAAAACTCGCGTTGCAGCACTCGTGATGTTAATACGTCACAGATGGCCAGCAATGGAGCCAGTAGCGAAAAATGTTGATGACGTACCTAATGTTTTCAGCGATGTGTTTTCTTCTTCATTAATAAGTGTTACAATAATGCTCGATAATACGGAGTTCCTACTAAGATTCCTACCTAAATTCCGTAGATCCGCTTTTACTTTTTTATATTTTATTAAACATGAAATATATCTGTATTAAATATTTCACTATTCTTTTTTTTTGTTTATGTCTCTTACCCGTTTAATCTTAATTTTTTCTCCTCCTACTGTAATAATCATTATTATTTTCTTATTACTTATAGGTAAGTTAATAGAGGAAAATGTCGTTACATTTTTGATTTTTAACACTGTGAAGCTTAGATTTTTTTTTTACCTAGTAAACATGTTACCAGTCCACCCACTGCACAAAAAACATAATTAATAGGTATAATTTTTTATACTTTTTACTTATTACCTAACGATTTTTCCAAATAAAATAGAATTAATTCGAGTTGGTAGGTAGGTACCTATTCGTTCATTGTGTGTGCGGACGGCTTAGAAAGAGAAAGTTTCGCCACTCAATTTCGCGTTTTATCTTGCTTTTTGGCGCCAAAACGCGCGCTGATTTGCCGGAAATGGGGTTTTATTTGGCGGAAGTGTATGCACGCCATGACTGCGAACGAGCGGAGATTCGGCTAATATATTGGCAATTCGTATAATGTAAGCGGCCATCGCGGCGCGGAGTGAGACGACCGAAACGACCAATGAAAAGACGATTTGGTATCGTGGTGTGTCGTGTTTACAGCCCAACATGCGTGAGATGATATTCTTTTATTAAATCAGACATTAGGTAGGTACCTACCGGCGGACTCATCGGCGGCTACGCATCTTAGTATGGCGCTTTCTTTAACCGAAAAAAACGTTGCCTTATTATATATGAGGGCTATAAAAGCAAAGATAGCAATATCTCACTGAGTTATTTCTGAGATAAATCCAAAAAACCTGTCACTACTCAAGAAAATTTCTCTGGAATCTATGAAAACTACGTCTTATGGGAAATGAGATTTAAAAAATAAGTACACCTCATTATGTACGTCTATAAATACATATTTTAAATTTCAAATATGCTGCTTTTGCTGTTTAAATAATTGGATATTGCTATCTTTGATATGAAGTTTCAGTCTAAGATCAACATCAACTGTATTCTGGTGTTAAGCGGCCATATTGTCACTTGAAACATCCTTGAGGCTAATCGTTTGAAGTGGATATTGCTGCTTTTACTTTTATATTGAGGTATATACGAGGAAACCGAATAAATAATAAATTATGTCACCTACTTAAAAATGATCTCATTTCAATAAAAGAATTCAAAAAAAGAAGAAACAATAGAATAACAAATCCAGAAATGTAAAAGGACGCTATCAAAATGTAAACAGGTAGGTACCTACATATTTTTAATATCTTCATACGTAAATCAATATATCCTGCTAGCATTCTGACAACTTTTTTAAAAATAATAAGTGCTTTAATATTTTGTTTATTGCATTTACGCGGAGAGAACCAATCGATTGCGGTTTATTCTACTCTTTCCATATCTCGCTAGCTATGGATGCTCCGCGGAGCGAGATGTTTCATTCGTTGCCCATTGTATTTTGTGTGCAGGGCAGAATGGTCAACTGTTGTGCGAAAGTTTTCATCCATCATCCGCAATCCGCATACACGCACCCTTAGAATGATCGCGTGGGTGGGTACCTTAAACTTGTACATTTTTTTAATACATCTCTCTTTTTCTTTCTCGTCATTCTCATCATTATTGAGGGCCATGACATCTTGTGCAAATTTTTTTTTTATCATTATTTTTTTAAATACAATTTAATAAATGAGTGAACTTCCAATTGGTCCATCTCATCTATCCTCAGCAGCTAATATCTCGGGAAAAGATGGAGATATGTTATCCTTCAACTCTGTCCGTCAAGCGCATCCTTTGAGGCCAGTTCTTGGGGCTCTCTAAGCCTTTTCAAGGATGTCACATCACCGAGAGACGTGTCCAAAAAAGTGTACATCTTCCGATGAAAATATACAATATCATGTCCACGTAGAATTTACACAGGATTTAACACCTCGGTAAAAATACGTTCTATCTGAACCCAATCTTTTTTCATTGGCTATCCGGTATCACTATTCCTCCCAGCCGGAGCGGTGTAAATTCAATGCATTTCCAAAATTCAATCTCGACAACTGTCCGCCAACGGGTCGTGCATATAAATCCCGAAAGGGTACAATGGGAAATATAAACATTTTCGGGCGGGATTTATAAGCGCGACCGGCGCACATGTGACCGCTTGGAACGACGCCATGCCCAGTCGCGTCACGTACCACGTGCAGCGCGGAGTACCTTTCGAAGCGAACCCGTCAAAAATACGACATCGTATCCCGGACGACGAGAGAGAGGGAGATGGCGCACGCGACACTCACGGTTTTGAACGGTATTTTGATCTCGTTCGGGTGGCGTGCGCGCTGTTTGGGTGCAGGAACACATACATGCTCCCCTCGGCCAATGTTTGAATAAAATAAATTCTCCGAGAGCGGTTTACGTGAGGGGCATGTTTATAGTTTTATTAAAAATTCTCACAGACATGCCACAAATATTTTGTAACGTTTTTATGAGTCTATTATTTGATAGTAATGTAGGAATTATTGCACTTTAATGCGCCATTACAAGAGAATCGATGTTTTTAAAACAGGTTAACTAAAAAGTTATCGATGAAAAATTTTTTTTTTTTAGTATTTGTATCGTTAGGCTAGGATACTAAATAATAATGAATACCGACATATACCAATCAATACTATCTAAACTCGCATCCAGCTGCCTTCTGCCATCATTTTTAGCGCTGAATCCAGCGAGGTAGGAGAAATAAAATAATCAAGTTTTTAATGCTTATGTCATTATGTGTATTTAGGCATATATATGATAAAATTCAATTCGCCATTTAGCATAAACATATTTTATTTAAAATATTTATTTTATTGTAACGTGTAGTGATAGTAAATAGTGCTCTAAATGCCATTATGGTCAATAATAACCTGTCAAAAAAAGCAAGACTAGCGGTACATTATGGCGTTCTAGTGCCAACTCTGATGTATGAAAGTGAAGCTTGGAGTTGACAATAAAGGAATTAGACTGAATGCGGTGGAAATGCGGTCACTTAGGTGCTTGTGAGCAAAATCTTTAGTCGATGGAGTGAGGAAAGAACAAATTAGAAATTAATGTAATGTTGGCTGTAGTGTGGTAAAAAGACTAAAGAAAGGAGTGCTGAGATGGTTGTGTCATGTAGAACGTATGAGCAAGGAAGGGATGTAGATTGAGAAAATATGTGGAGCGAGTGTTGGAGGAGTGTGGAAGAAATAGAGGGCGTCCACGAAAGACTTGGCGAGATCAGATACTACAAGTAAGTATTGGAGAATGGCCCCGTTAAAAGTTACAACAACCGTAGAGCTTCCATGAGAAGATGTATGAATGTAGCCGAAGCAAAAACGGTGTGCCAAGATAAAAAGATTTGGCATTCTATTCTCTCTGCCTACCCGAAACGGCGTGATGGTTAGTTATGTATATTGATGCTGCGCAAATATGGTGATTTTTGTAATGTGCCATTTTCAGTTATGCTTTCGTGTAATAGGGTCAATGTCTAATATTAGGTATATTTTATTTATATATTAATTCTATCGACTGTGCCACAAATAGCTATATATTTTCTCTTAATATATTCACACACACTTTTCCACGCTTAAGTGACGAGATTAACACCGCATTTACATCGCATTTCGTTTTTTGGCTATTTATCAGGTTTAGGCTTAAATGTCCAGAGAGGATTGAATATAAGTTATGCCTCACAATATTCAAGGCTATTCACAACATGGCCCCTTAAATTACCAACTTCTGCATTCCATTTTCCGCAAATAACAGACAACTAATTCTTCACTCAGCATCAACACCTAATTCAAATACCTAGGTTAGATGAAGTAAATTGCGTCCACAAAACCAATTTCGGTGACCGTGCTTTCGCGGTGGCTGGACCAAATCTGTGGAATAAACTACCAATAAGTATGTAATAGTAAATAAGTGTTTTTCGTCAATAAGTTGTTTTGTGCGAAGCGCGCTTGAGGTGAGTACCTACTCACGAAAACGGCGCTATACAAATGATCCAACTCTTATTATTATTATTTTTTATTATTAGATGTGTATGATAACTTTTTATCCGGTAAGTGAAAGATTTGATCGAAGTCAGTGGCAACTAAATATTTTCATTAGATAGTTTTTCTCTGTATATCTTTATAAATGATTTATTTAATTTATTTTTACTAAAACAAAATTCACCTCTTTAAGAATGCGGCTTCGATTCAAAGTTTCTTTTGATTTCAGCTGAACCTACTGTGGTTTGTTGAGGTCAAAATTGCCCGACTGTTCATGCGCATTTAGCCGCATGTATACCGACCTTACAAAAGACACAACAGTAAATTCAAGCACGATTCAGTCTATCTCCACAGAGTAAAAAGGTTTATTTCAAAGAAGTATAATACAGATAAATTATTAAAAGCAAAAGATGAATCCTTTTTGCATAAGAACATCATTTTGTTATCCACAATATATAACATTTGTCTCGCTGGGTATGGGACGGTGCTTTGGTAGCCAGCCGGCTTCCCGGATCAATATAAAGCTTCGGGGTCGGAATCAACTGAGCTTAAGTGCCATTATGATATTCACGGAAATGTAGTCTTTGCGTATAAAGGAAACAAGGAAGAGAATGTAAGTCAGAAGCTTATCGAGTAGATCGTTTGAATACTTCAGGAAGCTTTCTGAATCCATGGTGGGGTAGTCAAAGACAATGATTTGGTAGTTGGCTTTTATTATTTGCATTGTTTGGCTGTTCTTAATTTAGAAAATAGAGAACATTCACTTTTATCGTTATAGTCATACTGCTACTGTTTATTATGGTCATGAAGATTTCTTCTGTATCACAACATAGAGGGAAGCTTTTTTATCGAATAGATAAATAATATATAATTGGCGTGAATTTCTTTGATGGTAGATGATAATCTGTATTGGAAAAAGATAATTTGGGATTTATACTGGATTGTATACTTTAAACTAAAATAGTGGCTTCTTGATTACCTAGATGGCGCCACAGTCCAAATATCTTTGGGAAATTTGATACATATGCAATATAATTTTTTTTACAATATCGGGATTATAGCCTCTTTGAGTATTTTCCATCATTGAGATCGAAGAAAAAAAAATCGTTAAAGAAATTATCACTCCGCTGTAGCTATGACCTTATTATATTTTTTATTATGTTTCTGTACTGTCTTTTTATAATGTGTTATTTTCTTTTTCCTTCCCATTATATTATTTTCTTTCAAACATATATTTTTTCCTTGATGGTTTTCTTCAATGGTACTGGTAATATTAATTACTACGATTTAACGCATCACACGTCATCCTTTTGTTAAAATGAATGAGTCAGACATTATTTCCAACATGAACAAAAATGCGGAAAAATTAATAACGACTTGTTTGCCGAACATAAGTGGGTCCAGCATGTAAAGTCCTGATTTTACTTATCTCGTTTTAAAACTAAAATATATTACATTTCGGCTGATTTTGCTTCTATTTAAATATAATATTTAATTGACACAATTTTTTGAAGACAAACTAACGCTACAATGGCCATCCCTAAATCCCTTTTCATCACGTTTATTCATTCAATAGACACCTACTCCCGCACGCATTTACTGTAGTTGAGTACAGCCTACACATTTGAGCATTAAAACAACACTAAGCATTATAGTAATGCCAATTTGTATGGCAAAAGAGCAGGGAAGATTTGAGAGCTTTTGCTCTTAGAAGGTTCTGGGTCCGTAGTGGTGAGTCCCACATCACTTCCTACACTGAAATTAAAATGAAAATTGTCAGTTACATATAATACAAATATTATCTTCTCGGCAACTATCAACATCTTGGTTATTTTTATGTGGCTTTCGTGGTCTCGATATTAATTTTTTGATGAGGTTTACGAAGTGTTTTTGTATACTACTAACACCTACGGTAGCTTGTGTTATTGATTATTATTATAATACCTTATATATATTTAAATAGAAGCTCTAAAGGGCATTAAATGAATAAAATGAAAAATTATGCATATACAGAATGTAAAAAATATTGACATATTTATCCGTGGGCGAAAGGAACAACCGAATGAGTCAATAAAATTGAGTTTTGAGTTAAATATGCAGATGATGCAACAAATAGATACCTACTACTTTCACGAATACGAATATCAAACCTACTATTCGACGAATACGAATAAGAATAATTCATCAAGGTACAGTAGTCGGCAAACATTTTGAAATTCTACGGCGTAGTGGGGGGTAGGTAGTTTGCGCATCTACTTTTCCACCAACGAGACTCAAATTTCGTCTTCTGCGCATTCCCTCGTCTCATTTAATTTCAAGAAGTTTGCCGGTAACTGTAATAAGTAATAAACCACTGTTCTTTTTTTATTAAGAGATTTAATATTTAAAATTTACCAACGACAAATTTTTGTTTTGTCAAAAAAAGCACAACATTTCTTTTACCCTTTTGTACATTTCCAGCGGTCGAAAATAAATATAACTTTTTTCACGATTACGAGATTTATGTTATTAGATTTAATTTGAAAATATTTTATAAGAGTTAACACTTTTTCGCACAACGGAAATAAAATGGAACGAACAATACATATTACAAAACAAAAACTACATGAAATGAGCACCTTACCTTATTAATAACCCAACGAAACTAGATGAAAGAACTCATGTTATGCTGTGAAACAAGTAACAATTGACAACTTGAAAACTCAACAAATCCATTCATTCAATGTTAGGGGAATCCCCAATAATAGAGTGAGTAGGTGTGTTCGGAAGTTCGGATACAAGATGCACAGCCAAACAGTAATTTGCATCAGTTATAAATAATTTGTTTTTAATATTCCTGATGATATTCGACCAATACGAATATGTATTCGGTGAATATCTACTATTCGGCGAATACGAATATTCGTTTTCGTATTCGTTGCCTCGCTAATGCAGAGTTGTTCTTTAGATACAGATCTAGCAAAGAAAAATTAAGTAAAATAAAATGAGTTTAATATTTATTATATTAAAATGTTAAAAATAATTAATATTAACTGTTAAAATATTTTTATTTTTTGAAAATGGACAAAAAAAACATGATTAATTTTTTTTTTAAATTTGGCAAGAAATAACGACATTAGTCAACTTGATTCAATGTTTTTATGCAAAAAACAAAACTACTGGTATGAAAATAAGATAAATAAATATAACAAAGGCTTCAAGAGATATGTCGTAAACAAACGAAATTTTGTTTGGCTCTCCTGAATTTTTTTTTGTGTCAAATGTGTCAAAAAAAAAACAACCAAATGTGTCAAAAAACCTGCATTTTTTGACACATTTGGTTGTTCCTTTCGCCCGCAGATTTTACAACAAACTTATTCTTGTCATTTAATATTAAAAAAAGTTAATAATATTTTTTGAGATATGTTATATACTTATTGGCTTGCCGCTTGCCAATGCTAGTGGATAGTTATCATATTCTATTGATGAGCATTTTTTATATCGTGCGTGACTTGCAAGGGTATTTGTTATTCAAGTGCTTAAATGTGAATGTCATAGATAACTAAGTAATGTAATAATCAAACACAATTCTGACTTGAGCACTTTTTGAAGGCATTTGCATGTTTTGGCTTATGACACAAGCTTAAAAATATGCTTATGTAATATTTATGCTTCAAAAAATATTTAAATCTATAAATGTGTTTTTAGCGTGTCTTCTGCGTCAGATTGGTTAAAGATAATTTAATAATAGTTATTATATATGTGACATCCAATTCAGAAAATCACAGACCATCCCATGGTATATTTCATTACAGTCCGCTCGAAGATAACTATATATATATATATACGAACATGATCATCTCTCGATTTAATGAGAAACACGTGCCTTTCACTTGAAAGGAACGCACACGGTGATCTTAAAATAATGACACTGTCAAGATAATATTTTACTCTTATTTGTAAATAATAATAATAATATTCTTATTCAAATATAATAATATTTTTTCGCGTTATATTAAAAATAGGTACTGCTTATTGCTATAGTTTTGACAAAATATTGATCTTTAATTGATTTTTTTGCGTCGTTATTATACATTTAAAATAATTTATGAAAGTGATGATTCACTTTCTTTGTGGAATAGGTAGAAAGCATAAATTATAAACTTTTAAATGTCATGGGCGTATTTATACATAAAACTTTCCGCGTCACGCCGAGTCTCAAGCGTCACTGCACGTATTTTTCAAACTTGCAGAGACGGGATCATAAGGATTTTAATTGTCATATATTTGAAACCATTCTGCTGTTCGTAGACGACGATTGGCTGTTTTTTATGTCTTATTTTCATGTTAACAGTAGTAAAATGAAAATATTGGATTGACTGTGTGTAGATAGATAAGATCTTTTGTGCAAATTAAGGACCTATCATCACAACTTTTGTTTATAATATGTGAATTCTCAGATTCGACGGACAATCAGACAGACATCAAGATTCTAAGATAAAAGATGGACTCAATATACTTTATAATATTATAACCATTCTCACCAAATCATGGTACCATTCGTTGTCTTTGGGATATGAAATTTTCCATAAATAATTATCTAGAAAACATAGAATGAAGCGATATTATATTATTTATCGCCAAGACTGCGCGATCCTCTCTTCCCCCTTCCCAAGATCGTGGTCTACCTCGCCCCTCTGTGTGATGGAAGGGGTTGGATGGGGCGGCGGGGGGTAGCACAAGATTCGTGCTACCCCCCGGAGGGGTCCAAAATGGCCAACGGCGAACAGGGTGCGTCTGACATTGAAGAAGTGCCAATAACAGCCGAATAAATGGGGGTTCGCATAACCGTAGAACGAGGGCGGAATATTCCCGGCTGTAATATATATCGGGGACTTGGGGGTGGTGGACTGAAGGTGTTTTATGGGATTTATTGGCAAAGAAAAAAAACTTTAAATTAATTCCTTTTCGTCCTTAATTAGTGGCATCGGAGATGCTAAAAGATGAGTAATGAGGAGGTCAAATTAAGTGAACTCAAAGATTTCCACGGGACAAACGGCCGGTCGCACGACGCGTGAATGTAGGTAAATGTACAACGATAATAATTCTTTGACATCAAACATAATAACTTCGTTGTCTGTCCGTCTGTCCGTCCGTCTGTCTGTCTGTTCATCCGTAACTTATATATATCTATCTTAAATATCTCTTAATATTTATTTTTCTCTTTCTCCAGTCTTTCTTCATTTAAAGTAAATTCCACGCAGTAGATGCAATGTTGACAAAATAATTAACTTCTTCGATAGCTTGTTGAACAAGTTTATAATAAACGTTCGTGATATAGAAGTGCTTGCTACTAATAATATATATAAAATATCATTTAGTCATACTGCTGATACACGTATTTGTATTGAGTCTAGAGGTAAAAGTACACATTGTACAATACTAGTAGGTTCATAACGTAAATTTCAAGTACTACCAATTCTTCCGCCCAACTGGTATATCAACGTTATGTAGATTTAACATTTTAAAAAATCCTTAATATTATTTTAGATATAATCATAATGCGTTGTATTTAGTAATAAAAATAAAGAAATAATAAACGCAAAGAACAAATCATAAAATTCTGCAGGAATACATGTCAGCGAATAAAAATGAACATAGAAAGTGGGAGATATTTCTGAAAGTCTGGGAATGCCATTATCCAGCAGTAAATAGATAGTTTTTATAATTATCCAATGTGATTCAGAAATGAATAAAATCAATACGTTTTCAATTACTAATACTAATACATCATACGTACCTATCTACACAAAACGTAAATAATTGTTTAATTATAAATAAACTTAACTTGAAAACAAAATTTTACCAGAAAAAGAAGGGACCAGCACACAAGTATAAGGATGTTCTTCGAAATATTTATTCGAACAGAAATGGGAGAAGTAGCTAAAGAGTCACGTAAAACCAGTTAAAGAAAAGGCCCATCGTCCTGTCTGAACAACAATGGCTGCAAAACTTTCCCCAACCTTTCCCCGGTAATGGCGGACCCGGAGAAAAAATGGCGCTAATCATTTTCGATTGAAATTCTGCGCAGAGAAGTTCCAAGTTCCCTCTCGCTCTCCCCGCCCCACCCCCCCAACCCTCGCCCGCCGGCAGTCCGAAATGTAAATGAGAAGAGAGGCTATCGGCCTTAAAAAGGGTTCGTAATGAAAACTAATTACAAAAGTTCTATTAGTGCAAAATGTTTATGCCCGAGTTCAAACAATGCATATTAACTATGTAAGAAATTGTTTTTATGAAAATGGAAATTCTCAGCGATGGTGATTTTGAAATAGGCAACTGGCGGGTAGGTGCCCACTGAAACCGCAGTATTTAATTATAATTTTGTGGAAAATTAAATTTTTACTTACTCATTGTATTTTACACAATTAACAGTCTCATTATCCATCGTATTTATGAATTAACAATGTGAAAGTTATTTGGAACATTGTGGTTCAATTGCACGTTTTTTGGAATATGTGATAAATATATAATAATATTATATCTTTATAGACAAACTAGCTATGCCCGCTTAACCTTAATATATAGATATATGTCGTTGTGGACTTTTTTATAAAACTTTGTAAGTTGTACAACTTCTTCATACAAAGTATTTAAATATCTCTTACATTTAAGGCAGCGTTCGTAAAAAACCCATCGCTCGACCATTTTTTCGAAGACTTTAGTTGTAAAATAGGTCTCCACGAAAAGCATTTTTATTTTAACGAGATAATATAAAGCTTATGTCCATTTTGAAAGTTTACTCTAAATATTGGTGAAAGAGTTTTTGAAATCGGATCGGTAGTTTCGGAGATTACCTCCAACATTCAAACTTAAAAATTTACAAAATTTACCTCTGTATATATTAGTATAGATTAATTATTTTAGCACAAACCCATTAGATAAATAACAGCAATCAGAACTAAGTACAAAATAAAAAAAGGATGTTACGTGGAATACATTTAAATGTCCTTTCGACGGTTTATTCATTCAAATGTTAAGATTAAACCTAATTAAGTTAAACAGATCATTACGCCTGGTTAATCGGGTTGGAACCCTAATGTTGATTGCACAAAGTAATTTGGGGTTATCCAGGTTAAATATCAAAGCGTTATGTATAATATCACGTTACTAATTTCAAGCCTATTACTTAAATATACTATATTGTTTACTGTATATTATTGTACATTTACCTACCCAAAACTACATACATCTTAAAATCATAAAATAAAAACTATATCTTTTAAAATTATTATATATTTTATTTACTCCAAAACAATATATTGTCAATTTTATTTGAAATTTATCAACCAAAGGTTTTCTTTATGAATTTTTGATAATTTTACACATTTTGCGCACCTTCTTTATCAGAAAAAATTATGAACTCTCCTGGTTTGCGGAAAAAATTTTCTTATTGAAGAAAGTCTGTCAATTTTTTTCTTGTTAATCTTTTTTTCCTTGTGGATAAGCTGAGGTCAAAGGCAGGATCAGTCTTGGAGGTTGGAATTGTGCATTAAGATATTTTGCTTAAACCATACTTGCAGGATTTTCTTTTAGCAATAATTTATTCTCTTTTCTTACATTTCGGCCCATCGCATCGTCTCAATTGAAAATACATACTTTTTATAATAAGTGGGCAACCACATTTTTATAATCGAATATTATGTCCTTGGAAGAAAGAATGATCACCAAAAATGAATTTTTCGTAATGAACTTAGTATCAACTGGGTATAAACTTTTATGGTGTATATTCTATCATTAATACGTTTTATTTTCCTTCTCGTGATAGCAAATTATCTATTGCAGTGCAGATATAAATGCCCCCGTACAGGAGAATACTGCTTAAAGTTTGAAACAGATTGAACGACAATTAATTTGAATAGACTTGTGCAGTTTTTTTAACATAGCTTATGTGGTTAGGTTAGGTTAGGTTAGGTTAGGTTTGAAAAAAGAATTGTTTTTGTTGGCGTGGTAAAACAAAGCAGGTAGGTAGATGACATCTATTTAAAAAAATATATCAAAAATATTTATTCTATGACATGAAATCAACCGAACACAGAAACGTGAGGTAGTTTTAGCTATAAATAGTCTCCTCAAAGGCTGTTTTCATTTATATTTGAACGACGTTATCACAAAACTACCACTGGGGGAACAAAATGGTGCTAACGATTCAAACCATTTCATATCATACTTTTCTGTTACAAGGAATTAGTATAGGCCTATCAAGTTACACCCTGATGCGCTGTTACAATACGCAATTTAGCTACCACTCCCTCAGGAGCCTTTATGGGACTTTGTCCATTCCGTCCGATAAGGGAAGCGGAGGGTAGGAGGGAAATAGAGAAATAGACCTACAATAGAACGAGCCATCGCTGTATAAAAGAAACCTGTTTTATCATCTTTAAATAGAAAGGAAATATCATAACAATATCGTTCGCTCTCCCCTTTACGTTAAAACTCCCCGTAAAGTCAGATCGGCAGGAATTTTGGGGACTTTTCAGCTGGCATAACAACTTTGTATTACGGATTGTTGGTTTTTAGAGTCCTGTGACACCTCGCATTGTTGGTGGGAAAAAGGACCGAGTAGGTGAATAATGAATCACTTTTAAGTTATTCACCGCAGCTATATTTATTTACACGGGAATATAATATATATGTACCTGTATTGAAAGTTTGTTGTGAGTGTGTTCGTTACTTCATACATATATAAAATTCAAATATACTTTTGTGTAAGTTTTGTGTGCGAAGAAAATTTTTAAAGAGAATTTATATATATACATACATTGGACTGAAATGTCCATTTTCATTGAAACATAATTATTATATTTTAAATAGGAAATTTTGAAAATTGTCTAAACTATGTCATATGCATTCGCTCCAGGGTGGATTTTAACTACTCGTACTAAGGTTTTTGTGTGTAGTACAGTAAATGTGACAAAATAATTAAAAATCTCTAATAAATAAAGAAATAATATGAACAAACTATTTAATAAAAAAAATATGTTTTTTTCATTAACCATATTAATTTTAAGTGGATGAATGTGAATAAATTGTTTATTTTAATTTTTGTTATATTTTTAAATATTTGAAAGCTTTTTCTTCAATTGTGAAGCGTAAATTTGACACAATTCCATTGGTTGTGATAAAATCAATAAAAGGCTAGAAATGTTTAGTCAATAATTCCAACGAAGTATGCAGGAATAAAATAACCATCTCTAAAAGCCTTCATGCACACCGAAACTCGGGATGCAGGCAGAGGAAAGAAAATTTCTTCAAGAACTACCCCAAACAGACGAATCTACCCTTATTTTTCCTTCACATAGTCTTGAAATCGGAATAAATTCAAGCTGCAGTATCCAAAAGCTATTTGCAACTTCGTGTAAAAAAGTAGTTTCATCAGTTAGCCGCGTTATAAAAATGCGTCGAGAAAAAATACCTTTTCAGAATGTGCCGATTGCTTGCAACTAGAACTGAATCTTCAGGATCTCAGCATCGCGGATTCTCCCCATTTTATCAGTAATGTATGTATATTGCCTCTGTGGGTGTGAAAACACCCCTTTACAAGAATGGACGACCATCCCCGGAGCTCTGATAGTAAGTCTCAATGAAGATAAACTGCCAGAATGGCACCAGCGCTGGGGGTATTAGAGCCTAGATTTCCGCGCTGCTGAGGGGCGATCCGACGCGTCGCGATGTCGCAAATGGACGGGGAGAGTTGGCCAAAACGCCGATAGCGCCATTTGAGACCATCCAGTGTAGTCAAAATAATATGCGACAAGCATGATCATAAATTGTACCGCAAATTTGCAATCGCGACACCCGGGGCAGCCGGGCTTAATGTGTTAGGAGGGGGAACCGGAAAAATAGGGGAAAATGGTCAAAATATGTTGTTTTTCAAACATAATCTTGATCTTCATTCAATTTATTATAAAATGCATGATTTTTATGCATTTTTTCTGTCTGTTGCGTAAGGAAAATGTAGACACTCTAAAATTACAAATTTTTGACATTATAGTGTCGGGGTCAGTTGATTTATTTTACGGTTCATTTTTCAGATAAGTAACATAACTACATTTTTAAATTATTAATCTAGAACTAACATATCTAGATATCACTAATAAAATAATAAGATATAAAAAGTTATTAAAATTACTTATAGGTAGTTAAGCTCATAATAAAGGATAAGATAAGGTCATAATAAAGGATAAAATAAGGTCATTGGTCATCCCCAAACTCGATGGTTTAATAACATATTAAAAAAAAAATAGTAATTTATAGCGTAAGGATTGTATCCAACAGTTAACTGACGTGTTATGAAAAAAAAAATATAATTACTTTATTAGTTCAGTGAATATTTCACTTTAAAAAATGATATAGATTGAGGTAGCGTAATCATTAAAAGTATTATCTCCAGCCATTTTGTATCTACGGATGGATGAAGCCTTTCTCAAGTGTCTGTCTATTATCTATTATTATTTGCAGCCACTTAGTGTTATTTGCTGATTTCGTCAGTCCAGCATGCTTAAGGGCAGTTTATTGACTTTTTGATACTTCTAAGTATCTACTGGATAACTGCATTCTTCCAGCAATTGCCCAATGCATTTCCAGTTCATGTTTTTTCGCGTTTAATTATACCAGCTACTTTTGTATTTACTCTCTTATGCACACGCTTTTTTCCTGTTTGTCTCATTTTAAGTATTATATTAAATATTATTATGTTCGCTGCGGGGTTCAAGGACGTACTGATTATTTCTTGCACGGCCGCAGATTTTATGCACGGCTTGGAGGTGTGTTGCTTCCTTCTACGCTAGGAATCGTTAGTGTACTATTGATGCAATATGAATTGACGGTATCTTCGGGCTTCAGCGAAACGTCAAGAAACGAATTGTATAAATAATATATAATCGGTTCGTATAAAATATTGTTCCAATACCAAAACATATCAAACGACCACTATGTAATCTATAAACCTTAAATCTTTAATAGAAAGTTGATTTATTATTAATTTATCTTAAAAAGTGTATTGTTCAAAAGTTTGTTAATCTGGAACTCATTTTTAAATTGTATTTATTGATTTGCGATAATCTTTATTTTATTTTGAATATCATTGACAATTAATTTTATCATAAAGACATTATTGTTTGCATTGTGTAATTATATAATTTTCAAAATTTTCATAAAATATTTATAGTTTGCACTCTGATGTCACTCTAGGACCATATTCTATTAGGGTCGACAATGACCTGTTGACGGCCTGTTCGTTAAAAGATATAAATATTTAAAAATATATATTAAAAATTAAAAATTAAAAGCTAGAGAGTATGGAAGTGAACGAGTCATCCTCTTCTATTGTCTGTGAAATTAATTATGGTAGCATTACCGAGCTACTCAAGTCGTTTTGTCTGTCTTAATCATCTCCCTAGGTCGCTCTCCCATTAGGGCGCACCGGTATCTGGACGATTATCTAACACCTTAGCGTTTACCTAATTCCGTGGAGTTTACTTACGCGAAATAATTGACGTTTCATCGAAGCGGCTTCTCTTTCACTCGGACCGAATGGCCGCGGCGCTTGCGAGAGCAGGAAGGAAGCTATAAACGTGGGTGTTTAGAGCCACAGCGGCATGAAATTGCAACTTAAAGCAACACGGAATGGCGATAAAGTTATATGGAATTACTCCTTTACGCATGTTTATGCAGCATTAAAACATGTCCGTGTTTCGGCTTAGACAGTGGTGGTCAAACCACATCACACATGTCAAAATGGTTTATTTTGACTTTAGACATTATTATTTTTTAACAAACGGACCTTCAACAGATCATTAATGACCTTAATAGATAGTCCTAGATTGCATTAAAGTACAAAGTATGAATATTTTGTTCACACTTGAAAATAATATAGTTACACAATACACTTATTATGATTATTTAATAATTAATAATTAATAAATGCTGAAATTACACGGAATTTTCTCATTTAAAAAATATTGTTTTTTTATTTATAATAAATTATTTATTATTAATATTTTTTATTTATTTATTGAGATTATTTTACTTAAGTAAAATGAGGTATTTGAATTAGATGAAATTATTAAATTGTTTCAGTAATGATTTTACCTGCTACCCCTCTAAAAAAATAGAACTACCCGTGGTTAGAGATTTACTACAATTAACACTATTTGACATGTTCCGTTATAGTAATTCATGATGTGAATGCCCATTAATTCTTACACAAGCACTACATTCCCTAATATAGTGATGCGATTGCCTATGTGTTAACCCTTAACTCTTTGCTCGAAAATATGTCCACATTCTATAAGTTGCTTCGAAAGATGATACTAAAAGAGAAAAATTGAAAAAAGGAGGTATCACAGTCCATCACAGTATGTAGCGGCCCTCTTAGCCCGGTAAAGTGATTTTTTAAATATATTTTTTTTAATTTTACGCTTCAATAGCTTGAAGGTATCACATAGATTAATTGTGACCTCATCGGGAATCGAACTCGGAACCTTCGGTGTGGGAAGCCCACTGAATGTTTTGTGATGTGCTTCGCTTCTGTAATTGGGACTCTTGGCCTGTTTAAGCGTAAAATAAAAAAAATATATTTAAAAAAACACAACTAAATCGATTTAAGCTCTTTGCCAGCAATATAAAGTTCCGTATTCGAGTTTTGGTGATAACTTCATTTGTGCGCAATTTTGATTTTCCCCTTCTTTCATAACTTTCAGTATTGCTTGAAAAATTAATTAACGAATGACATTTAAAAAGTTAATTCATATTTAAACGTAAGCGACAAATTACAAAAATATTCGGAGTATACAATTAAACAGGTAGAGTCGAGCTTTTTTAATGTCATTTCAAGTATCGTTGCTGTAGTAAAAAATCTTCCTGTCAATTTGGAAGACAATTCAGGCATAAAACACGCCGTAAAGATATGTTGGACACCTATCCGGCATGTTTATTGCTGTAGCCAATCAAGTGCATATTTTCCAGGAAAATGTCGTCAACCGCCAGGGGCGTATTCGGGGGCCGCGTCGCTGCGCGCAGGTGCACCGCGCTCCAAAATTAATAAATTGTAAAATATTGATTAAACATGGGACATGAAGGGTAATATTCCACCCCTGGTGAGGAAGCATCTACCCTTGCCTTCTAACACCTGGGATCCGCATAATGCACTCGTGCGTTTGTACTTACTGGCATGTAGCTGGCTTGCTTGTGAGATAAGTAATCAGAAATAATGTACTACAAGTTGTTTACCAAGATATCATATAAGAGTAAGTATACATCTTACGGACATTTTATGTATTAATTATTTATAAAGTTTTTTTAAAATTTTTAAGTTAGGTAGTTGCAAAATTACCAATTGAGACAAAAATTTAATATAATCCGCATCCTTGCTGTCACGCGTAAAAATGTAATTCAAAAATATTATTCATTCCCATATAGCTATCGAAAGATTTCTATTATCATACTTCTTAATAATCTTCTTAACTTATAAATTCATCCGTACCTAATCAGTATGTAATGATATCATCATCATAAATAATTTTTATTGATTTTTATGACACGTAAAACATTGAACCAGCGTCATGTTTCTTTTGTAAAATAAGAATGCAATTAATTTATGTTTATAAAAAAATCTTGTGAACTATGTGTTAAGAATATGACATACATAAAACGAACAAAGGTATAACAATTACATCGCCTTAACACCGCGTCAAAACCTTTTTTGGATCGTCATTATAAATTTTTATGAGGTGTTCAGTATTATAAAGTTCATATTAATTACTAAAATCTCTCAATCAGTAAATAAACAATTTATTACTGTCTCCATAATTAAACAAAAATAACAACACAATTTCAACAATGATTAATTGATTGATGTGTGTTTATATGGCCTTGTAGTTTGGCACCCATGCACATAAAATACTTTAGTGAGATAATTTTATTTGAAATTCGCCCTGTCACTGTTTCATCGTATCCTAATAAATAATCAGCTGTGACTTCACAATCCGCCCACGGAGGCGCGTCCTTACGAAGATATTAAAAAACCTCCCTCCAAGCTTGCATCTCCCGCAGAGGGTGAAATATATAATAATTTATTATATATGCAGACGTAATTTAGATTGTCCGACGCAGCGGGCCTCGACCCCCGGCGAGGGGGTGGAATTTGCATTTTCCAGCGGGAAAGCCTTCCACAACAGCCGCGCGATGGGGCGTATGTTGGAAATTATTAGTTTACTAGATACATTTAGCAACCCAACGGGGTATCTGGGCGGGTGGCGCTGGGCGGCCGGGGGTGTTTAAATTATGTACAACCCCTCCCTGCCGCGTTCCTAACGAATTACTACACTCACCCCCTTGAAAATACATCTGTGCTTCCTCGGAGGATTTGTGGGCGATGCGGGATGAAAAATTTCGTAGCTCCGCCATTATTTATGAATTTCGTTGGCTTAGCACATTTTTGAAAAATTGCCGTCCCTTCTGCAGCTTTTGGGGGGTGGTTGTTTTCGATTTAATTCGCCTGCATCAGTAATTGAAGAGACAAAAATTATATGCGCACAGACGCATGCATTTTATGATGCGTCTTTCTCATTCCTGTGCAGATTAACGCAAACCTTTTCAAATTAATTTAGCATAAATTCAATACATTCTACATTATATATTACATAAGAGGGCATTAAAACATATTAATTTCAGTTAACTAACTAACTAACCATCACGCCGTTTCTCCGCAGGGGTAGGCAGATAGGATTGAACGCCATACTCTTCTATCCTGGCAGGCCACTTTTGCTTCGGCATCTTGCATTCGGCATTAAAAAAACATCTTCTCATACAAGTTCTACGGTTGTTGCGGCTTTTAACAGGGCCATCCTCAAATACTTGTAGTAGCTGATCGTGCCAGGTTCAGTTATTCAGCGCTAAAATAAACTTATCTTAAATACTCTAATACCTTATCCATCGTACATATCAAAAAGATTAATCATTAATTAAGATAATCAAATAGATTATAACAACTACAAAAATAATTTTATATATTGTGCATACATTTTCGTACAAGATATATAACTTGATATAGGTATCTATGTTTTAAGTAAATTTATCTAAATATAAGATTTCACGATTTTCTAACGGTATATGTAAAGGTATATAAATAAATAAATAAAGTAATTAATAGCAAGATAATAATTTTCCTCATTATGTGTAGAAATTTCTCTATCATTAATTAGTTCTGTCATCTGTCAGCAGCTAATGATACAATTACGGGGCAACTTATCTAGTTGTGAGTCAGGACTGGTCCTCAACTAATACTTACATTCTTAAGGCTCCATAAAAATGAACTGGAGCCTGACCGCTACCTTTAATTACCGAGGCGGAACCTTAAGAAGACATTCTAACTTTTTATCCCACTATCTCTCGACCAATAGATCAGGTAGAGAGAAACGTGTTTGGTTACTATTCAACACTCGTAAACGTTTTATAGTCTAATCTCCAATTTCATTGGTTGAATTGATATAAATTTATTTTAATTCTAATGCGTTTCAAAAATAAACATTCGATTGACTTATGTACATCTGAAATGCAATAGACTACCTATGTGAAATGTATCACCCATAAAATAAATTGCCGATGTTAGAAATTTTTTATTGAGCAATTAAATACCACAATGCGTCAATAGCAGTAATGATTGAAATTTTCGTGATCAGAAACTCCATTCTGGATTTGAATCGAAAAACCGTTTGACTACAAATGGGGTATTTGCATACGATAACGACTGGATTAAGATAAAATGTTCTTTGATCTAAATTAAGCAATAAAATCTACCATTCCCGAGACTTTTATCATTATTATCTGCTTGCGTTCCTGCTTATTTGGTATTGTGTGTAACAAGGAACTTTACAGTGCTTTCGAGCACGCTTTCAATCACAAATAAATAATTATTTTATCACTCGTATTAATATTAATTATTGCTCATCGTACGACGGGTTAAATATATATTCTGTGGTGTAAATTTGCAATTAGTTGGCGAGGATTATTCGCATTTAGCGTCAAAACCAACCTAATTATCAAATATTGTTGATGTATTCTCATATAAAATTGGGAACATCATAATAAATGGGAAGAAATAAATTTATTCAACTGATATTTAATGCACAAAATATTTTTATTTATGTCGTGATTAAATATGCATAAATACGATTAAAAATCATTCACAAAATGGAAAATAATATCCTCCCCCCATTAATTTCCCACAATATCCCCATCCTCATATATTTTGTTTCTGGCGTAAATTCATATTTTGGAAACAAACCATTCTTTTGATGTGATTGAAATGATATAAAAGAAAACATGACTTTTGATATGAAATTTTACGTACAAATAACATCGGATTACAGTTAGTTAGTTTAGTAAAGATGTTCATAGTAAATTAAATACCTATTATAAATAACCAAATCTTTTTTGCAAATATTTAACCTATAAATTTGTTTTTATATTAGTTCATAATAAGTTTAATTAGTTATACTCCCATTTTTTTGTTAATGTCTTCTCTCTGTCTCTCTCTCTCTCTCTCTCTCTCTCTCTCTCTAATATATATATATATATATTTATATATATATATATATGTAAGTATGTATCTTGATGATGGTACCACCAGCCCCAAAACATGTTGATAATTCAATAAATAGTGGTTTTATACAAAGTTTTTTCTTTTCATTAAAATTATTATTTTATTAGTTCATAATAAGTTTTACTTAGTTATACCCCCATTTTTTTTTTGTTAATGTCTTCTCTCTCTCTTTCTCTCTCTATATATATATACGTATAAGTATGTATCCTGATGATGGTACCACCAGCCCCAAAACATGTTGATAATTCAATAAATAGTGGTTTTATACAAAGTTTTTTCTTTTCATTAAAATTATTATTTTATTAACCAATATGAGGCATTTCAGAGTTATCCCGTGTATCTCACTACTGTCGTTAAACCTCTTCAGGCTTTCATGAGGAGAAAAATCTAATCTACAGTATTTTAGGGGTGAGATATTGAGCCAAGTTGCCGATGCTCTCGTCCATGAATTATAAATTGTAGTAAAATATCGCGCGGAATTTGCATGCAAACTGTGCCAGTTTTTAACAAGGTTTTCAAACTTGCACGAAACAACGTAACAAGAAGAATGAAAAGTTAACTAGACTCCTAACCTGGTCGTTAAGAAGATCATGAAGCTGTATAAATATAGATGTTCGCTTAATCCTGCACCCGTCCTCGGGGCAGTAAACCAAGGAGCAGACTCTTGCTTTTTTGAGTTCCTTCGACGGTGTTTACGACCGCCGTAAAAATAATACTTTTCGCAATAGTTTCTCATGAACGCAACTTCTTCACAAATTCAAGGAATTTTCTCGCTTATTAAAATTCATATTTTTATCCAAACCATCGTGAATTGTAAAGTTGCACCATTACAAACCTGACAGCGCACACACACACACACACTCACACAAACACACATACTACTTACGTACTTGCAATACACTCATTTAATTAAATCTTAAGAATTTTATGGTCTCTCTTTTATTGTTGTGAATCCCACATTCTAAGTGTTAACATGGAACACCCAAACGTATAAATGAGATATTTACGATGTTAATGGTTTGTCATATTTTTTTTGAAAATAGCTAAAATACGAGCAATAATATGTTTACACAAAAAAAATCGAGCCAAATGCAAATCCAGGAGAATCACTGTCATCGTTGTTTCAATACTATATGTTGATTATGTTAATTATTTCCATGAATATTATAGGTATATAAGCAACATTTGGAAGTCACATTTATTAAGTCATTAATACAAACCATGAACTGTTAAAAAAATACAGTTATTAAAAAGAATTGCGGTTTTTAGTGACTGCGCTGTCGTTGATAAAGAATCACCTGTAGCTGCTCTTGTAATATTATCGTCATGACTTATCATCTATTACAAAAATATACAAATATACTATATATATATAAATCGAAAAAAAATAGAATATCACCTCTGTATGAGAGTAGCTTATTGGTGCAATGATAATTTCACTCGCCTAGTGATCCAGTGGTCGGTGGTTTGATCCCCATTCTAGAATACCAGCAAGTTAGTCCGATTTTCATAGCACAAGCTTTTAGCTTTTGTATTCATGTATTCCTGTTCGCATCTCTATTTAAATAAAAAAATCTCATCGTTAAGGCTGCGCGTGATGCGTATCCAAAATTTCTAAAGATGCACTCATTAATTTCATCTTAACACCGAAAATATTTGGAGCATTCAAAAAAAAAATATGAGGTATTCACTGATATATTTCAATCATGCAATCTAGCTGTTAATCGCTAGTATTCAATGGCAATATAAGGCCCAGCAGGTGGCAATATCGTGGTCGCCATGCGACCACCATCAGAATCTTTGGGATTGATAAAACCGTAAACACAGTAATATATTGAACAATTAACACAGTAATATATTGAACAGGGAATCACAGCGACTACACATTTTTAAGAAACTTTACATACTTTGTTATAAAAATCCGAATAAATTATGAAACATATGAATTTAAGTAGCAGACTTAAAAAAACTCGCGTTACATCTGAAAAAAACATATTTATTTATATAACAATGTATTTTCTTTTATATCATGATGACACAGTATTAATTTGATACAGATTACCCATAAAAATCATCACCTCTCTATGAAGCCATTGACTATCACATAAAAAAGATACAACATCCTGATGTTCTTTTATCGCGTCGAGTCCTTCCTATTGTTGTCGATAAAAGAAACAACAATTTAACGTTCCAACGACTCGTATAAAAGCTAATATTTATTTTTGCACGGGCAAGAGTGCGTACGTACGTAGCTACGATTCTTTTAGAAAATCGGTTTTAGATTGTGATAATTCAAATGTTCCTTGCATCTGCAATAAATGTCACTTATTTGAATAATCCCAATTACTTTTACGACCCTTTTTACGATTGGTCGCCCGAAGGATTTTTACGACGGGATTTCGTTGCACCCGGCTACTGAGTAAGCCGCATTATTGTTCACAGTTTAACTCCCTTTCAGAACTTTGCACGTGGGATTCCAAGATTTCGGGAGGCTCATGTTTGCTTAACCGTTTATTTATTGTGGCAAATCATTGTTCTTTTTTTAATCGAATGCTGAGTTGACACGAAGGCGCGTTTGGTATGTATTTTTTTTATTTACACTGAAAATATTTTTTATTTACATTTATAAAATAAATAAAACAGTAATAGGTATAATCCCTGAAAAATAATAGTGCTTTTAAACGTTAATTATTTGGTATGAATAAAACTTTTAAAATAATAAATTATTTTAACCCTAGATAACTAAACATATTTTAAAGTTACATTGTAACTAAATATTTTTTGATAGACTAAAGAAATTAAATTTCAATATTGTTTTAATTATTAGTAAAAAATTTGGCTTACATTAGACTTGTAGTTATGAAAACTATCCTCAGGCTAACTAAAGTAATTCTTTGCAATCATTTCAAATTTAAACACTGCAAACTGCCTTGGTTGCACAAGCAAAGTTGTTGTAATTCATACATAGAGTGGAAATGCTGATGGTGATCAGTGCCTCTAACTTTTTGGTGATTTTAGCAATGATCCTCGAATACGTCGGTTAGTTTTCGATATTCGTAACACTTGGCGTCTCATTATTAGAAAAAAGTTCGTTTTGAGTGGTTTATTTACTCAAAATGGTCACTAATAAACACGGTAGATCTCAGGAACTAAATAGCGTGCATACGCGATGAGTATGGGTCACTAATTTTCTCACTTACTGAAGGTACTGAGCGAGGTAGGGTGGAGTTGCACCGGGAACATAGGTACTCAAACACCGAATACGTCGGATGTATTAAATCTGCGAAACTTAATGTTTAGTGATCTAGGTTTAAAATAAATATAATGAAAGTAAAAATCTCTTACAATTGTTGATTAATAAATAAGAAATATGTACGTGTTAGAAAAAAAACAAACAGTTGAAAATTACATTGATTTGATCACATAATATATAAAAGTATTTCTTTACCGTGAAATTTTTGTTATCACTGATATAATAATATTAAGGTTTATGAATCGTCGTGTTTACTTTGTTTGTCTTGATTTATTTGCTATTTTAACATAATTCTAGGCCTCAGAAAAAAATAGTCTGTTCATGGATTATCCGACACGTCTTCTCTTTTTTAATAAAAGTATAATAATATATTGAGTAGCTTGTTGGTCTTGTGGTTAGGATACTTGCCTCTTGATCCAAAGGTCGCGGGTTCATAGCACAAGCGTTTAGCTTAGTTTGAAAATAGTAAGAATATTGATGTGACACGTATTCCGTGTTCGCATCTCTATTTATTTAAAAAAATATATATTGTATCGAATCAAAACAAAAGTTTCATTGTAGGTATATGAAAAGAGGTTTCCCAAAATATTTAAAATTATACATAGACAGTATTCATGAATAAACATATAAATATTAAACATATGCTTTATTTAAAAATAAATATAAACATAATATTATACTATTTTTTTTTTCGGCTAATACCATCCTGAAGTTATATCAATCATATCAATATCATCAAACAGTTACAATTAAGATTCCTAAAACTTATGGTAGATAATAGAACCAAATGTATGTACAAGGATGATTATAATAAATTATTCAAAGTATGCAAAATATTACCAATTGACCAAAAAGTAAAATATAATATAATACTAGAAGAAATAATAAATAATATTAATATACACACTGACACGCACCATAACTATGCAACCAGATCGACAGGACGAACAATGAGAATACCAATCACTAACAACGTGTAAGGGGAAAGGAAAAGAGAATATATTGTGCCAAGAATCTTTAATAAATTAGATAAAAAATTCTTTGAGATGATGCAAGACAAAAAAACTCCATTGGCTTCAAAAAAGTACAAGCTAAAAGAATATATATTAAAGCTATGTACCTAATCTTACATTAATTTATAATTACATATCATGTATCACTTGTAAAAAAATATGCAACACTCGATAATAACCTACTATCTTCATTATAAAATAAAAATTATTGTCAAATATTGAAGGCAACCATGCCGTAAAACTGCCGTGCAGTTTGGCATATGTTTAATGTAATAAATATTTAAAAAAAAAAATATATATATATATATATATATGTTTAATGCTAGTGATTTTATCAACTATACTTTTCGATTATTTAATAGTATAAACAGCTATTTATGGTAAAATTATTTAATTAAAAATTCCACGAAAATTTAAACTACAATGGCTTGAATAGTAGGTACTTTGGTATATAACTAAAGATAAACCTCAAATGAATTAATAATAAATAGATAACCTTTTACAAAATGACAAACAGTTCAACGTATTATCTGGAAACTATTGAACAGTCAATAAAGCATATATAATTGGTCATCAATATAATAATGTACCTTAATAATATTATGTTTTATTTGTTTAAGTATAATGTAGATTTTTATTAATTATAATATACATTTTATTATTTTAATAATAAATACAGAGTTGAATATTTTAGAAATAATGAACATTTGAGTTCGACATAATGAAGCTTACGAAGACCAAAATTAAGATGGAGTGACAACGTCCTCAAAGACATCTCTGCCTTGGAGCTTCGGAACGGAGAGAGCTGGCACTAAACGGAGATGAGTGTAGGAAGATTCTTGAGGAGGACAAGACCCACCAAGGATTGTAGTGCCAAGAGTGATGTTGATGAATGAACGTTTGAGCAAGAAAACAATGGTAAAGAAAAAATAATGGTTCGAAGCAATTGTTCAAAGTATCAGGAACCGAAGTCCGCGAAAGACCTGGCATGATCAGATGTCCTATTAAAAGCTTTATCAGCCGAGCATGTATGAAAAGATGTATGAAAGTGGACGTGGCAAGAGCGGTGTGCTATGATATAAGGGTGTGGCGTTGTATCCTCCCCGTCTTACCATGCCAGGAAATGACGTAGTTAATTTAATAACATTAAATTAAATTTTTAATAAATTTAAAAAATAAGATATTTAATCTCGTATTTATTTTAATTTTATTTATTTCTTAAGTAAATTAATATTACAGTTTGTATATTAACTAGTATTTAACACTTTCATTCTTAAATCTATTACTAATATACTATCCATAACAACCTACATATTTACATTTACATCTTATCTAATCTATGGTACAATCTATAATTAATAATACATCTTATGCTCTACAATTCTATACTATTTTTACAATAATTATAGAATTTGTTTTTGAATTCATTCATCTTATTTATGATCTTCATGTTTTCTGGCATATCATCGTATATTTTTACACCTCTGTATATAAGGCAATTCTGTGTATATACTTTTTTCTTATATGGTAATCTTATTCTATTCCTATTTCTTAATATTTCCTATTATGTAAAATGTAAAATATTTTAAATTTATTTTTCAAAAAATATCGTGTTCTAAATATTTCACAATTTTTTATTTTGTATATATCTAAATCTACAAAAGTATGACTAATGTGTTTGATAAGTGCTTTTGTAGTGATTTACAAACACTACAGTTTTCAATCTTTTTACATCAATGGTAATATATATTACATAGAATTCTTCATTGGCGTTGTCATAAAGTGATAATGCAGCAATGCGGGCAATCAAATGCGACTATAATGTTTTATGCGGAATTAAGTTACGCAATATCCACCATAAAAGCCTTGCAGTCAAAAACAAAGGTCATTTGACACTCACGATATCATTATCTCAATGAAACCATAAAAACAATTATGGCAACACTAAAATTCTTTAATACGAGACGGAACTGTCATCAAGATAAGAACAAAAAATTTATTTGCGTGTACAATGCCACATTAAACTAGCTCGCATTTCATAATTAATGGAAAAATGTGGATAAGTGTTCTCTGCGGTAGGTACCCGATAGCGGTATCATTTTCATTAGATATGTCTATCGGATTACATTTAGAACTCGACTAGGATGCAAATCAAAAACGTGCTGTGAGACTAAAGCGTGACATTTACATTTAAGATATATATTTTAATAATATTTTGAAAAAAAATCGAAATAAAATAAATATGTGCGGTATAAAAGTAAACGCAGCTTTATCAAAATAAAATGTTTTGAATGCGGTCACCACGGATTTCTAATTCAAAATGTTCTGAATTCTAAGATCATGTTTTCTGTAAATGTACAGGGTATGTTTCCTATAAAATCTCGAATTCAGTAGGTACATTATAAATCTGTAATCCCCGATGAATGCATTCCAATTTTTTTTGTATATTGCTCGGCCTTTGTTATTATACCCTACATATTTCGTAATATTCCTATCACAATTAATATTACACTAGCTGTAACCCGTCAAAAATGACGGTACTTTTACACGTCGGTTCCTAAAGAATAAATATTAATTTATTTATAAAAAAAAGAAAAAATAATAAAAGTTTTTATAACACAAGTTACGGACGTTACACGATATTATGGGTGCAGACAGATATATCTTAATATTGTGACATAAATATTTTATTTCGATGTTTTTTCCACAATATAAGTTTTGTTTACAATATTTACGTAAAAGTCACGCTTCAATGTTCTCACTGCACGCGCCAGCTGCAAATAATCGTAAAATAATATAGAAACAGAGTTAAATATTGCATCTTATGACTGCTGTGTTTGTAAAAAATTAATAAATTTATAATTAAATTTAAATTAATTAATTTTCAAAATATTATACCATTCCAATAATTTTCTCGTAGAAATGATACGGATTTGTTTCTGAAATGTATTTCACTCACGTGGAAAACATGAGTAGTAAAATTATACCTCAATGATTTTTTTTTTTACTTGGTTCGTAAACAAAAATGATAGGAAGTTGTAAATTAAGAAAATAATTTAGATGAATCAAATTTACCTAATGCTATATAGAAAAAATCTAAATAAAATATAGGTACTAGTTGTATTAAAGATATTTCAAATTTAATTTTAAAATAATGGATAGACTTATTCTGGCATCATCTAGCATGAGTTATGTAGAGACTTTTTGGTAATCATTGTTATATTAGGTTAACAGTTATTTGAAAATAAAATAATACAATTTACAAAAGAGCTTTTAATTTAATTCAAAAATTTCATTTTTTTCATAATCATTTTTTGGGCCGTATTGCGGTGGCAACCAAATATTTTTTCGATATTTATATTTCCTGTATAGGTACGTTTCCATTTGATTCATATTATTTATTTAAATTGATTGTATTATTACAACGAACAACTCATTTTTTAAAGGATCAGGGTGCACGATTTTAGTATAAACTATGATTTTGTTTACTGATATGTTGAAACCGCAAGCTTTTCAGCTTCAACGCGTCGCAAAGTAGAATGATCATTGGATCAACAAAATAAAATATTTTGTGAATCATAATGTGATACCGTCCATGCTCCCATTTGGGATTCCGCGTTATGATGATTGAGTGCTTCGGCGTCAGCAGCGTTTGTTTCAGTATTAAAATTTTAATTTGGACTAATTGGATTTCGCTCGTTAATTCCAATCCAATCTGCAGTAGCAGACAAATGTGGCGTGCCACGTGCGATTGCATCCTCCAAATTGGACTTTACGGCTCAATCCATGCTGCATAATATCCCCGGTACACCCAGCACACCTATGTACCTATCTGCCCCGTACCAATCAGGATAGGTGCATTCAATGTGTTTGTGTTATTTTGCGCTTCATGTACCTAAAGCATTAACGCTTAAATATGTGTGTATTTACTTACACATACCTATTCGTAATACAAAACTATTGTCCGGAGATATATCAAGAATCATTTTTTGGATTGCCTCCAACTCAGGTAATAATAGTTATTAGATTGAATAATTTACGTATGGAAAAAAAAATTGTATAAATTCATTTATTTTTAATGCCTCCAGAAGAGCAAAGTATATAAAGTTATTATCAAAAATATCTTAACAATTGTTCAATACTACAATTAACATTAGTTAACTTATGGTTGTATACTCTTCTATTGTCACAAATAACAATGTTTATGTATTGTATTTATAAAACTATTTTATGCATATAAATGGGCCGAAGTAGAAAAAAGATAATACAAAATAATTATAACAATTTCGTTGTCTTTCCCCGTTTCTTCGTGTAACGTCCGTAATTTCGTTCGAATTCACCGCTAACAAATTAAAAGGCCGGAAATGGGGCTTGAACCGTGGGCCAGCAAACCCGAACCGGCCGCTGAACGCATGTTGCTACCGTAAAAAGATACTATAAATATATAATAGGGCTTAGCAAAGACGCCAACCAATGTTCCGTTATTTTTGAGTGGTTACAGCTAGAAGATATATAAAAATTAAAAATACCGCTGTGTTACGAGACAAATGATGTATAATTAATTAATGAAGAGGTATGAATGAGTCGAGATAAGTAATAACAACTATAAAATGAAGGAAAGCTACGTCCTTCGGACAAATTCTCCGCAATGAGAAGAGCCAAGGCGCCTGGACGCCGACTGTTGGCGTCGGCTTTAACCATTTGAACATCTACATTTTGGCACACAAACTATGTAGTTACCTACCGAATAACCTAGAGATTCCAACAATGGAATAAAAACCTACTCTCTAACGGGTGACCATAGTATGAGAAACATATGTATATTTTGAAGGGAAATTCCGTGGATATGTATGTAGGCATTATATAATCCTACATACGCCTATAATTTCCGTACAGCTAATTACAACTAAAAAAACGAAGAAATGTTAAATACTCAGCATACGTACTCCATAATGAAAAATATGATCTTTTACAACTCATCAGTCCAAGATAAACCAGAAACAGACTGTTTTTTGCTACGTTACCCGAATAAGTGGTTAAATATTTAAAGTACCGATAATCTTATACATATCGCACAAAATAATATAGTGTACTGCAACGTGCTCCCTAATCTTCCATAGATAAAGCTTTTGCTTCTTTTGATAGTGAGTTTTTTTTTCATAAAAAAATGCTTTAGGAACTGGTGTTTTATCCTGAGAACGAAAGGATCTGGTATATTTAATAATACACCAGTGTTAGCCCTCATGTTTTTCTAGTAAAAATACAATAATACACAATATTAGGTCTGTCTCGCGACCGTCAACTCGAAAAGCTTGTAGAGACACACACACACACACAAACACACACACTCTCACACATCACATTACACTATATTTAAACATTAATTACTTTATGATGATGCTGCAGATGCTCATAATTGAGAGTAAATTGTAAAAGTGGCCCTAATAAAGGATCAGCGGCAGTTACAAGAATAGTACGCTCAAATAGTTGACAGCTATACGAAGACTTCCAAAGCATGCAGTTGTCCAGTATAAGTGCGAAATGCCCGTACACTAAAGAGACAATGCAAAACTCACCTTTGGATCCTCAGATTTGCCAGAAAACTCTGTACCCCTCTGGAATGGACTGTATGATGCGGATGCCATCTCCACCACGAAGATGTTCACTCTCAAGAATGACATATGAGATAGCGGCGCGTAAATATCGAAACAAACTGCGGTTTGATAACAGAAGCGGGCGGAGATCGTTCAATGACACATGTTTTTCGATGACAGACGACAGACGGCGGTCAATTTTGAACTGGCGAGTTTGCCTATCCCCCCATGCATAGGCGTTCGATATACATATTAGGTCCTTACATATGAAATTGACGTTTAGTATGGGAGGAACATAAAGCCGATTTTTTTTTATTATAATATATTTATTTAATCAAAGTATGTACCATTGCTATCTATGCACTTTTGCCATCTCATAGGTAGTTCATCGATCCCTTTACTAAAAAAACCATTCGGACGGGAATCAATAAAATCTTTGAAGGCTGTTTGGACTGCCCCATGGGAGTTGAATTTTTTCCTTTGCAAGAAGTTATCCAAATTTCGAAAAAAATGGTAATCTGTTGGGGCAAGGTCCGGAGAGTACGGTGGATGTCTTGGACATTCCAATTGCAACCACCTCTAATTTGGTAGCCGTCTGTTGTGCAGTGTGTGGTCTAGCGGTATCATGAAGCAGCAGTGGCCTAGAGCGATTAACCAGCCTCGGTTGTTTAGCAGCTATCTTTTCCATCATGGTTTGCAGTTGCTGACAATAGACATCTGCCGTAATCGTCTGGCCAGATTTAAGAAAGCTGTAGTGAACGACACCAGCACTATTCCACCAAACGATCACAAGTAACTTTTTTGGAGTCAATTTTCGCTTGGGGCATGGTTTGGCTGGTTTGGCAGGGTTCAGCCATTGCGATGAGCGCTTCTGATTATCGTACAGGATCCACTTTTCATCACGGGTAATGATTCGATTTAAAATCCCTTCATTATTGTGCCGGTTGAGTAATGCAACGCAGCAGTCAACGCGCGTTGTTGATTTGCTTCACTCAATTCGTGAGGTACCCACCATTCAAGCTTTTTCACCTTACCAATTTGCTTCAAGTGGATTAAAACAGTTTTATCACTAACATCGCAGCCTGCAGCTAACTCGGATGTGGTTTGCGATGGATCCGCTTCCATAATAGCCTTCAATTCTTCATTATCAACTTTGGTCTCCGGCCGTCCACGGGGCTTGTTCTGCAGGTCGAAATTTCCAGAACGAAAACGTTGGAACTAAAAACGCACTGTGTTTTCTTTTGCGGCACCGTCGCCATACACATCATTAATCCTTCGAGCCTTTTCTGCAGTACTGGTGCCACGGTGGAACTCGTACTCGTAAATAACGCGATATTTCAAGTTTTTCATTTTGTAAACTGAGTGACGCAAAGAAAAAAACAATTGAGGAAAAAACAAATGAATTATAATTTTCAAAACACAAATACATGAGTAAATAGCTGTATAAATTTGGATTTGGAATTCCTAACCAAAGAGAAGATATTTGAGATCAAATTTGCCAGTACGGCAAAACATCAATTTCATATGTAAGGACCTAATATTATAAAAATATATGGAAACTGGCGCGACGAATAGGTATATAGGTAAATTAAAAAAAAAACTAGAACAAAAATCTTTTATGTGACAAAATAAATTACTGTGCTATTATGACATTAAATATATACCTACTCATATTTTTGTAAAACATAATTACGTCGAGCTTTAAGCTCATTTTTAATTTATTCTTATCCTGTTATGTGCTCATTTCACAATTTTATAGAACAAAGTTTTATCTGCCAAACATTCGGCAAATGTTCTCGTTTTCTCATTTAATTCCTGCGAGCGCTCTATGACGTCACATACAGCCAGTGATTACAGTATATTCTGTAAATAGCACATTTAGCTGCATTGTACGGGGGGTATTAGTAGGGGGTAGGTACAGTAGAACACACCCACAAGGGTTCACGAGTCTGCGGCTCGGGGTGAAACAACTCCATGTAATTTTTTATTTATTAATTGAACCAAATTTAATTAAAATAAGTATACAGTATTAGGTTCATGCATCCTCTTCCATTCATGAAAGCTCCTTGTACATTCCAAACTTTTTCTCCTTGTACATTCCTCACTCTTTCTATCAAAATTCTCGCATACAGTTTGCCAACAGAGCTCAATAGGCTTATGGCCCGATAGTTCGCGCAGTCCATTCGCGACTCTTTTCCTTTGTATAGATGCATGATAACAGCTCTTTTCCAATCCTTAGGAGTGTAGCTGCCCTCTAAACATTAATTGATGAGTCTATGAAGTCACGTGAGTATTACTGGACTACCACTCTTAATGTACTCGGCAGCAACATTGTCATAACCCACAGCCTTGCCATTCTTCATGTGCTTCAATGCTCTTTTGATTTCTTCCACAGTTATCTCATTCACACTGTCATCACCATTCATACATCCATTGGACGCCTCAAAGGAATCATCATTCACATTCCCATTACTCTCATACATTTCTTTAAAAAATTCCTATTTTATTAAATTTTGGGGAATCATACAAAAAGTGAAGCAACAATCGAACAAAATTTGAATAAGAATGTTCTTAGGTTTTCACGGCCACTCAGAATCTTCAGGTTTGTTTTTTCTGGGGTATTATGCCATGTTATTATGCCCTATCAGGCCGATCCCATTGTTTTGAATCCCATTGCAGGGTCCATTATCAGGGCTGATGTGTTGTGTTGTGGTTAAATATCGGCTTACAATACCGTGTCGAAAACTTGGTGTTTTTGAGTTTATGTGTTACGTGGCAATACCGTGTCGGAGTCATGTGTTGTGTTGTGTGTATGTTTCATCTATTGTCTGATCACTATCTCTGCGGGGTCTGCGACGAGATTGACTTTGAAGCGCCGGATTCCAAGATGTTTTTAATTTGAGACCATCATCTCTATTAATATTTATCGGGTGCTTGTAGATTTTTAGAGCTTCCTTGATAAGACGCGTATGGTGACTCTTGGGCTTTCCAAGGATTTTTGGTTCGAATGCAAAATGATGGCCGGTGTCCAGAAAATGCTCAGCCAGTACTGATTTTTCTGGATGACCGAGTTCGTATGCCCGTTTGTGCTCGTTGACCCTTTTGGAAATTGTACGCGCCGTTTGTCCCACGTATACTTTAATGCAGTCTTGACAATCGAGTCTATACACACCGTCTGTTTCTAAGCGATCTCGATCCTTCGCTGACCTCAACAAGTCCTTAATTTTTGAGTTGGTTCCAAAAACTGTCTTGATGATGTCCCTTTTCTTGAGAGCTCTGGCAATTCTGTTTGTAACACTTTGGACAAAAGGTAGAAAGGCGATGCCTTTGCACTCAGGTTCTGTATGTTTTTCAGGTTGTATGATAATTTTGACGCAGGGTCATTAGGAATGTCAGAACTATTAAAGTATTAAATATATAAAATAATAAAAATTAAATACAAAACTTTAAAAAAGGAATTAGTTATTACCGAAATATGTTTGATAAATAAATAAGACAAATCAGTTTTGGGAAATCTACCACAATGCGTCACCTAATCATACAGTGTACGAAAAATAATAACAACTTTTTTCATATAATTAATTTATTACTAATTTGTACGTTTTAATATTAATTCATTCTAGTTTCAGACTACACAGTAGGTATTTCGTATCAAAGAAAACATTTTATAGCTCAACCGTTTGTGTATTCAATTATTGATTTATTTATAATAAGAAGTTGTACCTAGAACCGACCAACCATTGCCAGAATATTAAACTTTAGTAAATGGACATTTGCGGTGGCAGGCCCAAAACCGTGGAACTCTTTTTCTTCTGTAATACGGAAAAGTGCATCAGAAACAGTATTTAAAAAAAACTCAAAATGCTTTTTTTTGGAAAATCATTTTCGTAAGTTTGCAATTTTATCCAGTTTTACTATCATTATTAGATGTTAGCCCAAATTAACACACCGCTTTACATTTTTTTAAATTAATTTGAAATGAACACCAAAAGGAAAAAAGTTCACAAATTTTTTTCAAATTCATTATTCTCACTCTTTGAAAGATCCATAGATTGCTTCTCCGCCATTTGCTAAAGTTTGCCAATCCAAGTTTCAGTCTCAACTACCTCGTTATGCAAATACCGCTGCAGTCTCGATATCTATATAATATGATTACCGCGCCGGGGGATAGTCGGATCTGTGTGATGGCGGGATGGGGGTGAATATCGCCTGGCAAACTAGTAAATACTGGGTGGAATGTGCACTTCTAAATGCAAGTTGTGTGTAGCTTTAGAGAAGGACTAAATCCATGTACCAAATTATTGACGAAAAAGTTTCTTTCATTCGAATTAAATTATATATATCAATCATTAAATTATATATATTAATCACAAGGTTGTGTCGCACATAAAATTTGTATGTATTGTGCTGACTCTAACATTGATGCTGATATTCTTGCAGACACCTTATCTTTTTCAAAAACTCACTCATACACAACATCCATTTTCTAAACGATGACATGAACCTATAGATCCATTAAATACTAATCGCACTACACTCAAACACAAAATATATAATATACATAAATGTACATGTAAAATATAATTAATTGCAAAAAAACATGTTACTAGAGCGTGCTGAAGACACTTGTAATTGGGATAATGGGCATAGTCTTCACTATAATGTTTGTTATCAGAGTATCATGTACCTATTATCCTGTTAGTGTCTCTAATAAATAAATATATATATATATATATAAATAAAATTCGTAAGTATTTTTTAAGGATTTGCACTATTTAAACATTTCTAATATTTACCATTATAACCTATGTTTGATGAAGTATTAAAATATTATATTGATTGGGCTTGAAAACACAGCGACTACAGTTAGTAAAACGTATTACTCAGTGTACCTAGTTGGCAGCAGACAAATTAACTCGGGAGCATACGAACAAAACATCGAAATAAATCTCGCGTAGATTTATATTTTATATATTTTCTCTGCAGACGTCTTTCGTTTTATTTGATCTTTCAAAAATGATGATGATGATTTATGATTTGTAATATCACTTTTTTATTCCCTCTTATGGATAAAAAATTCAATTAATATTTTACATGCAATATTAATAATAATTATAAAGTTAATTTAGCAAAAATAATCACAATGAGCTATTCCGGGAACATTGTATCGGTCGTAAAGCGGGGCGCAATTACACAATGATAATTAAAGTCGCGAGTGTTCATAAATCTGTTTTATGCTCCGGCAGTACGGTCTTCTTTAGACCAACGTTATTATGTGAAATGTTCTCTGGCAGATTTGTGGTTAATATTCAGGTGTGATGGTAATTTGCGCTGTTCAGCCAAACAGAGGCCAAATATTTAAATACGCCTCAGTTCACTGAAAATGAGGAAAATGATTTGAATCAATAAAATATTTATATTTTATTCAAAACAAATTTATACGTTTTTTTTTTACATGTTTGGTATTCTGAATGCGTTAAGTTGTTTTTCAGTAAGGCTTGTGAAAGGGTATGAGTTCAGTATTACTGAGAAAGATATGAGAATCTATGTGCATATATAAAGAAGGGTGATCAGAAATACAGAGATCAAAGCTGTGAAACAAAATATGCTCATAAAGTTCTTTGTCTTTGCGCGCCATATTTTATCGAAAAATGGCGAGCAAACTTGCAATATGATTTATCCTATGTATGATAGATAGAATAAATAAATGATTGCTAAGATGGTTTGGCCATGTGAAACGGATGAGTGAGAAAAAAGTGCGGCCCTCGTAGCGCAGTGGGTGTGACACTGGCTTCCCACTCCGAGGGTTCCGGGTTCGATTCCCGGTGAGGTCACAATTTTAATCTGTGATTTACTCAAGCCTGGGTGTTTTGTGATGTATTTCGCTTCTGTAATTGGGCCTCCTGGCCTGTTGAAGCGTAAAAAATAAAGTAAAAAGTAAAAAAAAAAAAGTAAAGTAAAAAAAAAAAAAAAAAAAAAAAAAAAAAGGATGATAAAGAAAATGTATGAGGCGAATGTTGAGTGCAGTACAAACAAAGGGCGTCCGCGGAAGACCTGGCATGACCAGACAAATTAAATATTGGAAGATGGCCCCGTATGAAAGTGAATGAACCAAAAGTGATGTACGAGGACAGAAGAGTGTGGCGTTCTATCTTCTCTGCCTACCCCTCTGAAAATGGCGTGATGGTTAGTTAGTTAGTTATCCTATGCAAGTGATGTGTAAAATCACCCGCATTTTGGACATAAACCACTTTCGCCACTAGGATGCGCAGCCAAGACAACCTCTTTCTTCCTACACCTCTGTTTGGGAGATGGAAGAGTTTAAATTTTTTATTGCAGATAATGTATCTAGCCTTCGACTCCATACAGCACTTCTGGCATGGTGTAGTATTTTATTGCTCTACATTGGGTTTTCAGATTTATCAATTGACTTCAGAAGAGATTCTTCATAATATAATTTTAATAAATACAAAATCAACAATAACCGATCACAAAAAAATAATAGATGTTACGGGTTATTGAGACAAAATTTAACTTTTATATTTATTTTTAATTGGAGACCTGATTTTTGGGCATTAAAAAGAAGAGTAGTGTTCAGGTTCAAAAACTAAGATCAAGCGTAATGCATAGAAGTAAAGCTTGGATTTAGAAAAATATGATACCGTACATAATGCACTTATTGCAGGAACACCGTCTTAGTGCAGTAGACTGAGGTCCGAAATCAGAAAAATACTTAGATGATTTAAAGATTAAGGTACGCTTTTAAAGCGTGATTTCAGTACAAAGCAACACTTTTAAGGCATACCTTAACCTTTAAATAATCCAAGTATTGACTCTGAATTCTGGCCTGAGGATTTGTAAAATTAGGAGTGAACGTAAATCTAATTGACAAAAAGTTTGTAGGTACCTACCAACCTACCTAATCAGCTAAGTGATGAGAAGATGGTTGAAAAGAAAATCGACAGATTACTCTTTATTCGCACTAATCCTATAGAATACTACCTGCGCAATAAATTAAATGCACTCTCGTGCAAACATTTTGTAGTATTGGGCACACTGCATACGCCTACGTGATAGCGTTCTAGCTCGAAGCCGCAGTATCTGCAATATATGCACATTGCACATACATTTCCCATATAAGCCAACGGCAAATGCATTCGGAACTGCACTGTTATCTTCATTCCCCATTCCATTTGTGTTTACGTGCACTAGCGAGTGCACTTGCAGGTAGATATGGAATGCCTGCTCGAAACAGATTCGCCGGCTTAGTTGTATCTTCTAACTGTTCAGGTGTTGGCTGCCAGCGTGGTTCAAATTAACATTAATTATAATCTATTAAGGTGTGTCGGTGTATCGTTGAATTGGATTGGATTACTTACGATATGACACATGTCCGCAATATTATTATTTTTAATGGCGCATTTACGTTAGCGTCCAATTTCCCTCAGCAGCCTCGTTTCGAGGCGGCTGAACTCGGATATATTATGGTGTAATTAGTATGCGGCAAGAGGCAATTTATCACTCCCCATGCGACCGGACAAGCTGAATACGCGATCGAAATATTTCACTATTTTGGCAAACGCTACTTTAACCAGCCTATTTGCTGCTAATTGAATAAACTTCAGAATTTATTACAGGAAGCCTTTCTCGAAGTGGTACAAAATTATGTGGTGTTTGTGTTTATGGTTTTTAATGCGCATTTTAGTTCCTAACCCTATTTAAAAATTATATTTTGGAAAAAGTCGCCAAAAATGTGGCAGATAAGTATGCATCAACCAAAAATATATACAGGATGTCTCACAGTACCTAACAAAAATCTCGGGTTTCTCCAAACATGGAGAAAGATTTTTTTTGAATAGCTTGTTCTGGTTAAAATTACTCCACAGCCTTTTACCTGACATGTATTTATTTAAAAAATCTTAACAGTTTTTTAAACATATAATATAAAAGCATAGTGTTCATTTCATAGACTAACTAAATAGATTTACAGATGTTAAGAACTAAGTTAGATAAGATATTTTTAAGTAATTATTTTGAATTAATTAATGATTGAAGAACAAAGTTGAATTAATTAATTTACGAAAGCGAATGAATTTTTAGTATTCAATGTGCACTATTTTTATGAAAGCCTAACGCTTTACAAAAGATAATACAAAAATATTGGAGAAAAAATGCAAACTTTGATGTCGTTTATCTCCGTTGCTATGAAAGCGTATGATTTCACCTAAAGTGTAAATAATATTTTCTATTCAAAATTGAATGAAGAAGACTCCTTCGAAGTTTTTGCTACTAGCTTAACCTTTATTTAGATAATTTGCAATTAAGTTTGGTATAGTGTACGTAATACATTTTAACAAATCCTTAAACGTAGCTAACAATTTACAACACATAGAAAGCAATTATAAAAATGTATTCTGCTTTCTTTAAATTGCACAAAAATGAAATATTCATCTTGGCAATGCAATGGTTAGTACCTTCCACACGACCGCATTGCGTTGTGCAGCGAACTTAACCTTCAGGCACCGGAACATCGAAAATAATATCGGGAACCGGTACGGGGTACAAAGTGGGCCCAGTCAAATTTGAATTTTAATGAAGTATATATAATGGTTTGAAAATGTTCTATAATATTTTTAATTACATTAATTTCTTTTTAATTACAATGCAAACAAGATTCTATTAAGTTTTTTTATCATTTTAGAAGAAACCGTAGTATTTTGACGTGTCATCACTCGCAGCTGCGTAAACAGAATAATGTAACCGTATCGTAAGGAAAAACTTTTTTTCTACTTTTGACTGTCTTACAACACATTATCATTTCATTTTCTTTGGGAGTTGTATTCTTTTGGAATATTCATGAGGATCGCAAATAATACCAGATCTTTTTCTTCTTCTTCTTCTTAAAATTAGGCAATCCGCCCTCAAAGAGCGATTTGTGCCATTTTACAAGTTATATATGAGGTGCTGCTAAGAAAGGGTATGATTAATTATATATTTATGTCATTTACTAACAAGAATTTTGATATTATCGCTATCAGATTAGGTGAGTTTACAGCAAGAAGGTGACAAATATTGGTTGGGAGTTGAAATTTAGCCTTGATCAGCTCATTTTAAAAGGTATTGGAGTTCCGCAATGGGCAGGCAAAAAACATGTGATCAAGAGTCTCCTCCTCCGAACTCCTCGTCCACTAGGTTCAGTCTGAAAAAATAAGCAGCTACTAGACAATGGCCAATTCTCATTCTATAGATTATGGAGATAGTTTTTTTGGAAAGCTTTTTATTACTAAACCAGGGTTTTGTTAGAAATATTTGTCTGTATACTTTTTAAACGCTTACCCTTGTGATCACTTGTATCACTCCACAATGATATCCAGATGTCTTTAGTACGCTTTTTAATACTATTCAGCTTATCATTCATTGGATTTCATCAGAAGAAACGCTGTAGGGCCATACCCGAAATTGTGGCATCTTTGGCTAATTTATCCACATGTTTGTTTCCCTGGATTCCTTAACGTGCAGGAATCCATACGAAAGACACGTGTTTGTTATTTAGAGATAAATTGAATAAAAGAACTCTGATTGAACAGATAATATCGTTATTTATCCAAACTTTCATACCCGCACAGATCGAATCGATAGCTGATTTGAAGTCCGAAAATATAACAAATCTATCATAATTTTAAAGTAAACATACATGAAGGGCTTCTTTTATCGCCAAACATTCCGCTGTGAAAACCGATGAGTCTGGAGAAAGTTGGAGTTTCATATCAATTTTTAATTCGGGTATGAAAACCGCTGCACCACTGCAGCCTTCGGGGTCGAGTGAATTCCAGAGCAATGTCATTAATAATTATTAAACAGTTAAGGTTGTTATTACGGTCGTTAGACATATTTAACTGTAATTTCGGATATTTTATACGCACCGTATGTATTACCGAGAAGCGAATCTCGACGTTTCGTTGGACCTTTACCCGCGGAGGTGGAGGTCGGACTGATTAAAGGTGCTGCTTTCTAGGGCACTCCACAACAAAGTGCATACAATTTACGCCCTAGAAAGCATCACCTTTAATCAGTCCGACCTCCACCTCCGCGGGTAAAGGTCATCCTCCTGATGACGTTGGATAAGTATCCAACGAAACTTCGAGATTCGTTTCTCGGTAATACATACGGTGCGTATAAAATATCCGAAATCACAGTTAAATTATTAAACAGTTTTCAAAATGAGATTTTTGGGGTAATGCTGTGCCCCGTTCCGGAATCGGAGTGTTAAATGGCGTGGCACCGTTTATTCCAGCTATGCGATTTTGGACGCCGTGAACTCTGCTCCATATCTCCAGACATTTCCGTCTCCTTTTTGTTGTCCCGCGGGAAGACCATCGGCGACTTCGGAATGGCCGCGGAGGAAAGGGAAACGCAGCCATTGAGGGCATCGCGGAACGAGTTTCCTCGCGTTCAAACGGATAATTGTGCGCGCTGCCCGGCCATTATTTGCTCAGTCGCGGGGATTAATTTAATGGTGTCTCGCCACCGCTGTATTGAATTTAACGAACAAAATTATTGACACGAACGTGTAGATACACATTGGTTTGCAATCCAGATTTTAAGTACACAAAAGTTTCATCGTTCGCAAACTTTTTATTGATAACCTATGTTGTTTTGATATTGGGAAGGAAAATAATGGCAATTTAAATAATTCAATGGAATCCTTATACTATAAAATTTTTTATCAATAACTAGCCGTAACCCATCAAAAATGACGGAACATTGATTCAAGTCTTTGCTTAGCCCTAGTATATATTTATAGTATCTTTTTGGCGGTCCACAGAGAGGCGGCCGTAGCAACATGTCTCTTTTTTTAAATTGATTAACATTTTTATTCCATTTATAAAAAGCTTTACTAATTGATTAATGAAAATTTGTTTAATAATAGACAGAACATTGTTTTTAAATCGAAATTTCACAATAATAATGTGTTTTCTTTAATATAAATGAGTTAGTAGATTTGCGTTTTGAATGTATATAGTATACGAGCATTAAATACGAGTAGGTATATCAACAGAACTGTTTTGATTGCCTAGGTGACGCAAACTATACTTATTGTAGTGCAATTACTGTATATGTATTATATACTTATTACATACATACACTTCTTACACTAATTATTCATATGTATAAATTTATGGCTTACTATACGTATCTAGAACTACTCCGTTATCATTGTAATTTTCTTTTTGATTAAGGATACAGATCTCCATAAAAATGAAATAATAAATAAATTTTAAAATTATTAACTTTATCCGTGGAGAGAGGTAAGGCATAGAACATTTGGAGACGTTGAAAAATATAAACATTCAGAAGTTGTCTTATAATACAAAGTTTATATGCAGGTTTTAAATACATCATAGCATACAAACCCATTAAAACTACATAAAATAGATATTTTTAAAGCTATTGCAGACAGCTACTTCATCAATTTTAATGCAACCATTTTGTTATATTTATATTGTTACAGAGGTTACTTATTTACTAAAAAATGTAAAACGGTTGAATTATTTATTGAATGAATTAAAATTTCTCGTAATTATTAATATTTTTAAAATTTTACTTCAAAAATAATAAGTTTTTTTAATATGAATGTCTGTTTATGTATGTCAGTATATTACGTTTTTAACTCAGTCCAATTTGATAGGAAAAACACCTATACGAGAGTGTCTTCAATATTAATTATTTATGTTATTATTCGGAATATATGAATTTGTGTAAACAGTATGTTACGGCCGTCTTTACAGTTAACGTGAAAACCGAACATATTAATTAATACGTCGCATAAATTTATAACTTGTTTAAAAGAAGCCGTTAGGTTCGCTGATTGAATTATTGATAAAATCAATAATTTATTAAATAAAAGCAAGCTACGAACGGAGGTAGTCTCGTATAAAATATAGTAAACATGTAATTTTATTGCGCTCTAAGCTGTATGACCAATTTATGGACAATTATTTTTGTTGCAATATAGTTATTAAATGTATTAAGCACACATTTCATCAAGATGTTAAGTAAATAAAACGAATATTATATGCAATTACAGTCTGTTTAAAAGCAGATGCAATTTGGTTTTATTTTATGGTATGACGAAAAATCTGCGATAAGTGGAAGTTTATAAATTTTATTAGCAATTTTTATTGCGTATTTTGTTTTACTTTACGTCAGTTTCTTAAAATAATATGTTTCATTATTCATGATGTTTCAAAAATGAAATATATTTAAACGAACTCACTTTTGATTGATTATATTTTAAATAATAATCAATTGTACCTACAGCACTAAAAAAAGTGTAAAAAGATTATATTTTAAATAATAATCAATTGTACCTACCTACCTACAGCACCTACAGCACTAAAAAAAGTGTATCTCTACTTGAGGGTACGGGCATTATCCTTGGCTTTACCCAACTGAGTTTCTCCGGGATGTTGGATGCTTGGATGTGCTTGCTATATTTGATTACGCATTTTTGCGCGGTACGATCGATAATCCTGAAATTATGCGAATATTGGTTTGTATGTTCCTGATAATTACTTCAGGCAGCGTAGATTGTTTCACATCCGGAAGAGTTACCGCTATGCTGAATAAAATAAAATTGGAAATTGATCTATTTCATATTTCTGAGGGGGTTTTCCGAAGCACGATTTCTCCTACACCTTTAATATGAATCATTTAAATGTGCAAATCTTAATTAAAATGTAATAAGATTTGTGATAGTTTTATGTTATATACAAAATACATTAAATTGAATTGAATTTCCTACTCTAATAAGGCCGCTTCCGAAGAATAGTGCATAGATTAAGATATTTTATCTGTTCACTAATCATCTTTGATTAGGGAACAGTTAAAATTATCATCAATTTCCTTACTATTATCACGATTTTCGACTTGAAATTGTGAATGCAAGTCTCTAAAAGTACAGTGATTTTACCTGCGTGTTTCAAGTTAATTAAGAAATTAATTAAAACGAATAAATCTTTTGTTTGTATTCATCACGGTTTGTTCAAAAACTCGAGCGGGGGAAATTTAGAATTTTACTCATAAGTTAAGCGACATCTAGCAATGAAGCCCTAAGTTTATTAGTGTTGACAATGCTGCATACCTGCCTGACCGGATGATGGCGGCGTGCATTCATCAGCCTCGCGGGCCACGACAGTTATAGCGGCCAGTAATTACGTCTTGAGCGCTGCGCTCGCTGGTGGGGATGATAAATTGCACACCTGAGTACCTCGGGTAATTGTGTGTGATTGCAAGCTCTTCAGGGCCGAGAACAGGTATCAGACATCATTTTTCTTTTTCGTTTTTAATAGGGTGGAAACTGATAATGCAACACGTATTAAACGTTTCCTCCGAGACGGGAGTATCATGCGCGCTAGCGGACTGAGCGATGTTAAGTTATAAATTGAAAATATATTTTTTAAAACGTTTTATAACCACAATTAATTTTATTGTAAGTATTCGACATGTTTAAGGAGCGATGCTCTCTTCATGAATTAAAATTAAGTAGGTACAAAGTAATTACAATGAAACTAGATTCTAGTGAGGGCTAGTTCTACTTTTTGAATATACTAAGTATATGACCCGGTTATGGTCTTTATTTTTAACAGATGTCTTAGTTTAAAATATTATTAATTATGCACAATTTTTTTTGATAATTCGTTGCTTCTTTTAAAAATCTTTTTTGATAGCATAGGTCATACATGCTAGCAACACCGCTCAATCGGATGTAACTCAAAAAGTTCCAGATTTTCATGTTGAATTGTGTTTCAATTCTTTTTTTTTATTTTGAATTAAAGAGTGCCCAAAAAAAGGCTGAAATTCTCTACTCCCCAAAAAATCATATCCGTTTTTTCGCAAACTACTTTAATTTAAAAATTAATTGGCGCTATATATATATGTCCACAATTATGTATCAATAACAATAGAAAAAAGATAAATCCAATGTAATTTTACATATCTGACATACATTTATAGATTTATCTACCGTTTGGAAGACAACATTTTCTCCCTTCACTATGTTCAGATACGTTCTCCAGCATACTTGACTGTAGGTACTGAACTTCAGTTTTTGTAAAATAAGTATACGCGTTTCTAAGATGAATATCATAAAAATTTTAGCTCAATTTAGCAACATCACCATCAGTATCGCTACATCCCAAGATGTCTTGGCGGCTTGCAGAATTTGTCGCTATTCTCTTCTATATGTGGCATCTCTTTTCTAGTTCAACACCCCCACCGCCCACGCTTCTGCACTTTTGCAGTTCATTGAACAAAACCTTACTCACGGATCCTTGCCTTCTTCACGATACAATATAGACAAGGGCCCCAGGTGTAATCATTTTTAATTTATTTGAACATTTTGGGAACTGCAAACGTGTTCGGCATTATATTTTTGTTTCCAAAAACTATTATTATTTATTACTCGCAAATTATACGGAAATTTTTTATTTCTAAGTCCTTTCATATTATGTCAGTGTCAAGTTTTTGACACATACATGACCACTGTTCCTAGGGCATTTATTTTTATTAAAATTTATTGTAATAGGTACTACCTATATCAGATATTTTTTTACGATTCATTTTTACGATTCATTCATACATTTAAATCTATCGATGTGGTATGAAACAAACCCGAAGAAATTCAACTTTGAACATCTTTTTTAAATAAACAGACCTGCTATTAATTATAAAATCGGTTGAACAAAATATCCAGTGAAATTGTTACGAAGTAAGCAATTATCAATATAAATTATTATTTACAATCACGATATTTTCCGACAGGCTCGGAATAGAGAATAGAGCAATCTATTCCTCTACCCTGAAACACAATCTCACCTCATTGACATTAATAAATCATCTTCTCATATGCTCATCGATTGACATCTAATAAGACTATCGAGGATTACATTATCATATCAGGCGGATATCCTTCTGATGCCACCGAAACGCGCTTCCTATATCTTTCCCACCATCCTTTCCTCCGTCCATACGTTAAACATATCAAACCAACTCATCGAAACTTTATTTGCCTTTGCTATTAAGCCAATATCATTTCACTCTCCGGTAAAGTTATTTCCGGTATTTTTATATTTCTCTAAATAAATTGAACCAGTCACATGTATTCAAATGTTACACTTTTAAGTATCTAAATTTTTAACATAAGTAAATATTTTTTTGACGAAAACCTTATTCAACAATTTAGCCGGATACGACATTTAATTGCCTGGGCGATTGCATTTCCATGCAATCAGTCTATTTTAATTACTTTATTTCTTTCATTTGAATTTCAAAAGGGCACGAGTGAGTTTACCAAAGCACGTGTCACAATGAATACAAACACCGCAATTTATTTAAATTATTTATAAAGCTTATTTAAAGTAATAAAAACTATTCGAAATTTATTACCGAAAGTTCCAAAATATATAAAATTGTACCCACGGATGAAATGGAGCCCGAAATAAATAAGGGATTATGAAAACAATGAATGTTAAGATATTTGAATTCCAGAAAATGCTTCTGCTGTCGTAATAGGGTTGATATAAAAGTCTACGATCGACGCTTTCTTATCTTTACGGACGATTTTCTCCTACCTGTCCATTATACGCCTTACATTTCTCTCCTCCGCTTCTGTACCCGTCGGAGATAAAGAGAATTTCATCAAAGAAAAGTAAACAGGCCTTTGTTTACTATTTAATCTTTATTTAATTATGCAAATTAACACCAAAATTCAGCTACGAACATGACAACACTGGGATATTTTATAACTAATGTATTCAGAGTTCAAATATTAGGTAGGTAAGTACCCACTATAGCATTACGGGAGTTAAAAATAATTCTACTACTTTAAAAAGGGAAAATATTTGAGCAGAAAATATCCTTCTTATGGTGTTAATAACAGTGACTCGTTTTTTTTTATCATAATATGCCGTATTATATACCTACAACAAGCAAACTGCCGAAAGGATTAGTTAGCTATTATTACGTCACATTCTATTAGTGCTTGAATTATAGTTTAACGTGCGTTTTTTCTTAAAATAAAATCTTTATTTTTCTATAATAAACTAAAATAATTATAAAATAACAATTTTAAATCAAAACATATTAGAAAGAATCTATTTCCTTTCAAAAACATAACTTACATAGGGGAGAACCCGAGATAGACTTTTTATGAGATCCCTTTGATGTTATTTATCTTTCTTAGTGATTTGATCTTGGCCTCCTCTAGAATTTTCTTCCGATAGAAGCCTCAACAACCGGCGAGCTTGCATGCGAAGATGTATGAATGTGGATGAGGCGAGACATATGTGTCAGGACAGAAGAGTGTGGCGCTCTATCTTCTCTGCCAACCCCCACGGGGAAACGGCGTGATGGTAAGTAAGTAAGTAAGCAATAACTTTAAATTTTTTTGTGTATTTATTTATTTATTTCCAAAAATATATATACATATACAAAATTAAATTGATTAACGTAATCTTAAAAGTGCGAATGATTTAAATTGGGGACTTTTTAGCCATTTAAAGGTGTGTTTTTGATGTGTAACATCTTTCCTCTCGCTTTCCTGCAATCTGTGGCAGTGATTTCTTGAAAAAGGACGAAAACGCGTAACAGCGAATAAGACGCGCGTAATTTCATTTAACCAATGAGCGCGCGTAAACATATATTTTGAAAAAAAAAGAATAGGAATTAAATATTTATCTGACAGAATATTATGATAGATTAAAATATAAATAATAGTATAATAATTGTGATTGTATTATTATGAGATATATGTTTTATTTCGATTTATTTTTTAAAAATATATGGTTTGGTAAACGTCATAGTTTGATGTACCCACTGCACGCCGCTGCTAGATTACCAAACGAGAGTCATTACCACTACACTAACAAGCTACTCAAATGTTATTAAATTAATAAAATATTAAATAGTTAATTCCAAAATCAGTGCGGCAATGAATAAATATTAAGATGAATTTTAATGTTTTTGTGATTTAAAATGGTTTCAAATATTATTATTTGAACATAAATATAGCTCGTTTCGTATTCTCATTTATTTATAACAATAAGTCTATTTGTAGTGGGTAACTTAAGTGAAATAGTCATTTGTGTACAGAAGGTAGGCTTCTAACCACCGGAATTGTGGATTAGTAAACACTGCGTCGGGACATAAATTTCTCACGCGTGCAAAAACAAGTCGTACGTATGCAAACTTTTTTGATGTTTTGTAAACATATGCTGAAACACGAAAGCTAACGAAGTGAAACAATAAATATGAATATTTCTCTAACTGTCACCATTGTTTTCGCTCGCGCGTGTTGACAGTGGCTCAAAACTTTGAAAATATTATTCTTCAAGTAAAAACAGAAAGCTTATAATTTTAAAGCCCACGAATTATAGAACAATACGTATATTTTGTGCGTATTATTGCTTGCGTATTGAGGCCCTAGAACCACAAGGTACCACCTAACAAAACAGATCGAACTGAAATATTAAATTCTTCAATAACTATAAAATAACTTTATGGTAACGTTATACATAATTAACAATAAAACACTTTGTTCTAACCACTAATTTGTTGAATTATCAACATGTTTTGGGACCAACGGTCCCTTGATCAAGGTACATCGTACCTATACTGACTAAAATTATGAGATAATAAATGTCAAAATATATATATTTTTTTTGTTTTCTTTGACGCGAGTTCAGTTGAGGTGATTTTTTTAGATAATTGGCATTAAGTAATTTAATAATAAAATACATAGGTATATAATATTCACATAGTACATACTCAAATTCAGTGGCAGCCCTCGTAGTAGAAGGTCGCTGTTCCGGGTTCAATTTCCGGTGAGAACACAATACATCTAGGTATGTAATTTTCTGAGCATGGGTGTTTTTGCGTTAAGTTTCGCTACAGTTTTGGGGCCTCTAGCTTATTGTAGTAGTCACAGTCGTTCTAAATATAGCTTCTAAAATATAACGTTGTTTTATTGTCTTTCTTAAATAACTATACTTTACACGTGTATAAAGCAGTTTAAAGGGGAAATTATTATCAGAATTTTGGTACATAAATATCAATTTTTACCCGAATGTCTGATGATTCCTTATTGTTCCAAGGTCGCAATGTGTTGTTGATTCAGACTTGACAAATTCCTTGAATATATATATAATCACGAACAATGTATTATAATTAATTTGAATTCAATGTGACTATTATCTGCATTAGAACCGCTAACACATCATTATTTATGCAATTTCTGTTCATTGTTTTAAGATTCTCCGTTACATTGACTAATGCATAGATTAGAAAATTACGTCAACGATTTGTTAACTGATGCTTAATTTATCATTATGTTGTATTCGCAAGTCAATAGCATTTCAAAATTTTGTTTTCTAGTATTGTTATCGTTAAGAATTGCTACAATGTGGGTGATTATTAGGGGAGCCATAAATGTCCACCAAGAATACGGGACATTGATGAATTATTGTAGATAGGGTTGTGGGTTTGTTGGTGGTGAGCGGGGAAGGAGAAAAAGAGGGTAGATAGATACAAATATAAATTGTAAAATTAATAAATTGTATTAAGGCTGCAAATATAAACTCAAATTGTATTATTATATTTTTAATACTTTCACACTCAAAATAACAGATGTATTGGAAATATCACCAAAAAATAAAAGCAGGACTTAATTTCAATATTATATCTGTTATTTGATTTTCTTGGTCAAATATTGTAATTTATTTATGATGTTTCAAAAAATAATTTCTTTTTTTATTCAATATTTCTTTAAAGCTTTTATTTAGTCCGTTAAAAATATGAAAATACGGGACAGTAACGGAAATAAATACGAGACAGAAGAATGGAATACAATGACAGTTTCGTAAATATGGGACGCATGGTGACCCCAGTAATAATTAATATTTGCGACTTACAGAATACGTAATTACTTCTTTGTTAACTAAATAGTCGTATACGGATATATTCAATTTATGTGTGTCACATGTTGATATAATTAATTGCAGCAAGATATCTTTATCATAAAACCAACGTTTTATGTTAATTATTGAATGCCGCAAATTCATTATTTAGGTGACTCATTACAAAGCAAATGTGGGGGACCAAAACTTCGTCATTTTTTAAAAGTCTTAGGCCCGAATTCATAGTCAATACTTAGATGATTTAAAGGTTAAGGTATGCCTTAAAAGCGTAATTTTCAGTACAAAATAACACTTTTAAGCCATACCTTTACCTTTAAATCGTCAAAGTATTGACTCTAACTTCAGGTCTTAGCTGGTAATAAGTATTATTCAAGGCAAAGTCTGAATATCAGTATTCTTTCTGGACCACTGAATCATAACAATTATATTGTGGTATCATAGTTTCAAAATATTTTATGAGTTTGGTACCGGATAAGGTCTATTATTTATTTTCATCATTTGCAGGGCGTATGCTCAATATTACATGTCTCTACGACTTTTTATATATTTTTTATTTTGATGTTCAACGTATATCGTGTTTGATATCGTTTAAATAAATCGTATTCCTTTGTGTTTGTAAGTCCACTATATATTTAAGTATATTTTCGAAGTATTCATAATGAATAATGAAGGTGGTGTCCGATAATATTAAATCGTGAAATACGAGAACAAGGCAAGCGGGTCGGCGGCAGACTTATGAATCTCTGTGGAAGGACATTCAAAAAAAGATTATTTAGTTCGAAAACCAGTTTCGTTCGAGGTTTGTTTCATTTTAAAATAATTAGTTTATCCATGCAATCGTGTTTAAAAAGTGGATATGTATACATAAAAGAAATTACTTAAATTATTATTATATATAACCCGTCAACATTGACTGAATCTCTCTCTTCTTCTTTTTTAAGAGGCGTTCCCTCGTTATAGTAAGTAGCTCTTTTCCTCGATTCCTATGCTTTTTCTGATATTTTACTTAATCTGCTCCATTTCGCCCATCCTCGTTTTCTTTTTCTATTAACATTCTTTTTATGACTGATTTTTATCTAACGGTTTTTGTACCGAAGATCCGATAGACAAGACTAAAATTTTTTCTTCGTTTTTTTCCGATACGATACTCTGAGTACCTCCTACCTACTGTAGGCACATGCGGCAAAACCGCCTATTCTACTGCAACAAGTGTCAGATCTAACAACGTTGACACTTTTACTAAGTACTTAGGCAGGTATTATTATAAACATCATAAACACAAGTTTCAGATATTTTTTTCCGCATCTGTTCGCTATCGTCCTAAATTTATTTCTCATAATATATCATTTTCTCTCCGACTAAAAAATTTTCATATTCTCCTCTAGCACATTTCGATAGGTACTAACTAGAACATATTCATTAGGTTCCAATTTTCACATATTGTACTCCATATAATTTATTTTTATTTCGCTAGTTGTATTTTCTCTGTGCTACCTATCTAAGCACACAAAGCTAAAATCAAACTTTTCTTAGCCTATTGTAACAATAGGAAAAAAATCATTATACAGGAAAATAGAAATTATAGTTTTTATATTTATTTTTAAACGTGGTGAAATTTATTGATAAAAGATTATTCATTTGACCAACCGTTTCCTGAAACCATCATTTCCTCAAGGTGATAAAAAACTAATTTTAAGCATGAAATTATTTTCTTTTATTAATATATTAAAATTAAATTACACATGGTAACTATATAAATATAAAAATATACTCAACTTACGGCAGAGTTACATTGCTAAGCCTTGGTTGTTATTTCAAACCGGTCGTAAGTCGAAATACATGCGAATAATATTTTTTTTACTAATTAAATTTATTTAAATAATAACTTATTTCATAATGCAAACAAAAGTTATCTTTAATTTCTTTGTTAGGGATTGCACTATAAAATCAATTTCTTTATTTCGTCGCTGTATATAAAATTAAGCCTATGTGCCGTTTTAGTACATTCTGAAATAAACCAATGAAACTGTTTTAAAAAATAATTGCACAGACTAGATTTATAATTTTTTTTAAATAATTACTAGGCAGACTTGCCAGATGAACGGGAATATTTTTTTTAATATATCTCTATTATTTATATGAAAAATTGACAAATTGATTCATTTATCTGAGAATGTATTAAACGGTACATAGGCTTAATTATATATACAGCGACGATTTGTCACAATATATGTATTTAAGTTCTGTAAAACGTTTTTTTTATTATATAACTCTAGTAGTAACTGTAGCTACTCATATGATGAGAGATATAGAAAAATAACATTGAGAATTATTGTAAATATTTTTAGAATCGGCAAATTTCATTAAAATTAAGAAAATTTCTAACTACGAGTATTTTGAAATTATTTGTGTTTTACAAAAATACGTGGGCATGCATATTTTTAAGTACTCTGACCCACATTGTATACTTACTCATACCGGTCTACTATTACTTTGTTTATTTATAAAATATCTATGTATACCCGATAGTTTCGTATCAGTCCAGCGCAGCAGAAAGCGTTCGTTAAAAAATTATTCCAGGTTCCGAGATTTATTTACAATTTCAATGTTTGCCTTTCATAAAAATAAACTGGGGTCGCAGTAGCGTAGGGATGACGGGTATAAATAATAGTTTATGTAAAAATGAATAGCTTGTTTATATTCTCACGAGCCATTATATATATCGACACAATGGAATGATTACATTATATATCACCGAAAACATAAATAACGCGGAGCAGTCAAAACCGAAAAAGAAACAAAATACATACGTACCAACCTACGTCAGAGAGATTTATGGGGCGCTCGGGAAAGCAAAGGGAAGAATTTCTCATCTAAACGTAACTCAACAAACGGGTGGAACATTGAATGTTTGTACACTTTTTCATGTGCTTTATGTTCGGGATTTCGTGTATCACATTTCTTTGGTTGTCTTCAACATACATAATTATATCTTAAATTAATGATTAAATATATTTTCTTACTCTAATTAACTGTTATTAATTTTATTTGTCAAGAAATTTCTTGCCATTTTGACACAATAAATTTTAACTTCCACTTATAAATTTCGTATCATGTTTGAATAATTTATATTTTTTCATACCGCCTACACGGAAATATTTTTGTTTAAAAAAAATTACGAATAAAACCGACTTGTGAGTGGAAACGTTTAAAAATATTTAATAATACCACAATGAGTGAATTAAGTATTAAACGAATGTTCGTCTGGAGCCGGTTTTTAGTTGAAGGTAGTGGAATATTCATGGAAATTCAAATGCGGGAGCCCAATGTCAACGAAAAATGTGTTCGTGACTTGCGAAATGTGAAATTAACCGTAATGTCAAAAAGTGGCTAGCTATCGTTATTATGTTTTAAATATGAAAGGTATCATTTAAAACATAACAAAATAATAATAATTGACAACAAAAAAATACGATTATTTTAATAACTTGTCTTTGCTTATTTTATTTTATTTTAAATAAATTTTCTGACCGATTTCTTTTAAATAATAAAAAAAACTGCAAATTTAATGTACCTAATCGAATCACCTTATACTTCAATATTCTTGGTAGGTTAATATTTTTTTGGACCGTAACATTGTGGTTGCATTATTTTAAATCTATACCTATATATATAATTTTTGTACTTTTATATTAATCATTGTTCTTAAATGAAAGTTGCTTATGCTTAAAATCGCACAATTTATGTATATAATGTACCTAATTATTATTATTTTGCTATTGGCTAATTAATCTTCCTATTAATACTACTGTATATATTATTATCTTCAATTTCATTCGCATTACATGTTCTTATATTATCTCCTCATTTTGTTAAATTTTCATCAATTATAATAATTTCGTTGTCTGTCCGTTTGCCTGCCTGTCGGTCCGTCCGTAACGTCCGTAATTTCGTTCGAATTCACGGCTAAAAAAACAAATTAAAAGGCCGGAAATGGGGCTTGAACCCAAACCGTAAACCCGAACCGGCCGCATGTTGCTACCGCCGCCTCTCCGTGGATCGACAAAATGATATTATAAATACCTATATACCAGGTCTTTCGAAGACGCGAACCAATACAGCTAGTGTACTTATTATTATTGAAATTTGACATTGAAACGTTGTATCGCTCCCTTATTTTAGCTAGGTAATTATTTAAACATAAATGTTAAAATAATAATAAAAATAAATAATAAATGTATGTCTCTTACAGATGCCATAATATTGGTTTTAAAAGCAAGTCAAACCTATCTCCAATTTTAACAACACTTAAGGAGACAACACTGTTTTTAGGTATTAGTCGCTCTTCTTAAAATTGTCATTTTTTTATCACGATCAAAGATGTGACTATTTTTCTTGCCTTATTTATTTTGGTCCTATATTTATTATATAAAATAATATTTTTTAAATCTCAGGTGTCTCCCGAGACTTTTTGTATCATGGCCGCGTGTAAGCTGTCTGCTTTGATAAATGTGAGGGTAAAATTTGAATAAAGGTAAAAAAAGAACAATGTCCCCGGACCCTTCCAAGATTCGTGGAGTGCGAACGATTCGGCTCGGACCCGGTACGTAAAGGACATTAGAAGTATTCAGACAAATCAAACCAATGCGTAAAAAGTACAAGAGAAAACATTACTTCTCTGTATCAATGTTCATATTTTTACTGAAATGCCTTACGACTCGACGGATAATTTATTCCGATAAATACGAGACTTGTCTATTGAAGTCGACCCTAAAATTCAACTCTGCCTGGAAGTGCGAAGGTTTAATACGAAAAGTGTGTGTGAACTGTTTGGAGAAAGTAAAGCTAAAGAAGTCAACTATATTCCTTTTTGCGTAGTTCTTTCGTTTGGCAAGTCGACTGTTCTCTGTCAGAAATGAGGTTTAAGGGCGTTGTCGCAGGGGCGTTGCGAGCGCTGGGGGGGTAAACAGAATCCTAGGGAGGGAGGGGTCGCGGTGTTGCCATGGCAACGCTCGCAGCCGCCATTGTTTGAGCCGAGTACCAGGGGAGAATAATAAAGAATCGGTACATCAGATCTGTTGGAATTCCTCTCACGGCGTTGGGGCATTGTTCAGAGCGACAGGTTTCTCCGGAATTAGGATTTTTTGTTCTCGAAACGGTTAGGTATATTTTTAATTCCATAAAAGGGCGTATAAAATTTATTCTCTTATATGTTATTTAATTTACGTTCTCAATTTTAAATACATTTTAAATAATACCGCCAGTCACTTAGGTAAGTACATTAAGCGTAATTTTTAAACTATGTTGGTAACATTATTTTAAAATCAATAACAACACAATTATATTAAGCCTAAAATGAAAACTCCTCGGAAAAACAATGAATGTCACTTTTTTGTGAAACTGACCTTTTAATGCCATTTGTTGACTTTTTGGGGTATTATTGTATAGAAAAAATTAGAATCGGGCAAAACCGTCGTGGTCCGCTATGGGTAATAGTTAAATTTATATATATTTATCCAATGCAAGAAACAGAAAAATACCGTTCACCGAACGTTAAAAAGCGTTGTTGTCAATTTGACAGTACATACATTTAATATACGTACATACATAGTATATGTTTATATAGTAATAAGTTGATTTAATATTTATATAAAAATAGCATTATAGAAAGATATATGGACTTTGAAACTATAATTTTTTTCTCTAAATAAACACTCTAAATAAATTTCTTGACATTCATTATTTTTATAGAAGAGTCTTCAAATGAATCCATAATAGGTAATTATCTATTACCTAACTTATATTATTTTAATTTGGTTTGGAGTAACACCAATAAATTTTTATGTAAAGATCTGGTTAGTAAAATAACTGTATAAATTTACAAGCAGGTATGTAGGAAACTCATTACTTATAAAGGTTAAGGTTTTCTCAATCTCTTATTGAATTCTGATTAGCTTTATTAATAGAACCTACGTTTCACGACCCATGAATACAATTAATTACCTTTTCCGGTAAGACATGGTTACAAGTCTATTGACAACATCAAAAACAAAGTAACGGCTATGAATAATGAATAAATAAACTTGAATTTATCACGGAATAAATATTTCCGGCGGGAAATTATTTGGCTGTTTACTATTTCTGTGCTTAGATTATTATTTTATTTTGACTAGGTTATTATTAATTATTTGCATCGACGTGTTAAATATTTGAATTAAATTTTAATAAGTAAGTTAAAGTAAATTTTTATATTCAGTGGAAAATTTGTAATTGGCATAATTGTAAAAACCATTATTTCATATTTTTAAGATTCTTGTTTTGCTGTTAATTTTCCCCAAAACAAAATAAATAAATAAATAAATAAATGCAGAAAATTTTACCCATACTCCATTAGTGTCTTAATAATACCTATATTTTTTATTGAATCTATAAGAAAAATATCGTAAATTAGGAGCCTGTTTGGTTTGAGTTGGACACGCGAATTTTTTAGGAATTCGCAGAAAGAAAAAGGTAAAATACCTTAAAAAATAAATCCTTTTCAGATCCACCTTTCTCTTCGACAAATAATAACAATGCAAGTCTTGAAGCGAGCGTTGCGCGCGCATTGTCTGGCAACTTTCGCCTCGAAGCAATAAACATCAGAAAGTTTTTGCACAATTCGCAAAAACCCTTTACAGGCTCCTCTTCAATTTTTAAAAGAACCCTTTTATGGTACCCCGCAAATACAGCCATTCACTGTTTTTGTCGAAAACTTTCTAAATGTTTTTAGAACGTTTTTACGATGACCTACTTAAATTGTATTTTGAAATTTTGTCAAAGAATGATTGGTACCTACCAAGAAACAAAAATATATCATAAGGTATCCGGCTTATACCTAGGTTGACACGAATACAATTAATTTATAAATAATAAAATTGAATGATAGATATGTAACTAAATAAATATCTGTCTTCATGATTTATTCTGCTCCCTTTAAATTCAGTCATTTATATCGACGGCTCCTACGTATAATATCGTAACCCACAAATCGACGATTTTGAGTTTTTTGTGTATACACATGTGTATTTGATTATATCTTTAATTCCAAGAAAGAAAAATAAATATTTTGCAATAAATAACGTTTTAATATTATAAAATTTTTTTTTTTGCTTTCTAGGAATTAAATATATAATTAAAAACATATGAAATACATAACAATCTCAAAATCGTCGCTTTGTGGGTTACGATATTATACGTAGGAGCCGTCGATATAATACGAATATATATATATATAAGTTAAAGACATCCAATCCGCTTTACATTGAGTAGTTTCAAAGCGAACATTTATTTATTTTTTCAAGGGATTAAGGATTAGGTACACTATAGTTATATAAGCTTGAATAATCACACATTTTAATTTAGCCGGCAGGTACTATTCCCAAGGATATGGAAGTTTAGATGGTACAAGTAATTCCAAAATAATTAAAAAACGCATAAATTCGAATACATAAATTCTTTGCCGAAAATCCCCTTTTTATAAATTCTTCTAAGTAGGAATTTATGTATGAATCACTGAGTTCAAAAATCCATCCAAATGGAGATTATTTATTTCTAGTAAATCATTAAAAACTATAATATTAATGCTAAGCCTACTGAAAACATTTTGAAGAGATTATTATCTATATAAACGTCACTAGAGAATAATAATTAATAATTTTGATTAAAAAAACAAAGTTCACATGACTAATGTAATTTATTCGCATTCATGTGCCTAAATAATATATATGTTAATACAGTCAGGAGTCATTTAAATGTAGGCGTACCTCTATATTTTAACTCAAAATAAAAAATTGAAGGTTTTGCAATAGGATTAAAACATATTAATGTCTTCATCTTTAGAATAATCTTACATTAAAAGTAATGTATATACGTGAATACATTTGAATTATTATAATTTGCTTGAATGACGACCAAGCCTTCTTCAGAATATTCCTACAAGACGAGGTGTCGATGCTGGTTTGTAAGTATGACATGGCACAAACATCTGGTCACGTGACGAATCCTTATAAAAAAGTGAAATAGGAAAATGAGATGACATATTAGTTATTTTGACATTAATTTGATTTCCTTGTATTCCAGGGCCCAACGGCTGCCCGAGGCGGCGAGGTCGTCAGACTTACACCCGATTCCAGACCCTGGAGCTGGAGAAGGAGTTCCACTTCAACCACTACCTGACGCGCAGGCGCAGGATAGAGATAGCGCACGCGCTGTGCCTCACGGAGAGGCAGATCAAGATCTGGTTCCAGAACCGGAGGATGAAGCTGAAGAAGGAGCTCCGGGCGGTGAAGGAGATCAACGAGCAGGCCCGGCGCGAGCGGGAGGAGCAGGACCGCATGAAGCAGCAGCAGCAGGACAAGCAGTCCAAGATGGAGCACCACGGCCACCACGCCTCGCACCACCACGACCCTCTGAAGCTCGGCCTGGACAAGGGCTCCGCGGACCTCCTGAAGGCTGTAAACAAAGTACCTACGTAAGAAAATACAAGCAGATTAGACAGAGCCGCCTGGGTGGCTGTTCAGGTACGCGCGCGGGAGCGAGAGGCCACGACACATTGTGGGGGTTGAAGTGGAAGGACATTTTAATTAAAAATGGGATCGAGCGCGAGTGGACAATGCTGGCGGTCGCGGCGGCGTATTGTGAAAATTCCTAATTCGTCCGTGTTTTTACGTGAAGCAAATTATACATCCCAGTGAAAACAGATGAGAAAATATTGTATCCATTAGTGTAATTTATCATATTCCGGATTTTGGAGCGGAGTCCCCGCAGTAGGCGTGCTTGAAGCATTTATCTGTTGCCATTTTTGAATACTTGACAGTTTCAGTCGGGAGCGGGCGGCCCGGTGCGCGCGCGTCGCTCCGCGAGTGTGGCCGAGGAGTACTGCTATTTATTTACTTTCCTGTAATCGTTTCTTACGGTATGAACGTACAAGACAAATACTACACTCTAATTATTGCGTTACGATTATCTGTCTTAATTAATGTATAAATACAATTATATTACACACAAATCGTCTCAAATACGTACTAGTTGGTAAGTTTATAAACGTCAAAATTCTAGATTTAAGTAACATAAGTAGACTTAGGAAATTATCTAATTACTATGATTGAACCCAGGTCAAGTTACTGGAGCTAGGAAAAGTGCAAAATTGTATTAATAACAATAAGAATGAATTGATTAAATAGCTCATTAGTGATGGTTCCCGACGATGGCAGAAAATTACATTTCTTTTACAACATTTATTTTTAAAGCTTATTGAACAAACACCTTTTTGAAACGTACAATTTATGTACCCGGTCGCCGAATCATGATTTGTATACCTATTTAAATATAAATGTTAAACGTTTTATGGGATGGGTAAAAAGCAACCTACGTCATCCATTTTTGTGTTTTATTTTATATTTATAAGTTATTAAAAATTTCAAGTTTATCATCTTATATTTTATTTAAAAACGTTTAGAAATAATTTTGTACCATTCCACAGATAATTTTTGTTTTTAAGATAAATTTTATCGTAAATATTGAACATGTTATTAAATTTCAATAAGGGTTTCTTTGACAGAATTAAATTTGTCAAAAAATTGCTTTTGAAAATTGATTTCATTTTTTTTAATCACTCATGAAATATCTACCATAAAGAAATTAAATTGGTACGAAATTTTATAATAACATACTTATTTTACCTACCAAATAACCAAAAATTTGTTGAATGTATATTTTTGTAGTAATATGGCAAAACATCATATATATTTTTTTAAATGTGTGTTTCTTTCTATACCTCTGAATATAAATGGTTTATTCAAGATAGTGATCCATTGGTCTTGTAGGTAGGGACAATAACGTTGGTATGGTATGGATTATATATTTATTATTCATAACCGTTCGTTATTTAAAATTTATCTCCTGTGAAATTTATAAAATCGGACATATTAAGTTTTGCCATCTTACTATAGATTTAATGTAAATATAATTTTTTTTTAATATTTCAAATTGTGTTGATTCTGATCCGGCCTGCAAAATGAAAATATATATTTTTTAAATTTAATACAACAATTTTCTGCTTTCAGAAAAAAATTTCCATTATTTAAAAATGAGATCCCATTATGTACCCTAAAATTTATCAAGATCACTCAAATATTATGTGGAATTGAACAAAAAAATGTCGTTCTTCGTTTTTAAACTAAATTGAAAAATTCGTCCTTAGTTTAATGTCGATACTTATTATTTTGTTATTTTGTGTTCTTTATATTTTATCCAGCGGAAATAAAGCGGATGACTGTTGAAATATTTGTTAATTAAAACTCATTGATTTTACAGATGTATTTAGGTAGTAAGTAGGTAGTTAAGAATTTTTTGGTTTGTTCATGTTTTCTATGTTGTGATAGTTGATTGTGCGTAAGGATTCAGATATCTTTTTGTATTCATGCCCGTGTCAAAAAGAGCAGCTACATTTACTATTATTATTGATTGTGTTTTCGAATTTTAGTTTCTTCATTTACCTATATAATAGACAATGTTTAAATAAGAATAATGTATTTTTTAATTCGAATACTCAATGCTAAAAGTAAAACAATATGAAAATATTTGTTAGGTAAATTTAGAAAACTGCGTGCATTTATGTTCTTCCTGGTCAATTTGTCAGGTGTTACAATAATTTATTATTACATATTTGATATTTTTTACACGTCCTAATTAATCACATTACTTGTAGGACAACAATAGCAGATATAAAAAATACATTATTTAAACTCTCGGTCAAGGTGTGGGGTAGCATAATTACCCCAAATCTCAAAATTAATATTTCATTAACAGAATCAAATATTACATCCATGTTTTACGTACTTGCGTTGAAGACATTTCTGCATTATTATTTTTTTACATGGAAAGTAGAAATCAAATAGGTACAACTTTTCCACGCAAAGACAATTTGATAGCTTGAATTCCGCGCAGAATATTAAATATAATGGCAGTATCTAAATCTAAAAAAAATCAAAGATTTTTAAAAATTAAAATTTAAACCATTTTTATTTTTATTAAAGCGATATTATTTTAGGGTAACTCAGTAACCACGTTCTGGTACAGAATATTTTTACACCGTAACAGAAAAGTTAACATAAAGTTGGGTCAGTTTACCTGATTCATTGAAAAAAATACTATCATCCTTACAATCAAATACAGAAATATAAATTTCAAAGCCGATTTTATTATAATTTTTACTAAAATACGCAGGTTGAACAAAAAATTAACGTAGGTATTCCTTCTGACTTAATTACGTATAAAATATTTAAATTCACAAAAATTTTGAAAATATTTTGGATTTATTCATTTAGTAATATTTTGACAGATATTTTTCTCAGTATCATTTTCATGTGAAAGTCTTTGTAGTTTTAATATAAAAGTTCAAAATGTGAAAATTGAATTTTCGTGCAGTGTTTTCACTTATTCAAACTTATACGTAAATTGATGTCAGGGTAGAAGTAAATATAGGCTATTTTGTGAATTTAACCTCTGTCTTATTGTAAAATGTAAAATAACCTATCATTAAAAATTAATTAACAACATGTTACGAGAGTTATTTACTAGGTATACAGGCTTCGTATGCATATAAAAAATTAAGGTGAAGATTAAAAAAAATAAAAAGAGAATGTTTACTTGTCAAATATTCTAGTGATTTATAAAAAAAATGCGTGTTACTTAATTTCTAACGAGAAATCACTGCCTGAAGTATAATTAGCAATGTTGTGAACTTAGTGTTTACAAAAATATACGTAGAAATGACACACAAACAGTTGTAACAAATGAAAAATTTCCAAAATATTAACTTATCTTTATTGTCATTGATAATTGAAGTTCTGTAGCTTAGCCTTAATAATAAAAATGACAAAACATGGAAGCAGCTTTGTTTAATTCAATAGTCTGAACGAGGTTTTCTTTCCGAGGTTTTATGGAACAATTTAGAAAAAAAATTTTTTTTGCTTCCACGAAATATAATTTATATAGCGCTCCGGGCAATTTTTTTCTTCTTCAAAATGTATACGGTCAAATTACAAAACGATTGTCGCGCTAATTACGCCCGCTTTATATTAAATATCATTAGTCGTGTATCTATATGTAAGTAGTCTTCATCACTGCGTGAAATGAAAAAAAAAAGTGCATGCAATATTATAATACGCCGTCTCTTTTTAGATTTTGTTTGAAATATAATGTTTTGCTCGTTTTGAACGTTCCGTGATAATTTGTTTTTTGACATTGTTATTTTTCAATTATTCAATATATTTTTTTTCACGTATTATGGACATATTTTTAACAGAATTTTTATTTTTCTTTGTGCATACAATTGTTTGAAAGACATTATTTGAGTACCTACTATATTATGTTTCTTTTTTATATTGTTGAATATCGTCTTGCCATATGATTAGAATCGGTGTTGCTAATATAATTTATTATATTTCTCTCTTTACTTATAGGTAATGCTAATTTTTATTTTTAAATGTTTATAATTGTTCAACAATTTACATTATGACTTATTGTATTTCTGAGTATAAATATTCATTAATGTTAAGGTTAATATTATTATCATTTTTTTCTATATCATTTCATTACGTTTCTGATAGAATATAATCACTTTTAAGCCTGTGATAGATAATATTATATTTTAACCTTTTTTGTTCATCTTTAAGCACATTATTTGATTCCATTGTTATTAAAATTTGGTAGACGTACGATACGAACCAAATGTTTTCATTCTTATTTTTTTAATTTCAATATTTATTAAAATTGAAGTAAAATAATGCTAAAAAATATATATGAGAATCAGTTATCATATTTGTACCCTTATTTCACACACCTAAAGCTACCTAAGCTGGTAAGTAGTTCAGCTGTTTATTTTTATATAATTATCCTATTTTTCCTCTCTTAATTAATACTTGTTTTATTTGCGTACCAAACAGCTCAAAATGGTTACATAAAAATCACCACGATTTTGTATTGATGTGAATTAAAATATTAATAAAGTAAGAACAGAAATCTATAGTTAGGAGTTGAACCTTAATGAAATGAACTTCTCACAGCCGAATTAAAAACATGTATTTATAAAGGTTGCAATATGTTATTGTATAATTATTTAATGACATGCAAACATTTTCTATGTTAGTTTAAAATGCGTATAAATATTCGGCAGAGTATCGAGGGTGTAAATACATTTGTTGGTTTGGCATTAGTTATATTACTTTTGGATCTAAAAATCATATTAGACATGCATTTTCTATTACACAAACCCCAGTGTTTCTTCAAAATGATGTAAGAAGTAGTTGATATTGTATTTGGAGTGTTGATGTGTAAAACGTTTCGCCCAAAAAAACTTAAAAAATTTCAGTTGACCAAAAATGTTCATCGGTCGGTTTGAATGCTTAATTTTACATCCTCAAGACAACGACGCCTATTCCTATTCTTGATCATCGAGCATCTAAATATCGACCTATTCTCTTCTTCATCAAATAATATAAAATATATCAGAATGGAAATTGTTAATCATGAACGTTTAACCAGCAACATCAGGCGTAGGACTAGCGTAGGTCAGCTGCTAGTTAAACAGCCTATTTTGATCCAATACAAGGTTTTCTACCGGATTAAACAGGACCTTTAACAACCCCTTAATTTACCCAATTACTTGATTGCCGAATTATTAAACTTTTCTTCTGTGTTGTCATCTTACTTGTAAAATTCATGTAGTGTTTCAATAATATTACAAGACGGCACTTTTGAAATATTTAACACGAAAATTCGAGTTAAAATATGAAAACCTTTTTTTATGATATTAATCTCAATGACAAACGTACCTACTTATTTGTCTGAAGAAATTTTTTGTATCAATGTTATTATATCAGCCTAAATAAACACGAAACTTTTTGGTCAATTGATATTTATAAGGTTTTAAACAAATACACGACACAAATAAAAGATAATACAATCACCCAAACCCACACCAACATGAATAAAAATATTACTATACATAAAACAGATTATGTGTATTAATGTACCATTAGTCGATTTTGTAGAACTGTTAAAAGATCTTCATTTTGCTGACTAAATTAATTATGCAATCGCCGTAGAAGTTATAACACAAATTTAGGTCTAGTTCTAGATAGGAAACTGTCTTACTGATAAAATAATACATATACGTAAATCTTAAGTAAGGCTCTTTATGTTCGCAGTTTTTCTCAGCCTCTGGGTACTCTTTTGTTTCACCGTATTTTTAGGTGCAGTTCTTTGGAATGGATCTTTTCTACAGGTAGCCAGACATGCAGTCGGATGCATTAGAAAATTGGCTATTGCATCTGTTATTTCACAAAACTTATTTAAATATTGCCGTAGATTGTCTGCAATCTGATTGTGAAATGTAATAGATTATTTGTTTGTATAGTAAAATGTGTAAAATTATTTTATTCTTAATTATTTTTACATGATACACCAATAAAAATAATTACTTTAGTGATTGTTTATAGTTTTCCTTCTACGTTCTAGATTCAGAGAAGCCCGCAGATCACTCCTTAAACGTGATCTTAAAATACCTATGAATTAAGTAACACCTATTAAATTGTATGTAACAATACTATATAATGTAACATGTACAGTATGTCTAAATAAAAAAGTCATCAAAATAATGTTTTTTTTGTTTATTGCCTCATTCATAGGTCCTTGATGGATTCTCGATCCGTTTGTCAGACCTACATATTGATTAAACGTACATGTTGTCATCAGTTGATGAACCGGAATAAAAATAAAAATACAGGTGGGTACACAAAATACATGTAATATCAATATTATTATTATTTCCAAACTAAGCTCAATGCTCATAATATGAAATAAGCACTGATTTTATGATCTTCCGGAACAAGGCCCGAACCGCCGATCAATGGATAACTGGGCAATTGTTTTAACACTTTACTTGTACATATACTTCTTGAACCTAAGGGACAATGATAATAAAACGAAAAATAATTCATCCCGTCTAAAGCCAATTATTTTTTTATTTTACATACATTTTTTTGATGCACCCTTTCTAATTTTTTTATAGCAGAGGCCTAAGAAAAAATATTCAGTAGAGATTCCGTTACACGTTTAACAGATATATAATTAAATATTTTGAAAAAAATTGTAAAATAGCGTTAAAAGCCGAATTTATAAATGGTTCATTACAGCCTCATACTGTTTTTCTATTTTTTTTCTATTTAAATTTAAGTATAAAATTTTGTTTGGACTCTGCCTGTCTCATTAAAAATATCTGTGTTGAGTGTGTGTACAATCAAGTATTTCTTCCTAGCTTTGCGCATATGCGTGCACATGATTTACATAGTAACTAACTAATTAACTAACCATCACACTGATCCCCCGCAGGGGTAGGCAGAGAGGATTGAACGCCACACTCTTCTATCCTGGCACACCACTTTTGCTTCGGCCACATTCATACATCTTCTCATACATGTTCTACGGTTGTTGCGGCTTTTAACAGGGCTATCCTCAAATACTTGTAGTACCCGATCGTGCCAGGTCTTTCGCGGACGCCCTCTATTCCTGTTGCCTTCAACACTCGCCTCATATATTTTCTTAACCGTCCTTTCCTCGTTCATACGTTCCACAAGACCAAACCATCTCAGCACTCCTTTCTTTATTCTATCTACCACACTACAGCCAACATTGCATAGTACCTACCACAAAAAATATTGCAAGACAAAATAATAATAGAAAAATAATAACATGACTTGTTATGTTAAAAACGCATGAAATGTAACTGTAAATCGACAAATCTAAATTCTTTACGTCCGTTTGCAAGATAGACGAGTTTTTCATTTTTCATATATTAGCAATCCTTCAGTATATTACGAATAGGATCAATATTTCTCAAATAAATTACCTATCGTTGGTAAAGTAATATAATTTTTAAATTCTTCCCAGCGCATAGTTATCTAAAATAAGGAGAAACAACATTATTTCATACATGTGGGACAAAATTCAATAAAAATCAACAATTTGCTTCGTAATCAAGTCTGTACTGCCCCTTAATGAGACTGTAAACAACGATTTGTCGCTAAAAAAAGTATGTATGATTTGGGTCATTCTATTCTCCGTACAAAATTCAATAAAAATCAACAAAAATGTTTGCTTCGCAATTAAATCTGTGCTGTTCTTAAATGAGATTAAAAATAGCAAGTTGTTAGTAAAGTAAAGTATGTGCGAGTTACTCTGCCTAAAAAATTCACTAAAAATCATTGATAGTTTGCTCCGCAATCAACAAGATAAAGAAATTAAATTAAATTTATACTTTGGTCACTTAAACAAAGTGGATGGTAGGGAAAAAAATGGGGACGCAGGTGTCAGTGTCGAAGGTAATCAGCTGTTAGACCCTTCTGGCTACAGGCTTGAACAGTTGATGAACGCTGATGAGATGTATGAAAGTGAACAGGGAAGGAGTGATATTGAAGAGGTGGTATTATGTCCTCACCATACTGACAAGAAAGGAAATTAAATTATTAATTTCGATGACATTTGCAAGGATTGGGTAGTTGATTAGAGGAGATTTTTCATGCGGATTTTGACTATTTATGGAAAATATATCTGAACGACTTGAAGAGTTTTTTCACACGAAGCAAACACATTGTGGTGAGATATAAAATCTTTAACTAACATAAATCTTTGTTTAACACCACTTTATTGAGTTTAAACCAAATAGTTTCGACTCACAGCTGAGTCTTCATCAGGGTTCAGTATTAACTGTTAATAGTTAATCTTATGGTTTTTCAGATACGATATTAATCCGTATTTTTACGTTTTTATCCATTCGGGGAACAGTAAATAATGTACCTACTAGTGATTAAACACGTCATAAGAGGAGTGAAAGATTAACGTAGGACAAACATTTAAATAATTATCTACCTGGTACCTTCGTACCAATTGAAAGGGAAAGTTTTTTCTATTTAAACGTTTACAACTTTTTTATGTTCCAGTTTTCAAACTTCTTATCAGTAAAATTATAAAATAAAATCAGTTCTTAACAGTAAAAGTTTACTTGCATAACAAAGAGAAAAAATGGTACTTCAATTAAATGTAACTGTCAATTTCCTTACCAATTGCTCTATTCGCAAGATATCAGAATTTTGTATTTAAGATCGCTGTAATATCTATAAAGATATATAATCTGGAAGTTCGGTGCGGTAATTAATTGTGGTTTTATTAATTAAACTAGCTGTAACCCGTCAAAAATGACGGAACACTTGTTCGCGTCTTTGCTAAACCCTAGTATACATTTATACTATCTTTTTGGCGGTCCACGGAGAAGTGGTCGTAGCAAAATGCTTCAAGCGGCCGGTTCGGGTTTGGTGGCCTGGGGTTCAGGCCCCATATCCGGCCGTTTAATTTGTTTTTAAGCCGTAAATTTGAATGAAACGACGTTGTACGAAGTTACGGGGACAGACAGACAGACGGACAGACAACGAAATTATTACGTTTGATATACGCCCTGAATTAGACTTTATCATCATATTAAAAAAGAAGCATAGAAATAATAAAAAATGAAATAATATTAACAATATAAATACAAAAATTCATTAGGAAATACAATAAGTAAACAGTAGATACAAAAGGAGAAAATTATTAAAAAATGAAAAAATTTAAGAAGATAAATACAACAAATAATTGATCACATATAGAAAAAATATTAAATAGAAGATGAGTAAGTAGATTTGCGTTTTGAATGTATATAGTACACGAGCATCAAATACGAGTATATCAATATAACTGTTTTGATTGCCTAGGCGACGCAAACTATACCTACTGATTGTAGTGTGGATGATGCAGAATTAATGGCAAGTAGCGAAAAAGACTGTACAGAGTCTAGTAAGCAGGATGTATGATGTATGCAAATGCAAGTAACCTTATTATGAACATTAACAAGTCAGAAGTGATGGTATTCGAGAAAGAGGAAAGCGAGACAACGCGTGAAATACTAATAGATAATGAATGTTTGGAACAAGTAGATGAGTTTGATTACTTGGGAAATATGTTCGATGGAACAGGGAATGTTGAGAAAGATATCGTGAGGAGAATGACTGCGATAATAGGGTGAACGGTGCTTTGATCGCAATAGTTTCTAATAGAAATATGTCTACCAAGGCAAAACTAACAGTACATAATGGAATTCTGGTATCAACACTGATGTATGGAAGTGAAGTCTGGAGCTGGCAGAAGAGGAACGAAAGTAGATTGAGTGCAGTGGAGATGAGGTCCCTTAGATGTATGTGTACCAAATCCATTTATGATAGAGTAAGGAATGAAGATATTAGGAACGAATGTAAAACTAATCTTAGCATAATTAATAGAATTAAAAAAGGGTCGCTCAGATGGTTTGGGCATGCTGAGCGAATGAATGAGGGAAGAATGATAAGAAAGATATATAATGCAAGGGTTGATGGCGCCAGAAATAGACGGCGATCGCGGAAGACGTGGCATGACCAAATTGACCAGATACTGGAAGATGGTCCCGTTAGAAGCCTCAACAACCGGCGAGCTTGCATGCGAAGATGTATGAATGTGGATAAACGTGAGTTGTATGTCAGGACAGAAGAGTGTGCTGCTCTATCGTCTCTGCCTACCCCCACGGGGGAGCGTGATAGTAAATAAGCAAGTAAGTAAGCATATTTCTGGTAACGGGAAATAATACGAGTGTAATATAACTCATAACTTACAATTAAATCTATTTAAATCAAAAGATCAAACATAATAATTTCGCTGTCTGTCTGTCTGTCCGTAACTTCCTATAACATCCGTAATTTCACTCAAATTCACTGGAACCTCGGACGCCAGGTTGTCAGCGCGGCACCCTAGCTGTTGCTGTCACCGTTTCACCGTGGACCGCCAAAAATATATTATACATACTAGGGCTTAGCAAAAATGCGAACCATTTCATGTTCCGTGATTTTTCACGGGTGTACGGATAGTATTGTTCTAAAAAATATTTCAATTGCTACCTAAGTATTATTATAGTTTGTTTTCTTATTACCTTCTAAACCACTTAAGAGTTTTGAAATGGTTTCAAGAAAATTTTCAAGAGAAAAATATTGTCAGAATAATAAATAAAATCAATTTTACCAAACGTTAGATAATTGGGTACCTTGTTGCTCCAAGAGCTTATAACTTTGTTTCCTACATTTACCTTACGTTCTTTTAGCCTATTCGTTTCTATCAAAATTATTTCTATAGTACCTTGATAAACTCTTCAGCTTGTTCAAAACATATTTTTTATCACTTTTCGGAACGCGTTTTTTTGTTATAATATTTTTTATGAAACAAAATATTGAGGTTGTTAATTCGGGGACCCATAAATAATACATGTCAGTTTCTCCAGCATCTTCCAGCGTGATGTCGGCGTTCGGAGCCAGAAAACAAATGCTAAGTTATGGCCTCTTTAGCATTATATCAGAGTGAACCTGCCATTTTCTAATTCTCCACAGGCTGTGGAAGACGTCCAATAAATTTTAGTTTACCCCTACACAACCAATCTCCGCTTCTCTCCCCTTTGGAGGATCTATCTATCCTTTTTTGTCTCCCTTGCTTTTTCTCTTTTCCATTGTCATATTATTCATCCCTTGTAGCAGGTTCTTTGTACACGATGTTTAAAAAGTTTATTAAAATACTTATTCATCATACCCAACAATTATTTTATTAAATGTATTTTTAAAAACCAGTTTAATAAGCATACTTTACATATTAGAGTTCTGATATCAACAATACAGTATGCAATTAAAAATAGTCTAAAAATAACAACAACAAAAAAAGACTAACAAACCGTTACGTCATTTGCCAAAGGGATATGCAGAGAGAATAACATGTATATCTTCTCATATGCACTTTCAGTTGTTGGAGTTTTTAACAGGGCCATTCTCCCATATATGACTTATCTGGTCATGCTAGGTTTTCCGCGGTCGCCCACTACTGTGGGCGACCGCGGAAAACTTGTTTGCTGCCTTCATCTTTGTAAATTCCGACCTCATAAATTTTCTTTACCATCCTTTCCTTGCACATCCGTACCACATGGCCAAACCATCTAAACGATCCTACACTTGGCCATAACTGCATTCAGAACACCATTTACTTTGTTTCCACTCTCAGTTACTCTTCTTTCGAAATCGTTCTCAGCCTTGCCATGTCTACTAAACATACTTTCCAAACAAACAATCTCCTTCACTCGTCACTCGTTCATCCAAACACCAAAGACAGAATGAAGAAAAAAATCGTGTGGGAACAATCTAAACAAACATGTAAAATAAAGCACTAACGAGAGGGTGGTGGTAAAGAAAATGTTTAGAGTGAATTTTGTGGGGGTAGGAACAGAAGACGTCCGCAAAAGAACCGGTGATTATGAGAAAAATATAAATTATGGCTTTATTGTATGACAAGGTGTATTAAAGTGAATGAGGCCAGAAAAGCGTATCAGGACAGAAGAACGTTGTGTTTTATCTTCTTTCCTTACCCTTATGGTAAAAAAGCGAATTGTTAAGTTAGTTAATTAAATATTTTACAAATATTCTAAGCTAAACTAGAGTAAATGGAAACCCGTACAATTAAAATAATTAAATTAATAATGAAATAAGGCAATGCAAAATGGAAAAAAAATATGTATAAAATAAAAAATATTAGTAAAATTAAAATATAAATGCATTTTAATAATAAAGAAAAAAATGAGTGATAAATATCAATGCTGCTTTTACAAATCAAACTTAAAAATAAAATAAAAATATATATATAAGCTTGATTAACATGGTGATGTTCCTGGATAAAGCTCGAACTTCTCGAATAACTGATCATTATTGCATGTATTACAAAATTACAATAATTTAGGAATCGTTATTTTTATCGCGCAATTTAAGAATATATTTTGTAAGCACACTGTAAACTGACACGTAAATATAATATATAATCCTCCCATGGCTCTAGAAAAGAAACAGAAATTCACATAATGAGAAAGAAGTATGCACCGGTGTGTACTTTATATTGTAGATAAGTAAATACTACACACATACTCATTTCATATTATATCTATGCACAATTGCACTACTGTTATCACAGACAGTAGATACATAAGTATCAACTTACATGGAGAAATAAATAATCGTATTAAAATTAGAACAATAAGCAGTAATTTCTTGTATCTTCTCTGTCTACCCCTACGGGGAACCTGCTTGGTACTTGATTTTCTTCTGAAATTATAAAACCTTATAATTCCATCCTGGCACATCAGTTTTTCTCGTCCACTACCTAATAACCACTCTTCAGTTGATGATGTCAAGATTGTCCTCCAATATTTGGCTTACCTGATCATGTCAAGTTTTTTGCGGATGCCCTCTATTCCCGTTGTTTCAATACCCGCCTCATTTGCCTATTTTCTTCATCATCTTTGTTGGTGTACCTGGAGATCGAGTGGTCGGTGGTTCGAGGACATTCCGCACATTCCAGGACACCAGCAAGTTAGTCCTATTTTCATAGCACAAGCGTTAAGCTTAGTAATAATATTGATGCGACACATATTTCTTGTTCGCGTCTCTATTTTTTTTAAATCTTCGAGATGACCAAACAGCTCTTCGTTAACTTTTATTTCTTTCTATATTCACTCTACCATAAATACCTTCAATTTATTTTTATTATTTTTACCAGTTCCTTACTTCACTTTCATACATTAGTGAAGACACGAAACCCAATTAAGCACGTTTAGTCCTTTCTCATGTAACAAATATCTATTGGCGATAGATTTATTTAAAGTACCTTTCACTATTTAAAATAAATAAAATAAAATTATGCGAGAAACTTTATATTTTATTTACTTTATATTTAAATTATATATTCATAAGGTTTTCTACAAATGCCGATACCGAGTTCAAAATAATTTATATTTATAACTTTTGTTTCTACAACCCCTGGTAGGTCTTGGCCTCCTCAAGAGTCTTCCTCTATTTTTGGTTTTACACCAGCTTGTCCATTTCTGTACGTCCAAGGCAGATATTTATTTGAGAACATTGTCGCTCCGTCTTAGTATTAATCCTGAATTCAGCAGGGACATCGGTGTTTGTTGTTCAGCCATTCTTTCCACACGACCCAGTTACCGAAGTCTTCCCAATTTTATAAATTCTGTGACGCTTAGCTCCTCAAATAAAATATAGACCTCATTTTTGTAGCGTCTGCGCCAAATTCACTTATCTAGAACCGGTCCAAAGACACCATTTTTTTCTTAAAAAACGTCCAATGCTTGTTCGTTCCTCTAAGTTAGTATCCATGTCTCAGCTGCGTATGTAAATGCTAGTTTGATTAACGTTTTGTAAATCAATTTTTTAGAATTTCTCGACAGCATTTTGGATTTTATCTGAAATTGGAGGTGGAACAGCGATTCCCGCTTCTGGATCGCTTCGTAATGTTATTCTTTACTATTATCAGAGATCCAAAATGCCTGAATCTTGGCACTATTTCAAAGTTCTACAATTCACAGAGTATTGTTTTTTTTTAACTGCATCCAGCGGCCATGTATTTGATCTTCTGCTATTTTACTATCAAAGCCATATTTTTGGGAGATATTTCAAGATTTAAAAATGCGTATTGTAAGACCTCAAAAGTTTTGTGTCGTCCATATATAATTTTTTTAAATACATATTATTTTTTTAAAAAAATCGCGCTATCTTACTACGAACACTTTAGTGTTTCAATATCTATATGCATGAACACGAACATTCCATTAGCTACAAAAATCAAGATTTTTTTTACTATTCCTCTAATATTTTGTTAAACATTTTTTTTTTAAATCATAATAACGGTGATGTTTCGAGAAAATTTGATTAAAGGAAAAGTTTTTATTTTAGGCTGAGCAGTGAAAAATTTGAATGCACGACGAAAAAAATTGTACGTGCGGCATATTAAATTCAGTGGATAAATAAGAAGATATAGAACAAAACAACATGTAAGAGACTTTTAGAATTTAACAGTTCTACAAAAAAGTTCTAGAGGACTCATAGATATATGTCGGATTTACTATTTGATATAAATAATCCAAACGAAGCTGTTACAACTGACTGTATTTCTTTTCTGTATTTTAAGGTGCTAGTTTTGTTGATCTTAGTATGACTTATACCTTACAAACGTTTCATACAGTTAAAGATTTACTTGAGAAAAGAGCGTAGGTAGGTCAAAGCGAGATGATTTATTTGTGAAGTTGTCAGTGCACCGCCGATGTATTGGAGAAGAATGCTGTTTGAAATATACAGCACGATTTTTCATGGCAAAACATTCAGTCCATGTTATATTTATGACATAAAATCGAGTAAATCTCTCTACGGTTTAGGGAAATCCACGTGGACTGATGGATTTTTTACTTAAAATCTAGAACACGCGTGTCCACGTACATTACTCAGAACACCACATGGTAAAAATGTTACATTGTACATATTAAGTTAATCAAAATTCGGTATATTCAATATTATGGTTAATCTATTTAAACACTATATAATACAATACCCTTATAGATTTCATCTGGTCACTAATAAAAGGTAAATTGCATTCACTAATACTTTTTAAATATGTCACTAGGATACTAACTAACTAGCTAACTAACTAACCATCACGCCGTTTCCCTGCAGGGGTAGGCAGAGAGGATTGAACGCTACACTCTTCTATCCTAGCACACCACTTTTGCTTCGGCCACATTCATACAAGTTCTACGGTTGTGGCGGCTTTTAACAGGGCCATCCTCAAATACTTGTAGTAGCTGATCGTGCCAGGTCTATTGCGGACACCCTCTTTTCCTGTTGCCTTCAACACCCGCCTCATATATTTTCTTAACCATCCTTTCCTTGTTCGTACGTTCCACATGACCAAACCATCTCAGCACGCCTTTCTTTATTATATCTACCACACTACAATCAGCATTGCATTCAATTCTAATTTGTTTATTCGTCGCTCTATCGACCAAATATTTTCCACTACACTTACACTATTACCGTATCTGGCGATGCATTAATTCCATCAAAGGGTGCAAGAACTGAAAAACCTAAGGTAGACTTCACCTTTACGTGGCCCCGCGTAGTAAATACACATCGTGGTAAGTACCTACACCAGCTTTCAAGCTGCTACTTTTCTCTCCGAGTAACTCTCCCGGCGAGTGTTCCCCTCGCCTCTTGTTTCCTCTAATTCCCTCTACCTCAAAGTATCCACGTGCAAACGATTCTTTCAAATACTTTGCAGAGTTTTCCAGACCTTATACTACATTACTCCGAAATGCCTCGCTCCGTAATGGCGCCAAGTTTCCCCAGCAAAGGAACTTGCGTTAGTTATCATAATTTTAAGCAAGAAACGCGTATGTTTCTAATTTTCCGACGAATTCGCGGGACGCGGGATACTGAATGCTGGGGCGCATCTTAGCACATCGTCTTAACTAATACAAATGTTTTGTAAATGCTCCTACAAATGGTAGAAACTTGAGATAATATTCTTTCCGAATACCTGTGAAGATATTCTTGTTTCATTTTCGTACATAGTACCTATATTTTTTTGTATGTACGGCATTCATACGCATCTACTTATGTCTATAATACATTTTAGGAGTAAAAATTCTTCTCGTTCGAGTTTTCTGGGATATACTCCGTGTGTCTACGACCTTTTTGACGTTTTGGATCCTCCTACAGGTCTGCCATCATCGGGGCGCATGTCGCTGATGCGACGCGTGAGTGTTAAGTGGATGTGGCCAATTATGGGCTAGTAATACCGTGTCGAAGGCAGAGTATGTCATTATTTTAGCAACTAACTAACCATCAGGCCGTTTCCCCGCAGGGGTAGGCAGAGAGGATTGAACGCCACACTCTTCTATCCTGGCACACCACTTCTGCTTCGGCCACATTCATACATCTTCTCATACACGTTCTACGGTTGTTGTGGCTTTTAACAGGGCCATCCTCAAATACTTGTAGTACCTGATCATGCCAGGTCTTTCGCGGACGCCCTATATTCCTGTTGCCTTCAACACTCGCCTCATATATTTTCTTAACCATCCTTTCCTCGTTCATACGTTCCACATGACCAAATCATCTCAGCACTCCTTTCTTTATTCTATCTACCACACTACAGCCAGCATTGCATTCACTTCTAATTTGTTCATTCCTCACCCTATCGACCAAAGATTTTCCACAAAAGCCTCTTAGTGACCGTATTTCCACCGCATTCAGTCCTCTTTTGCCAATTCCAGGCTTCACTTCCATACATAAGGGTTGGCACTAGAACGCCATTATGTACCGCTAGCATAGCAAATTGCTAAATTGCTACCAATAGCTAAAAATACTCACCGAAAGTTTCAGAACTGTTTTGAAAACATTTCTCATGTACATTTATTTTTAGAATGGTCGATAAAATAAAAAAAACGTCATGTAGAAACGAGGAGAGCACGGTAAAAAAACTATATGAGGCGAGTGTTGATGACAATAGGAACAGAGAGCGTCCAAGAATATACACATAGTCAAATAAAGTATTGTAAAAATATCTCGTTAAAAGCTTCAACAATTGCAGATCGTGCATGAAAATATGTATGAAAATTTACGAAGTTTGAGTCTTGTGCCAGGACAGAAAAGTGAACCATTCTTGTCCCCCTGCTTATAGCCCGCGAAGAAACGGCGTGATGGTAAATGAAGTTACTTTCACTATACACAATTTCCTTACACTTGTGGCCCTTTTAATCTACTCATATTCCTGGAGCCGAAATTTTTACATGACTTTATTTTCGTTCTAGGGAATCAGAAATGCCATCAGCGTTTTCAAAAAAATACTATAAAATTCTTGCACGTAACAGCATAAATTCATGGTGCAAATGTACTTAAGTTTTTTTATACAGTTTATGTTTTATAAAAAGTCACCTACATGTTGGTGTATGGATATACTTATACGAGTATAAAAATTAATAAGAATATGAAAAAACACACAAATGAAACATGTGTTGGTGTAGTAGTATTAGATGTAATCTTTTGTACACAACATGAACGCAGAAATACAAAACTACTTTTAGCAATTTAAAATGAGAATTTAAATTTAATAATACATTCGTGCCCTCTGTTGTGAAAAATTGGCAACAAATCAGAGTCACATAAAAGTGAGAAGGCGTGCAATCTAAATGTATTCAGCTCCCTGGGGTGTTGAACATTACCTAGAGTAATTTTCTTCCCTTCTTACAGCCCGGCTTGAAAACACCCTCGAAGAAAACTCATTATCTGTTTCTCTTCTCGTTTCTCATAGCGTTTTTTAATTTCACGCTCTACGGTAAAAGAAAAAATTGTGGAACCTACTTAATAAGAAAAAAAATGTATTCAACGACCGACCGTTTAAGTGATATATCGATGGCGTAAAGAAAGCTCCTCCCACTAGCTTTTAACGCTCAGCTTTGTAGAAAGCTCGGGTCATTTGCCTGTTTTCGTGACCATTATGCAACCTGGGAGAGATTATGGGATATTTTCCACAAAAAGGGTGTTTTTTCATGGCTTCACCTCAAACAGGGCTCTGCATAATGGGGTACCGCAAAGGGAAGGGCCATGCGAGACATGTTTATGGTGATTAATAACCTGTTATTCCACTAGACCGTAGGGCCGAAGGAGGTTCCACACTCTTCCATGTTGCGCTCCCCAAAGCGTTTGACCAGTTTATAAATTAACATATGTTTATTTGAAATTCTCGTGTTTTGGGGGAAATAAATCGCGCTGTAAAAATTGAGATAACATCGATAATATAAATTTTATTTCTGCTTTTGCCGCACTTTTATGAGGTGCACGTGCCCGGTGCCTTCAATTTAAAAAAAGGTATTTTTACTCGGTTTAACTACCTGTAGTACCTGCTTACGTTTTTTCTGAAGTCCAAGTAAGAGCGAAATTAAAACATCTAACTTAGAAAGCTATTTGGAATCCTGCGATGCGCATCGTATATTGTGTAGATACATATAAAAACTTGCTGATCCGTAGCAAAACAGTATTTTTCAGAGTCAGAAATTTATCAATAAAAGTATCGGAGAACTCTCGGGATTTAAATATAAAAATATCAACACATCGTAATTCATTCGACGTCTTGTTTCTTATTTCATTACATAAATATTTCCGTTGGGAATACTGAATTCTTCTGATATGTTTTTTTGGATTTAATCATAGCTGTCACAAAGGTTCATATCTCACTGTACTGGTACGAGGAAAATAAAATCAGGGAATATTGGTATTTAATTATTATTATTATTATTATGAAAAAATTAAATCCTACCACTAAATATCTGTAAATTATGAATATTCCGAATACCTACTATTATTTTTATCTGGATGCATATTCATAATAATAATAATTTGTTCCATGACTATTATATTATAGCTAGACCGCATTCAAAAGAATGTGCGTAAAAATATGTGTGTTGTTACGATGCAAAAAATGAACACAAAATAAGTTTTTCTAGTAAGTAAGTAACCTTTTTCAAACTAAAAAATATATATTTATTTGGAATATCATATTGAGGCTTGTAATACTGGCTTGCCAGGCAACTTTTCCCCGCTTTCTTCTTACCGGACAAAGTTAGGGAATGGTGTTTTAATTGTGGTCAACCTATAATGATATATTTAATATGAAGAAAATTTCATCAAAAAAATAAATTCTTTAAATAAGTATTTTTAAAAACAAACAAATGATTCGAAGCCTATTCAGTGTTGCTATGTTCACTTGATTGAGTCTTTATATCATTTTTAAAAATTGAAAATACTAATTGAGTACAATCAAATTTTGACTATTCTCTTCATTCCAGGCAACCATCAATTTTTTTTTATTTTTCAGAAGATAAAGCGCTTCATTTGGTTTGAAAAGTTAATAAAATCGATATGACGTAGGTAGTTTCCGCGGACATACATATTTCCAATTTTAAATTAATTTTATTTGTTTATTTGCATCTCACTTTCAACTACTGAAAGTGAGACTTTCGGTGTTCACAAGCACTGTGTAACAGCCCGACAGAAAACTGTGAAAATTAACTCGGAAAAAACCTGTTCACTTGTAAACACATAAATAGATACTGGTTGATTAATTAAAATTGAATTATATATAGGTACTTTAATTAAGGGCCATTCCCACGGAAGTCAAACATTAAATAAGCAACTACTAGTTAGAAAACGAGAATGGAAACAAAGCGAACCAAACGATCTCGTTACAGCCGTGATATAAAAGATAAGCCAGTCAACTACTTGGAATAATTTCAATCTCGACGCTCTTTCTACGCCTAAAAATTCTCACAAAAAAACGTAACTAGTTTTTTTCGTTCCAAAATCTCGTTCTCTCTCAAGCGGCAAATGGTCAAAGAAAACGACCAACCCGAATGTCTGCTTTACGAACAGTTATTTATTAGGCTTTGAAGCATATAACAATAATTTGATGGGCGATTAATTGTGAAGTTTGGCGTTTTTTTGAGAATTTTACCGCGTCTTAGACGATTTTCAAAGTTATTACGCGATGACACATTTTATGATTTTTCTAAAACAATATTCTGCAACAACGGTAACGGAACAAGTAAATATTTTTGAGAATATTTCTAGTAAATTTATGTAAATATTTAGATTTTGATGTCTTTCTAAAATATATATTAATTGAATTATGAATATAGAGGCATAGTAATTAATAAAAGAAAAATCTTCCAAATTTAATAAAAAAAATATATTGTTTAATTGTTGACTACCGGCAAAAGATAAATTAAAACTTATTTTAAACAGCATCTACCTAGCTGTAGTAATATAAAATAAAATTATGCATTGGGAAAATTTCGCATGAGACAGTGGGCTGTTATCTTACAGATTTAAAAGACGTGTAAAGATTTAAGATAAACTTGGTAAAAAATGTCTTCGTTAGATGTAATTGCTCGATTGATCATTAATTAATGTCATTTAATGACTTATTTTATCACTTGTTTGAATAATAAGATATTAATAAGATGGTATAATTTAAATTAATCGATGGATTTTTAAATTCCGTCAAATTATTTAATTTAAATATTTTTTGTATATGTATGTTACACAAATAATTTTTATGAATGTTAAGAAATTGATATTTCAGGGAGAAAATGTAAAAAAGTATAAAATGTTCATTTTAGAGATACAGAAAACCTATAGTTCAAGTACTATAAACTAAATAGAGCTGTAAATCAATAAACCTACTCATTTTTTGGAAAATAAAATGTTCGGCGAACTTTAAATGGTAACTGAATCACATATAACTTTTTTTATAAAATAATAAGAGATCATCAATCATTGACCTACGCTCATTAGAACGAACGATCTTTGTTGGGCAGCTCATCTTCGTAAGTTATTTATTTTCTATCGATCAGCTTAGAAAGTTACAATTTTTCAATAAAATTAAGCGTTGTTTCGTTGATAGAGTGCAAGTTCATGATTCACACAATTTTATTACACGACATCCTCAGTATGACGGGTGTCTCCAAGTGCTTAGGCTTAAGGGGTTATGTGTATTGTGTAGTCAGGATTTTCAAAAAAATGATTTTTTGCATTTTAAATATATTTTGTGAAAATTTCAAGTTGATCCGATGAATAGTTCAAAAGATATCCTACAATAACTGCTGTAGGTCCGTCTTACCTATGTAGTGGACGGCAGTTACTACGAACTGGTTTATATCTAAATAATCTGCATTGTACAATAAATTATATGCACTGTACTTAATTATATTTATCTATTATTTTAAAGGCGTAAACTATACAAAATTTCGTTTTTTGTTCTATTTTTAGACTAAGACCCATTAGGGGAACTGAAATTTTTGTTGGTAGTAGAACTGAGCAGTCGATAGTTGTGTTCATCTAGATTAATTAAAAAATACATATAATGAGGCGTAGAAGCCAAAAAGGGTTCAAGAGAACTTTGCCGATCTGATATTCGTTTAAAGTCGAATTCCAACGTATAATGCTTGCAGACTAAGGCCCGGTTGTTTCAAATTCGATCAAAGTAAGCGTAGAGTTTAAACTGAAATTTTACGTTCTCCACCAATCAGACGATCCGTTTTCGTAAAAATCTATGCTTTTATCGACCGCTTACTTTGATCGAACTTGAAACAACCGGGCCTAAGTGCTAATGAATACACCCGAGACGGCAGAATGATGCATAGACAACAAAAAATCGACATTTTGGAAGCTTGCGCATCGTTATAAAGTTTATTATACGATTCGGGAATAGAGGACTCTGTTAGTAATTGAATAAATTGTGTTATTCAAGTGTAAAACTTCAAACACGTTTTTCTCAAAGCTTGTATAAGGCACTAGATACACTTTAAATCTAATAAAAAAATGATAAGTTGAATTTAGATAAACCGTTTAGAAGTACCGATGGTCACCGCGAGGCATTATTTGTAAGAGAGGGATCAACAATCGTGCTGATAACTTGATCCAGAACTAATATTTTTATTTGAAATTTTGTGAAAATTTCTTAAGCAGTATTAAAAGCTGGTATTATGCGTTAAACCAAAAACATTATACAGTAGTTGAAAAAATATTAACGTAATTTAAAACCACTTAAACGTTATTACTCGTATAGTGGGTTAAAACTTGGTGTAGTAATTTTTTTTATTTTTATATTTATTCTAAATTATTTTTTACATAGAAAAAGTAAAGGTAGTTGCTTAACTAGACTAGTCTTGTATATTGTTGTGTTTGTGTAGGTATATATAATTGTGTTAGAATTTTTCACAATATTTTTTATATTCTATTATTATATTAGTGCTTGGCCTGCTACAGCACTTCCAATCCATTCATTGTGCTATAAATTTGAATTCAAAATAAGCTATAACAAATATTTATGGATTGCTTAATAACTTGTATGTGCGACTGTAATGAATATTTTGAAATAATATTCTTAATAAAGGGATCTTCCTCGTAAACCATCACGAGTAGCTGAGGTACACCTGTATTCCGCAGTATCGCCCACAGCTAGCATAGAACACCACCCCGCCCGTACACGTAACGGGGAACCATATCTCTGGCAGGACGGGTGATTTAGTGTAATTAGAAAGATAGCAACCCTCCCTGGAACGCTGGGGGTGGAATATAAATATTTGCAACAGTCTCGGTTAACCGGGGGAGTATTTTACAATATGAAAACATATTTTAGAAACAATGTTTTAAGAGGTATTGTAAATACGTTATTTCAATTAGCAACATGAATTTCGAATATGTAATATGCAACGAAACGCGTGCGCATCATGCGACGGAGGTTTTCACACCATGAAGTTAGCTGTCAAAGCGAGTGAAGTGTGTATAGCTCTTTTTCTTATTTTTTTTATAATCTTTACAAATTCTGATACGTCCAACATAACCTTTTAAAACTATTTTATAAATATATGTTAATCATGTAAAATGCAAAAAAATTCAGTTTTTTAATCATTTTAATAATTTAAATACGATATTTTTTTCCTTGTTTAAATAGCTTTGAATTAGTTTATGTTGTATATTTACTATAAATATACCTATGTATATTTTATGTTATAAAAATAGAGCTATACCCACATAGCAGACACGGAATACATGTCACATCTATATTCTAACTGTTTTTAAACTAAACTAAATGCCTGAAGCGAGGCTCAAACCCACGGCTACTTGAACTTGAGACAAGTATCTTAACCACTAGACCAATTAGCTACTCATTGAGCATTCATTGTGAAAATAGGAAAAAAAAAATATAATACTAGTTATAATCCGTAAAAAATGACGTACTTTTACTATATATTTCGGCTGCTAGTTAGGGCTGTAAGATCAACGCCATCTAACGTAGCGTAGCGTCTTAATAGCATCAGTGATGGACACTGTTATACAGATAATTATGCATTTTTTCGCTTCTTATATTATCTATTATTTTATACCTCATCATTATTTGAGCCGTCTTTTAACATTAGTGACTGATATTATTTCTTAGACATTATGTATCATATATAATTTGGATTATTAATTAACTTCATCCAACTAGACCTTTTTTGAACTTTCTTCAATTTATTGGTCCTCTATCTTTTCCACATGTGCGCCACCAACATCATCATCATTATTTTCCTCACCTCGAATTGTTTTCTGATTCGCTGATTTTCTCAATACTGAAGTTACTCTGGTTCCTCAACATCCTTCCAGTGACGGATATAAGAATTCTCTACGTCAAGCTTCTCAGCATTTGATCACGATAGTATCAATTCTAACTTCAATACCATTTATTGGTAGCACTATTAAAATTTAAGGAATTCATTTAATTAGATCCATTGGAGGGCAGCCAGTTGATAATGAATAAATTGTCGTCTCCAAACAAAAACTACATTATCATCATATATACCTATCACATTTTCTCGTTCTAATTGTTACATGTGAGATACGTAAGCAGCCTGACATGGAAGCCTTGATAAACTACCCTCTAACATCATTTTAAAGGTCAAGGTAATATATTACATCACTTATTAAATTGGTTTGTTGCCGATACCAGTCCCAAAGCCAGATGCCCGGAGGAGAGTTTAGAAGTCAATCGTTTTGATATAGAATTCTGTCGTGACATAAAATTCCATCTTGACACAAAATTCTAGGAATACAAAACGTGTGCCAACCCTGTTTCTATCGATGTAATGATAACCGAGAGCGTCACAAACACACTTACGTCATACCTGCAAACGTACAGGTGAGGGCTGGCACTGATAACGCAAGCCGAGCACTTCGTAACAACTACAAGCGAATAGAATCCATTAATTCCATCCATAGAGATATTGTCATGCTCTAACAACAAAGTTAATGGCTGTGTTTATTCGCAATATTGATAAAGCAGGTACCTACTACACAAAGCGCCCTGAGATGGTACAAACTCGCAAGCACAGGCAATAGGAGGTAAAGGGTGTAATTAGAATTTTACAAATTCTAAAACATAGCGGAACCTCTCTTAATTAAAGTATTTATATATATTAAACTCTCAACATCCATGTTAATTTTTTAAATTTAAGTCTAAAAATATTTTTCTTTTGTTATTCATATACCTATGTTTATTTATCCTGCCGTTTAATAAACTTATAAAATATATCTGTACGTTAAAAATAATTGATAAAAAAAATTACAGAAATAAAAATACGATTTTTCTCTGTTAATTTTAATACGCTCCCAAAACTCGATTGGTTAACTTTCACCCCTTTAAAATAGTAAATTTAATTTTAAAACCACATTATTGAGCAAAAAAAAAGACAATAGAGCTATGTATTTAAATTAAATAATTAATTATGAATTAGATTAATTCAGTAATAGTTGACTTCCTTAACGCACATATTTTTGAATCGTTGTATCAATTAAACTGAATATTGTATTCTTTATAATAAAAAAAATGAAGGAATTAATTATGAAAGTAATTAAATAACTGTAGAGTTTGTGGATAGTTAGACTTGTAAGTTGTTTTATCGCTAAGATATTTGCCTAGCGATCTAGTTACTCGGGGCTCTAGCTCCATTCTAGGAGACTATCAGGTTAGTTTTTTTTTCATATAAATAGTGTTAAGATTACTTTTATAAATTTAAAATATTGATGTGACTCTCTTAAAGGAAATTATATGTGGCATTATTATTGATCGATGTATGAGAAACGCGCATAATAACCTTTTATGTTCATTATTATAATAAGAAAAAACTGTTAAATATATAATCTGTCTTAAAAAATATTTCATTTTAAAAAAAAACTTCATACATTTTTTTAAAAATATTTTATTTAAATAAAAATATATATTTTTAAATTGTTAGATATATAATTTGTCTTTAAAATTCCTAATTATACCTATACCATTCTTATCGATATATCGTATACTAAGAGCCAATACGGCGTATGTCCAAAAACATTATCTGTAAAGAATAATTATATTTTTTGAACAAATAAATACAAAAATAATTATTACCACATTACCATATAAACGATTCTTCGATTTCTGGTAGTTGAACTTAATTGACACTTAGCAGTCAATATATATTTATTAACGCTTGCGCCCAATAATGAATTTTGTTCAATAAAAAATCCAGTATGTCTGTTATAATTAAAAAAATCTATTAATAATTATCTGTGACACTTAAAGACCTCTTTGCAAGTAAACGCCCTTTATAACAATGGGAGACTACCATTAAAAGCACCCCGATATTAATACAACAGTTATCTCTTCTCTACAACGAACAACGGTATAGGACGGAAAGGGACGCCTATTGATTTCTCTTGGAGTTACAAACACTAGTCTGTATAGCTGCAGCGTATAAATGTATTGTAGCAAAATTCCTGAAGAGAAATGCACGTTTTGGAAGCCATAACTGTTTTCTGATTGGCCGTGTGAAATTTGAAAAGCGGATAGAATAATGAAATTTTTATAAAAAAATAATTGTCTTAACAAGAGAAAAATAACACTTTGTTAATGTTTTGCAAGATTGTTTATTTATATTTTTTCACGTTTTAATTACTGTCATCAAAAATTATATCTATTTTTATTGTTTTTTAATGAAAAAAAATAATTATACTGTACAACTTTACCTATTCCAATTACATTTTAATAGCTAGTTAAAAGTATGTATATACTTTAAAATTGCTTTAGGTACATAAAACTATGGGAGTTGAATTTTTTTTAACATGTTACCTAAGTTAATTTCATGTTAATAAAATTACAGATGATGCTAGTCAGTAAAAAGGTTAAGTTAAAAGTTCAGTCGAGAATATAACAGAAAATGTATGCACGAAAACATTTAGAGTTCGATTGCAAACATAATATTTTTTTCATATTAAACGTTTTCCAATGTTCCAACCTTCAATAATATGTTGAGTAAAAATCTTAATTACGTCAATGAATAGATGAGAACTGAGAGCTAATGAATTATAACTTTTGAGTAAGTGCGTAGGTACTTGGAAAACTAGAGGTCGATTTTTTGGTCATGGCATTTCAAGGATGTATTGTGTACCGATATCCAATGAAAAAAATAAAAAAAATAAAAATAATTAACAATATTTTCATGTTTTCACAAAAAAACTACGAATTTCTAATAAGATAAAAAAGTGACATTTTGACCGATTGAATTTACTCTAAGGTCCTCAAAGAAGTTTTACTTCAAAAATATATGAAATGATTTTCGCTTGGATTTTTATGGTTTTATTATGGTGGTACTAACGTGGATGTTACAAATCTAATTGGCTATTCCATATTCATTCTCAAACGGTAAAGATATTTCACTATTCCTTTGGCTACGTGATGCCAGACCCGCAAACGACTACTGTTTGTAATTAAAGTAAACACAAACTTGCTAACCAGTTTTAACCCAAAAAATTATTTTAATTTCTAAATGATATTAGCATACTAACGACTAAGATTCTACCACATATGAAGTATACCTACTCTACGATTTTAATAGAATCAAAGTTTTTTTTTCACTATAATATAATATACTATATTATATATTACTAATTTAGAATGTACCTACTGAATTTAAGTTTTTATGTACATATCTACCTATCCCTTCCACAACGATATTTCCTATAAATATATAGGCTGTGTTTCCTGTAAAATCATGAATTCAACACATAACAAATTAAATCCTCGATGTCGGCATTCAATATTTTTTGGATATTGCTGTCTTTGCTTTGTCCCAAAAAAATGTGCAAACATGAAGCGAGAATTCCAAAATCAACCATTTCGAAGCTCACCTACTTTAATTTTTTTTTTGTTTTGGATTTTCATTTCGTTTTTTTCAGGTTTCGTTTCGCTACGTGTAGGTACTATCGTTATTTGAGGGCCTATTTTAATTAAAATCCACCCAACAGAAGAGGCTCTATTTAAATACTTTTTAATTTTTCTTTTTGCAAAGATACATCTTAGATAATAAGTTTATGATGGCGCAAAATCTTCAACATTTGAAAAATTTAAACCTAATATTGTGATATTTTACCTCATAAATTTTTCGATCCTTCCCAGGTGCACAAATACAGCTTGATTTTTTTCAATATCCTTGGTTTGCGTTATCAACCAGATGACCATCACTTTTTTTACCATCAATAACTCGAAAAATTCAACTTTTCTTCTTTAATTTGGATTATAAAACTTAAATCAAGCTTAATAAAAATTCAAAATACGGAGTCCCTCAAAGTGTGCAAATATTTTTTGGGACATCCTTTAGATAATTAATTATTTAAATTAAATTTTTTAATAATTATAATTTAAATCCCAACTTCAAACGCCGCCGAAATGCGTCATACTTTTCCACTCAAATCCCCAAAATACGAAAATTCCGCGAAATACTTCATCTGGACTTGAGGGATTAGAACTATCAACGCCGGTGCAACAAATCATCGAGAATTATGAAAATCCACAGCGACGTGAAATGAATTCCTCCGTAAATACCATAATACACTTCATCGTGAAATCACAAGAATCTGAATACTAATTTGCTAAGTCTCCATCCACATTATTGGAAACGGCTCAAGGCTGATTTTTGAATACCGTAAACATGCGTGCCTTAGAGGTGAAGGCTCGCAGGCCCCCGTGAGGTCAGGGGTCGATTTGGGTCTATGGAAAAAAAAAACATTATTTTAGAGGAGTTTATGTTATTATGTGTTTGAAATTAATTGCATAAAAATTAAGGAAATTAATGTTTTTAATTTTAATTCTAAATCGAGTGATTCATTTTTTTATTTGTAAACTACGCGGCCGTGACCATCGAATTTAAAATTATACATGCTGATGCCACTTAAATGAATTAGATGCATAACTTATAAGATATGAAATTAATGAATAATAAAAATATGTATTTTATTTGAAATGAAAATCTATATCAATGGCTTAGTAACATAGAAACTACAAATTGTTTTCAGCAAATAGGAAAACTAGTTTCCTAAATATTGATGATACATAAATGTTAAAAAGATATAAAAGTAGTATTTTCTATTTTAAAAAGACTGAAAATTATAACAGAGATGTATCAGCTGAAATTTCAATGTAAATGTTTAGCATCGAACTCGCGAGATACGTTTAAGATTACTTCACTTCTTGTATTTGATGGAAAATTTTACATTATGGTACGAATATTCTGAATAAATCTGCATACTTAACTCAAAATGACATTTTTTGTAAATATGTTCTTGTGTTATTGAGCCATTGGTATACTGTTACACTTACGTAATTAGAACCAGTAGTAAATTATTTCACACAATTAAATATAAATGTGGGGTATGGTTTTGGAATGTTTGGTTTGGTTTCAGTAAAAGTACCACTGTAATCTCTCTGAAAAGGTGGGTGAAATCGGTATTTACATTTATGCAATATTTGGGTATGACTAAATACTAAAATATATAGAACCTTTTATGAATTATGAACCGTCTTGATGGAACCTATGCTTAAATCATTTTTTCGATTGTTAGAAAATATCTAAATTATGTAAAAAATATCTAAATTATGTACCTATTTATTTTATTTGAAACCTTAATCCTCCAATCAATACATTCGCTTTTTTCACTTAATTGGTACCTAATCATATATTCCGTCTTTACTTAGAAGCTAAATTTAATTTTCATTATATTCAAAGTAACATAGATTTAATAAAGCTATCCCCTCCTTTAACATCAGATAAATTTTTTCTTGTTTCTATACGAGTAGAGGTATAAAAATTACCATAGGTTGAAAATAAGTTTTCTATAAATGCACTTATTATTAAATTATCACACAATTTATATTTAGCTTTGTATAGTATGCCCAACCTATCCAACAAAATACGTGCTTTCACGTGATTTTTCAAAAAAAACGCTTACAAAAAAAATACAGCATGTGCTAAAATTTTAAGAACATACCATACGTATAGGTAGGTACCTACATATGAATATACAAACTGAAATACATAGCCATATACAGGAAATTTCATGATTTCCTTTATTCTTTCCCAGCAGAAATTGCTTAGACACTAATAATAATAATAATAATAATATTTGGATAATTTACTCAATTTAATTTACTCAAATACTCACCTCAAGGGCGCTAAAATTGCATAATTGCACTAAAATTATAGGAAATGTTTCTATCAATCCACGTGAGGATACTATCACATTTACACAGAGGCAAGATTTATTGAAACGGATTTTATGCTAATTTACAATTTTCCTTGGCACGACAGTTCCAAATTAATATTTAAAATGACAATTATTTTAACAATGCACGGCGGGAGGTCTGCGAGAAATTGCATCGGAATGCAACGGTAATCGAATTGAAAATCGCGCACTTTCTTTAGCTTGAATTATGTCCCAGTTTATAAATAGTGCCGGTCTCGCCGCGCGCCGCCCTCTCGCGCGCGCTCGCGGCCCGAGCCGTACGTCCGCTGCGGAACCCGACAAAAATATTATTCATAGGACACTGACGATAAATCAGTTGGGCTGACATTTACACGGGAATAAATATAAATTTATTACCTATTCAAGTCGGCAGAGGTAAGTAAATAAATGAATACGGAATATATGATAAAAGTCACGATTTGAAATTGGTAGTTATTGGTATTTGTCTGTAACTTTGTTTGCCTTCTAGTCGTGCCCGTTCGGTGTATAAATCTAGGCTGCCTTTCATAACTCAAGTCAAGTGAAATGCAATAAAATTATTTGAAGGAATAACCGATTTGGGTACATAACATGTAAGAAGAGCTGTACTTGCATTGCGGGAAACTAGAGGATTTTTGGGAAAAAAATATTTATACATTCTCATAAAACTCTATATTCAAAGAAAACCATACATAGTATAACTATAGGCAGGGACGTGACCTTTTTCTAAGCGTATGTTTTGAAAAAAAATCGTAATTAAAGATTTATCTCGTAATATTCCTATCACAATCCTTCAGATTTTAATATTTCTTAATATTATGGCACATAAATATTTAATTTAGATATTTTTTCCCCAATATATAATAACGTAAAAATCAAACTTCAATATTCTCATTGCACGCCCCTTCCTATAGGTAGGTATAGGCTAACTCTAAGTTTTACATAATTCAATACATGAACATTTCAATCCTAGGCGGGTCGCCGTAAGTTTCGATTTTTTTTAAATAGCGATGCGAACATGGAATTCGTATCGAATTCTTACTATTTTCAAAATAAGCTTGTGTTATGAAAATAGGACTAACTTGCTGGTGTCTTGAAATGGGGCTCGAACCACCGACCACCAGATCCACTACCAACAAACTACTCAACAGTTTGTTTATTACATTATATAAGTAAACTATTTAATAATAATAAAAAAACATCTGGCGTATGCAGTTTGTGTGCAAAAATACATTACATAATATAATATATTAGTTTTCATAATATTTCACAGTTCATTGTAATATTTACAAAAATTCTTTTTATTTTGTCTATCCAGTAGTTTATTAAATAATATAAACCAATATACCTACATAAAAATACTGAAATATTATTTGAAATGATTATCATATTTTTAAAATCCGTTAACTCCATTCCTCGTTACATTAAAAAATACCAATGTAGTTATTATTTTTGATTTTGGTTCGCTTTTTATCCCTTAAAATTTCACCGATTAAAATTTCATCCTTAAAACGCTTTTTCCTAAAACGAATAATATTGATTATCCTTCATTATCTCAGAATTAAAAGATTGTTGTAGTTGGTGATTGTTATCCCAGTATAAAATAGAAGGGACACAGGTAATTAGATATACGCATATGTTCTCGTAAAGTTTTTTACGAGAACATATGCATAAAAAAACATATGCAGTAAAATTTCTCTTATTATAACAGAAATATTGGGTTTTATTTAATATATGAATACATTGGATGAAGAAATTAGTAAATACGTGTAAAATAAACTAATATTTACCAAATTTAAAAAAATATCAGTGTAAAATAAAATGAATATATTATTATATAATATATAGTCTTTTATTACCCATACATTCAAGAAACTTAAATGTGGCAGCAATTTTAAATAACTAAACGCGTTAAGTTTTAATTGCTTACAATATTTAAAAAAAATTGTACTAATTCAATCGCTTTATTGCATTTTTAATTCAAATATTATAGACAGGTGGGCATTAAATATATGTTTCACTTTATTAAATATTGAAATAGTGTATTTTAATACTGTCATTGACACTCAGTGATCTTCCAAAAAGAAATTAAACCTATAAACTAAGAAATTATGTCAATTAATTTTTTAATGCTTTGCCTTATTAAAACATATACATATTTTAAATGTTTTTCTTAAAGAAATTTGTTTATAATTTTATACGTTAATTATTAAATCAGTTAAAATTTGCATCTTTACTGGAATATGTGTATACCGACATCTTATAAATATAAATTTCATATTTAACTAGGTATTAGTAGTTTTTGCACATTAGATCTTATATGTGTTTTAATACATACATCTGTATAATTTAAATAAATAAAATAACATCTATTTTGATAGAAAATAAACCTACGTACAATTAGGTAATTCATAAATTGTATGTAGGTTTATTCTATAAAACACTCATTCCATCCATTATTAAATTTGTTCATTGTTTTATATGCTTAATATCTTAGAATATCTATATGAATAAAAATTTTGATGTTCAAAATTTGTACAAAATTGATAATCTCTGAAAGTTCTTCAGGATGTTTTTGTATACCTAATTTGTTTTCATACACCTACATTTAATTTATATAAATTAAAATGTAAATTTTTGACTCTCCAAAATCATAAATCACAATGTTCTTTTTGACACAACGTTCCATTCGAATTCGCACAAATTATTTGAAAAAAGCAGGTACCTACCCTTTCAATATTAATAAATAATTAGATAATAACATTTTTCAAATTCAAATTTTTTGATAACATTCGTTCGTCTTTGCTTAAATAAAACGTTATATATAAATAAAATTCAATGTCTGTTTGTCTTTCTGTCTGTCTGTTCTCTATAAAAGTTTACACCATTTGTCCGATTCGACTCAAATTTTGCATACTTTACTGCTTTAGGACATTTCCCCCTCCCATTCTCTCCCTTCCTCTCCCCCTGATATATTTACAATGCAAATCTGTACCGTTTGACCGATCTCACTCAAAATTTGGAAACTAATTTTTTAGAACCCGGCGGGAAACATGGGCGACATTTCTCCCCTCCATTTAACCTCTTCCCCTCCCCCTGATATATTTAAAATGCAAATCTGTACCGTTCGACCGATCGAACTCAAAATTTGGAAACTTATTCTTTAGGACCCGGCGGGTAAGATAGATGACATTTCTCTCCTCTAATTTTATCCCTTCCCCTCCCCTTGATATATTTAAAATGCAAATCTGTACCGTAGACCGATCGTACTTAAAATTTGCAAACTTATTCTTTAGAACCTGGCAGGTAACGATGGCGACATTTCCCCCTCCCTTTACTCCATCTCCCCCACATATAATTTCTGTACAAATCTGCACCGTACGACCGATCTGACCCAGAATTCGCATACTTATTTTTCAAGACCCAGCGGGTAATAAAGACAACTTTCACCCCTCCTTTCTTACCCCACCTCCACACCTCATATATGTTTTGTACAAATCTACAACGTTTGCCGATCTGATCACATAGGTCACAATTCCTTCCTGGACATACCATCCATCCCAGCCTAGATTAAAGGCATCCTTTTTTTATTAGAGTCTGCAAAACAATGAAACCTTTGTGTTACCCCCACAAACTTGTATTTAACTAAATCCTTAACCCGAGCAACTCGGGTATGGACAGCTGTCAATATATAAAAATGTAAATATTCGTTTGATCAAAATCTTAAATCTCAGAAAGTTCGTCACGGATTGACTTTGACACAATACTGCATACAAATACGCGCATATTTTTATATACCTACTACGTTTTTATATACCTACTATTATACAGATTTTACATATGTGAACATCAGGTAAAAATATGCTTTTTTTGAAAAGCAGCAAAATTGAATAGCCACAAGCATTGTAAAATTAAACATATTAGAAACGTGTGCCTTCTCTTTTCTTTCTTTTCCATTTAACAAGACTGAGCCACAGCAACGCGTGGCCGGGCACAGATAGTTCCAAATAAAAAGTAACAAGAAGACAGTAAATTCAGAAGTTGTTACATCAAGAAGTTGACATTATAGTGGAATTTATTTCTCTAAAAATGTATTTTCATTAAAATTTCGATAACAATAGAAAATTTAATATATATTCTCACGACGTAAAGGATATTTTTAGTAAACAACATCTAAAATCTAATCTTTAGGTAGATATATGTATATTCTTATTAAGGTTATGAAACATAAGTAACCATTTTCAATCCATAAATAAAATGAATGTTTGAAAGGCTTTTGAAATAATCATATTATGATATAATCTTAATATGAGGTGTTTAGTAATTTTTTCTAAAAAACATGGCTGCACAACGACAACAACATAGCTGCCGTTGGGCCGAGCTACAGCAATCGACTATGGCCGATTTTTTTTTGACTTGCCCGCAATGACACAGATCCCAATAAAATACGTACTTAATGAAGCATTTTTACTTAATTTGTTGCATATCGCCACGATTAAGACATAATTTGTAAATAATTATAAACTTACTAATATCTATCGAATATTAAAATAATATTAAAAACCTAGCCTTTGAAACGTGCATGAAGATGTTTACAGCAATATTAAAAGCTTGAGAAAAGTTTGTAGCGTTTGAATTGAAATAACAGGTTCGACTACATGTAGTAGCTACCTACTTTAATAATATTATTATAAGCTGGTAGAGATCTTGCCATATTTTAAGAACGCGCCGAAAATAATACGTACGTAAGTACTAACAGCCTGATCAGAAAACGAATTTTTCACTTTTAAAACTAATTTTTAAAACAAAAATATTTGTATGTGATGTAAACCACACATTATAAATAAATAATTATTTGCAGTAAATTTAAATGTTATAACGTATGTATCTAAGTAATTACGTGATACTTTGGACCAGGAAACTACATATTTTCGATTGTGAAATAATTTGAAAAATTTAAATTTGTATCCATTTGCACTGTACCTACATATTCTAAACCTTACCAAAATATTATGTATACATACTTACAGACAACAAAAAAAAATACTTTTACTTAATTACTTACTTACTAAATATACTTTTAACTTATTAAAAAAAAACTTTATGTACTTTTAATATAATTACTATTAACCAGCATTTAGCTGTATGAATTTTCTTACTCATTATAGACCAGTGCAACGAAAAATGAGTGATCACAGTAAGTAAGCAAGTGAAATATGGTATTTGCGGAAAATATTTTGATTCACCCAGACTGATATGCAAGCACTAATGTTCTCAACAAAATCGAGAGAAATTATTGTGTTAGTGAGAGAGAAATATGACAGGATCCCTCTTTGTCCAGAGAGCGTGACACTGGGCTTTTCATACCAGGAGTTCTGTGTTCGATTCCCTTTGAAGTAACAATACGTCTACGAATACATATGTGATTTTGTCATTACTGATGTGTGTGTGTGTGTGTTGTGTTTTACTACAGTAACTGGGCCTCATAATTTGGCCTTTTGTATCGTTATAAAATAATAATAAAATAAATGGAATTTAATTATTCTATGAATAAAGCATTCATTCTGCGGGATGACAAATAAAATCAAAACTAATTAGCTAACCATAACGTCGTTTCCTTGTAGAAGTAGGAAGAGAAGACAGAACGTCACATTATTTTGTCCTGGTACAGCACTTATGCTTCGTTCATTTCATCCTCTCATGAAAGCTCTTCACTTCTCAGGCTTTTTTATTAGGGCCGTCCTCATATTTGGTTTATTCAATCATACTTTTTTTTATTCAAAAATGTTTTTCCTATAAAAGTATTCACATTCCAATCTAGCTCCTTCACCCATGTAAATAATCCTCGCAGTGAAAGAAATATGTACTGATAAACCACGCAGTTGAACTAATAATTTATTAACCGATAGTTTAACTAGCGGCAATTAATTTATTTCAAGTGGCGAGAGTTCTTAATAAACGGGCTAGGTTCTATCCCCGTTGGCGGCGTTTATACCGTCCGTAGATACCTACATATATAACGTATAGGGACGCCCTCAGCCGCACACACATGGACACAAATTGAATGTCAATGTGTGGATGGATTTACGACTCTATAATTCTTGCTAACGACCTGAGAGCTTTTATCTAAAATGCGCCAAGTCCGAGCGCAGTGACCACAAAAGGATTTTCAGCACAGCCGACACTCCCGAGCAGATGTTCGGGTGACAAAGATCGAGGAAGGGTTATTAAGCTTGTGAGAGGATGGCTAGGAAATAAGAAGATGTCAACTCTCGCCGTAATGCGATAGAAAACCCGCTCGCAGGCGATGATATCGACTCATGTTACTGTAAGAAATCGGCTATTTTTAATCATTCGAAATGAGAAAAAAATATTTTACGCTTTCTTTACATGCATTCTTTATCGATTTTTTAACAACACCCATGCAGTTAACCAAGTTTTAAGGATTAAAATTATTTAATAATAAATAAAAATTATTAATTTTTCATAAAAATGGTGACCAAATCATGTCGCAAATGATTTGATAGTGTATGATCATCCACTTTACTTAAATATTGAAAGTTAGAACTCTAGCTAGTCGGGAAGTTGGTGAAAATCAATTATAAGGTTCCACCACAACAAAAAACAAACGACAGATTAAGAGAGTTAAATAAAAGCACGTAAAAATGTTTTTATTTTTAATTTAAAAAAATAGAAATGGGTACATGGAATAAGTGTAACATCAATATTTTTACTATTTTCAAACTAAGCTAAAGGCTCGTAGTTTGAAAAATAGGACTAACTTACTGGTCTCGTCGAACTCGCGATCATTGTATTACTGTGCAAGTGTCTTAACCAACAGACCAAATTATATTACTATTGCAATAGTATCATTCTGAGTATAAAGAATATTACAATCAGCCGGGGATCTTGCATGAGAACATGTATGAAAGCGATCGAGGCAAATGTGGCGCGTCAGAACAAAAATGTGTGGTACTCCATTCTCTCTGCCTACGCCCGCGAAGAAATGGCGAAATTAAGAGTGAATGCAATGCTGGCTGAGGTACAGTAAAACACAAAATAAACAAAGTATCGCTGAGGTGGTTAGGTGAAACGTATTATGAAAGCGGACAGGGTGGTAAAGAAAATATCTGAGGCGAGTGTTGAAGGCAACAGGAATAGAGGGCTTCCGCGATAAACCCGGCATGATGTAGAAAATATTGGAGAACGGCATCAACAGCCGAAGAGGGTGCATGAGAAGATGTATGAAAATGGGAGAGGCAAAAGTGTTTAACCGTGATAGAAGAGCGTAGCGTCTTGTCCCTTTTATTATATAAGGACATGGTGTAATGATTAGTGAGTTATTTCGTTCGTTTCATTCGTTCGTTTCATTCTCGCAATATACCTAACGATTCCAGAAGGTCCCATTCAACACTCCCTTCCTCTTAATATATCTTCATTCAATTATTGAGACACATGATTATATTCGAATGTTGGTTATTCTTTTCACTGTAAAATAAATCCGTGATCTCTTTCTGTCTTACTAAAAAGAGTATTTTTGCTCGCAGTTTATATCCAATACAACAATTTAAGCGCTGTTGAAAAATTGTTTTAATTAGCTTGGTAGACATGTGTTTCAACATAGCAATGGAAAGATTATGTTTTATAACAAACGATGAATGCATGGAAAGTTAATCTCATACCTTTACTGAAAGAGATAGCTTTTAGATAGACATGCAAAAATGACAAAAAATAATAATGCTTAGTCAATGAATAGGTTTGCATATTTGTAAAGTATGTTTTCTAGGGATGGTGAAAAACTCCAAAAATTTCGCAACCAGTTCGCGAAACTAATTTTGAAAACCGCTCATATACCCCCTTCCCATACATGTAGAGGAAAAAAGTATTAACTACATACGTAGGTACATAAAATGAAATCTGAAAAAATCTTATTTCATGTCTATTTTTTTATAATTTTTGAGAATTAAATAATATTTTGTATTTGTTTTCTACGTTATTTGATGTATATCGTAAGATATTTTTTTGTGAATTTTTAAAACACTTAATAGGCATTAAATTAATTTTTATTTATTGTTTCCAACCTTTTTGAGGATACCATCTTGTTTTGAGAGTTTCAAAAGAATTTATGTCTGGAACTATTGTAAGTTTAGGTAAATTGTAAGTCTAAGGTTGGTTTGAAGTGTGATTGATAGAATTGAGTGGAATTAATAGAGTTCAAAAGGTCGTTTATATGATACTTGAAAGAATATATAACAGCTTATTGGAGAAGAAGCGTTAATATTTAGCGTTATCAAGAAGATATTTGAAAATAGATTAAGTAAGAATGTGATCATAAGACATTACAGAAAGTGTGGGATGTTTTCAGCAATATATCTAGTCTTTCAGAAAAACGGCGGCGGCGTGATGATAAATTAGTCTTAGTGATTACCAGATCAATCAATTAGATAGATAGATAGATTTATTTCACATTCATACGTGACAATTTTTATAATGTTTACAAAATTATTATTATGTGTCTTGGCAGCAAAGTAAACACTACATTAATTTGACGCCCAGCCTGCTACACTAGTAATTTACTGTATTATAGCAGACAGTGCTCTTCCAGTAGGTACAGTATATGTGCAAGAATATTTATTATTTATATAAAGTAGCTATTATATAAATAAATCTTAGTGCCAATAATAAATAAGTTATAATAATTAATTGTTAACAAATTTAATATTGGTGTTAATTCTATATAAAAAACAATAAAAAAATTGGATAGTGAATAAAATAAATAAATAAAAATAGTTGAAAAGATTAAAGTAAATGTTCATATAGGTACTAGTATTTTTAAAATTTTGGTAATATCTTGACTTTTAACAGGTTTTGTGCATGCTTTCTTCCCTGATCAAGTTGATAATATTATTTTTTAACGAGGTGTGCGGCCGCAATGCACATTAATAACAGTGAGTGGTTAATTGAAGAAATAAACGATTCAGTTCTACTGCTAGAAATATAAATTCTGAGAATATTGATTTTAGTCAGAAATTTTGTTCCGTTAGAAAGAGGATCTCTGTTTGTTGAACCCGTTTAACGATCAAAATAATTTATTGAAAACTTGTTCCGAATATTTTAAACCTTGAAAATGCACATTTCTTTAAAATACAGTTTAACCTTGAAATTCTACGCATTATAAAACGTATATCTTAATTATAACACGCCCACAAATCCAAAGTAACAGCTGTTCAGTAAAAAAATATGTTGTAATTATGTAGGTATTCATGTTTTATGTTGTTATGTTTTTATGCTTTTGGAAATGGGGTACCGCAAAACAGAATTGTTAATTTAAAATAATTCACAGTTATTTTTCGAAATCGCCAAACCCACTGGCCTTTCTATCGCTACCTTAGAAAATTTGAGACCAAAAAAAAAAAAAAATAAAACAGAAATAAATATTTATAAATTTTAAATTTCAAAGAAATAAATTGTTTTTTGTGGACAAATTCAAATCAATGAAAGAATTGACAGTTCTAAAATTAAATGGTTGGCTGATTTTATTATAATTTTGAAAAATGAACGAATATTTTAAATCTCGCAGTCTTCTAAATCATATTTATTTGTACATTGATTTTATTTTCTTGTTTGAAAGGAAAATACGATACCTATTACTTTACCAATACTTGAACATAATTGAAGACGATTAATTTTTTTTTTAAAAATGGATAACATTTTTTACATCAATTTTATTTATATTTAATTATAAAATAATAAGTAGCAAAATATTTTTTCACTCGTCTACTTCATGTTATATGAGGACACCTGTCATTTTTTATGTAAAATATTGTAATGAAAATAATTAAAAAAAAAAATTAAATATATATCAATAAAATTAAGTTGTTAAAAATGCATTTTACATTTTTTAGGTAAGTTTTATTGTATACCTATATTACTAAACTAATATTCATAAGAAATAAAAAAATATTATGAATTTAAAAGGAAGACCATAACCAAGGTATGACAATGTAACAACTGAATTACTAAAACAGAAGACATTATAAATATGCCATTTGCGCATATAATAAACACAAGCCTTCGGTGGGACATTTTTCCTGCGAACTATAAACAAACAATAGTAATCCCAATTTATAAGACTGGAGACCCTGAAGATATTAACAATTACCGTCCTATCTCGTTAGTATCAAACATTGCTAAACTATATGAAAAAATTGTTAAAAATCGTCGAACCAGTTTTACAAACAAATTTAACATAATAAATGGTAATGATTTTGGTTTTATGACCGGAATTAGTACACAGGATGCAATAACAAAGATTACTAACAAAGATTACAATTATAAATAGCGCATTGGATAAAAATAAAAAGTATGTTGGCATATCCATAGATCTAAGGAAGACTTTTGCTAGCATATCATTTAAGACTAATAGAAAAACTAAAAAATATTGGTATTGATGGATAAGTCTTATCATGGTTAAACACATATTTATCAAATCGTACTCAAAGTGTAATAATCCTCAATAAACTAAGTCCGTGTGAAACTTTTAAATATGGAATACCCCAGGGTACAGTATTAGGTCCATTACTCTTCATAATTTAGGTAAATGAAATCTTTAATTTAAAATTGAACAGTGAAATAATCTCTTACGCTGATGATACAGTTATTAAATTCAAAAACATGGTTTGATGTTAAAAATAAAATATGTGAAGACATTAATAAATTTAAAAACTGGTTCGACTCGAATATCTTATCATTAAAAAGCGATAAAACATATTATGTTCCATTACCGATAAACCGTGACCTTCCATCAGATTTCAAAATTATTCTTCATAAAAACGCAGATGACATTAATCATAAACCTATTTGTGCACAAACTTGCATATTGATAGAAAAAGCGGGTGAAATAAAATATCTTGGCATTTTAATGGATAATAATAATATGAAATGGAAGTCTCATATAAACTCTCAAAAGTGAAGAAATTATATGTATATATATTTTTATTAAACTTAGAAACAAATTATCACCAGAGACAATTAAAACTGGGTATTATGCATTAATTCAATCTATACTACAATATGGCATTATTGGGTGGGGAGGATTAGGTATATAAAACATCATTAAACACACAAAAGAGCATAATTAAAGTTATTTTTTCTAAAACCTGAACCTACCCGACAAATCGATTATTCCAAGAGTTTTGTGCGCCTACTGTTATGGAAATTTTTGAAAAAATATCATTACTACAGTTTCCGGCAAACTTCATGAAATTCTTTGACTAAGTGGGGGAATGCGCAGAAGACGAAATTTGGGTGTCGTTGGTGGAAAGGTAGATGCGCAAACGTCCCCCCACTACGCCGCAGAATTTCAAGATGTTTGCCGGCTACTGTACAAATCTTTAAAGAAAAACTTATAATGGAAAAACATACAAAATCATTTCTAATTTTAAAACCCCCAAATATAAAACAAGCGCAGCCCAGAACCACTATTCCTTTGCAGGAATTAAAACTTTCAATTCATCACCCGAAAAATTTAAAAAAATTCAATACCTTATGTCATTTAGAAATATACTAAAAATATGAATAACAAAAACCTTTAAAATTTCCATAAGCTTCTTCACCATATACATATTTATTTTGTTTCACAATATTCTTAACACTTTATTATTACAATTTTTATATTCATGAAATTGACTTATGTGATTACCTCTTCCATAAGCACAAGTGTCAGCTCTTTTAAGGGGAATAAAACGTTTTTATTGTATGAATGTTCTATTGAATTCATGAAATTATATACCTACTGTGATATGAATATAATAAATAATAATAATAATAAATTATAAATGCAAAAGAATAAGTAATTTTAGAATTAAACGGTAGGCAAATTTTATTATTTTCATATAAAAATTCGCAATAATGTTGATACAATTCGATTCCACGTTCATCGAACTGTTCAATTACAGAGGTTGTTGTCAAAATCGGTCATTAAATGTTTAGCGCGCGACGAAATATATTATTTCTTTCTCCCTTCATCCCCAGCCGAGGTTTATGACGCACTTAAAAGATTTTTATGTCACCTGTTACGGCAAATAAAAATTATTGTAATACATTCTTCACAGCGCGCAGATTTTACGATTTGTTATTATTTTTTAACGCGTTTCTCACGGCGCCGGCGGTAGTGTCGCCTTCCGCCTCGGATCCGAACCGCAGGAGCTTTCGGCCGCGTTAACTTTACAAGTAGTTCGGGCGGCTGCGCACAGATGGGAGAGTACGCGTCAGCTTTTATAATTTTATTGAATGACTTGGTAAAATCGGAGCGTTGTTTACAAACTTTGTTTTTGGTTTGAAAGCTCTTTCATAGGTGTCACAGTCCATACGCATTATGTTGTGATTTTATTAATAAGTATAAACATTTGTATAATAATAATATAAGCGCTGTAATGTAACTTACGTGTATTATTTTTCACATTTACAATAAAAACGCCACATTTTTCACTGTTTTAATATTTTTCACAAAAACTTTTTTGGTGGCTTCAGAACATTTTTTATTATGTATTCTGCCATTACTAATATTTTAGGTACATACACAAAAATAATAGTTTTAAAATACAACTCCGATTTTAATTAACGTTAAAAGAAATACAAAATATTCAATGTTTTCGGTTCAAATGTTAGCCAACAACTAAATATTTTTCAACCCTTTTAACCACAACATGTTACGGCAAATTTTGATGTCCGTTATGTTTTATTGCACCAGGTTCATTTTGGGAGACTTTCTATTTTATTGTATCTTCCGTTAACAGTTTTCAGAATTGTCTGACAAAGGTGTCGAGAATTTAGAAAGTTTGAACTGAAAGGGTAAACGTAATTGTCATATAAGTTGTCACAATACTGATGCAATAGTTTTACGGGTAGGTACTTTTTCAGTATTTATGGCGTCATAATAATGACGGCCAAATTTTTTCGGCTCGAAAGGAACATTTCGGTTTTAAAATAGCTTTACGTACAGTCTCTTAAGAAGATAATTTACTGGTAAACAAATCCAGGAATGTACAGAAAAAATATTTTACAACGTTGTACCACATTTTTGGAATATGTACGGTATAAAAATTATAACCCGAATGACAGACTATAAGATTTTTGATCAATAATGTATTCAACTCAGTTACTTTATTAATAATAAAATTATCTTTCGAATATTTTATAATGAAATTGATTAAGGAATTATCCATAAAAATATATCTAAGGTCCTGTATAACTAGCTAACCATCACGCTGTTTTCTCGTACTGGCATACCTCTTTTGCCTCGGCCACCTTTATATCTTCATCTTCTCATGCACTCTTTTTGTTGTTGAAGCTATCTGGGCTAGAGCCATCCTCCAATATTTGATTTATCTTATGCAAGGGTTTTCGCGGATGCGGAAATATATGGGAAAATATATGAAAAAATATAAAAAATAGATATAAAATATATGCGAAAATATATGATGCCTTCTGTTCCTGTTGCCATTCAATAGCAAAAGGCTTTAAAATTTTCAATCTTCCATCCGTTAATACTCATATTTAATAATTTAATTATAGTAATAAAAGTAAAACACTTTATATAAAACAACTATTTATCAACAATTATCAGTTTCGGGGCCTTTATCGGGATACAATGAAAATGAAAATTAGATGTATAAACAAAAACAAAAAATTAATGTACCTATGGGAGTTGAATAAATATTTAAGAAATAAAGTGAACTCAAATTTAAAAGGTAACTATTTGCAAAAATGATTTGGCTATTATATTTTGTAATTTGATATTACTGACATTTTTTTGACGACACTTTTTTTAATTTATAAAATTTTTATTGTACTTTATACTTTAATCCTATGTTATTTGTACGTAAATTTATTACTTATTCAACTCCAACACATTAATTTTTTTGTTTTGTTGATGTCTATACTGCATATTTTAATGTTTCTTACCTACACGTTGTATTGCATAAAACATGTTACTTATTTAATAAATAGTGTTTTTATGCAGTGTTTCCTTTTTATTAAGCTAAATAATGTTACCACAATGTCATTTTGCAGTTATTGAAGGAGAAATAATTTATTATAATATAAAGTTTGCTAATAATAGAGAATAATGCACATCCTTACCTACAATAGCTGCAAATACATCTTGAAACGGTAGATTTTTCGTGGAAGATACAAATAGGTATATATTAACACTCCCAGTATTAAATATTAAAATTAAGAACAAAATAAATTGACTTTTTTTGTTAAATACCATATCCACTTAACTGCAATATTCTAATCCCATGTATTTTTTATCCTAGCCCATTAAATTACATACCTATTTCCATTTGACATTTCCTATAGGTACATTAAAGTTGAAAAATAATTCAAAATTTGGTATAGTTTCCTGCTCTTTTTTAATACGATTGAGTTTCGCGAAAGAATGTATGTCGTAAAAATCGGTAGACCTCTTTCCATTTAAGAAAGACAATCGAATTAGTATGTATGTGTAAGTTGTACGTACGATGCACATTATTTCATTGGGTTGGTGTCTACAGGTATAAACCCCAACACAACGAAACAATGTGCCTCGTACGCACGGCTTACATATACTGATTCTATTGTTTTTCGTAATTGGAAAGAGGTCTATTAATCAATTGATTACTCTACTTTACATAAAAAATAGCTTTTATCACTTATCACCATCCACGTCTCAGTAAGAGCTACTAGAACACAATGCATCTTCCACATTCCTGTTGCTCGTACCAATTCCGGATTACGCTCACCCATAGTGGGAATGTGCCGAGCCTGCAACGATTTGTTCACCGACATTGACATCTATTATGTGTCTTTATACAAGTGAACATAATTCTGCGATGCAACATTGAATTAATACTTGATTAATAATTTAATATTGATTCAATACTGCGATGCAAGATATAAATAAAGTTACACATATTTATATTTTGATATTGTTATTTACTTTATTACGTTCAATTCACTAGTGTTACTATATATGTATTTTATTTTAACATGCTTGTATTATTATTATGTACTACTACTTCAAAATTATTTTTATGTGAAATATGTTAGGATATATAAGTTAATAAGTTCATTAGGTACTATCTATTTACACTCTTATACATTTATACATATCATTTTTTATATCTGTTAATATTTCCAAACAAATAAATAAATAACAACGAATAACTAATTAACGCAAGTATAGCGAGATTTAAGACATTTCATCTTTTTGAACACACCATATTTATGGTAATGGAACATTCAATTTTTTTCAAATAAGTATCTACATAACAAGAAGTAGCTATACTAAAATAATAAATTAATAGCTAAAATAATAAATTATGCCATACCATAAGAATCTTCAGTTTTGATATGTTTTGAAATAACCTACATAAGTATACAAGAAAAAAAAATCCGAAATCTAGCAAAGAATTACAAAAAATTTCCTTATATAATAATTTATAAAGGTCAATTTTAATTTATATAGCCGCTTTTATCCGAAACTTGCGCAGTTGAAATGGACAGAATCCATTAATTACCGTTATCTCATTTATTTAAATAAATAACCAATTAAAAAGGCTCGTCATCACATAAGCATGTTGAGATGTACCCGAGACTTGAATAATTATTTAGGAATTTTTTTCTTCAAAGAATTTTTATACCAGGGACGTTCAGGAATTATTACATTTTACAGAGTAGCTAGTCATTAAAAAGTATAATAAGATTAAAAACGAAAAAATTGTAAAGGTCTTCTTCTTCGCTGGCCTCTTGGGCCTCGAAGGTCATGAGCGCAGCCTCAAAAGGGCGCCATCTATCCCATGACATCGCCTAACCTAACAACACCAGATCCAGTTACTGTAGCGAAACTCATGATAAGAATACCCAGGATTGACTAATACATATTGTCATGAGATCACGGCAGTGGGAGAGAAATGAAATACTTGAAATTAATAAACATTATAACTGTATACAAACTAAACTGAAGCAGTATTCGATTCTTGAGGATGAGGTATAATTTTTTGATTATTTTTATTTTAATGACAGTGAAATTTTCTTAGTGCATGTACAATTTAATTAAAATAATCTATGTTATAGTGGTTTTATGGATACTGCAATATAGGAAACAGAACGTTTAATTACTGTCTTTTTTACTCGTTTTATATTAAACTCGTGACGTCTGTCTGTTTGTTTTTTTCAACGCGAAAACTTTGTATTGATTTTAAACCCTTTTTCTGTGATCCAATCGAGCTGAAACTTTGCAAGCAGACTTGTGGCGACGATCAAAAAGATCTATCAAATTTTCGCTTAAAAAAAATAAATAATTATAGTATAATTTTGGTTTTTTCGAATTATTAATGTTTTTTCATACAACTGAGTAAGACTGCGACGCGTCTGGTAGACACGGAACCTGATTATAGTATAATTTTGGATTTTTGGAATTTTTTTATCACTCCCTTTCGTAGCGTCGCCCGACCGAAGCCCAAAGCGTAGGTTAAGCGCCAAACCAGTTTCCACTAGTAAATGAGAAAGGGAGTATAATAAAAACTTGGTTTTTATGGGTTAGTTTTTTTAAAACGATACATTTAACAAATCATCGAAAAATATTAATGTCTCAATAGCACCATTTCTTCTTCAAACTGTACAAATCAATTTGTAAATAAAATATTTGGTCTTTGTTTGAAAATATACGAGATTAAGTGTACCAAAGATAACTATATTGCATGAAAACTAAAATAGTGTTTCGGGGTTATAATTTTTTTGATGTTATAATAATATATTTGTTCATATTTTTTTAAGGAAATGCTTCAAGAGTAAATGGATATCTCATAATAAAATTGATTAAAAGCCTGTTTAGCTATGGGTTTTGCAAAATGATTAATTAAATTTAGCAAAATCGAGAGCAAATACGAAAATCGTGTACTGGGGCCTCTTACGCGTGTAGCAGGCTTTTTATATTTTTATAAAAATGTACTTAGATATATGTAGTATCCGTGTTGATTTTCATTATTTTTACTCCTGCCCCCCCCCCCCCCCGATAAGATATTCATTTTTATAGAGTGGATTTTTGAACTCGCTACTATATGTACTCTCATAATCGCGCGTATTCATACATATCTACTATGATATGAAATAATATTAAATAATATAATACGCGGTTGGTATAATAGAAAAATAATCGTCCGATTTCCAATAAGAATTTTGAGTACCTACCTAGATTGTGATAGAATTTAGTAGCTTAGTGAGCAACGAAATAATAATAATTATAATAATAATTGGATCATTTATAAAGCACCGTTTACGTGAGTACCTACTCACCTGGAGAGAGGTACATACAAAAAAACAATATTTATGTATTACATACATATTACTGGCTAAAAAACTTATTACTATTTCTTATTCACTAGATGACATGCAAAAAATGGAGTTAACATTTGAAACTATAATAGTTAGGAGTGCCAGAAAGTATCAGGTGTTTTCGCGGACTGCATACTAGGGATGGAAAACATTAGGTTGTGATGTAACGGTCTGATTCTATAGGTTTTTATATGATTGTCTGAACAAGTGCGTCTGTAGTTGTTTCTTGAACTGTGGTCAGCTGTCTGTTTATTTCAGTTTATTAGGTGGTTTACTCCATAACTTTGGTCCAGCCACCGCGAAAGCACTTACTTACCGTCACGTCATTTCCTCGTAGGGATAGGCAGAGAGGATAGAGCGCCACACTCTTCTGTCCTGACACACACATTTCAAATGAAATAGACGTACATGTTTGGTCTTTCGGTAAGACATTCGCTTAGTGAGTGAGTTATTTATGATCGATTCTTGTCACGGAAGACCATAAATTCGTATTTTTCATGGCACAAGCTAGTTGCTTAGTATTCCAGGTATTTCTCACTCACGTGAATGAATATAATTATTTATGATTATTTATATTCTATTTGTATACTAACATCGAAGAAAATAATGAAAAAACAGTACCGAAGACATGATGTAGATAATTTTAAAAAAATTGTCTCAAAAATTTATTTTTACCTACATAGATCTCTAGGTGCAATGTCCTTGCACAACTCCAAATTAATTTTTTATTATAACATATGCTTTTCGCAAAATTATTGACGAATATTTTTACTTAAATTACGTGAAATTTCGAGACAGACTAACATAGAATTTTAGCCTTTTTTTTAATTGACTTTATTCGCTTAAACTTCAAACTAAATATAATAATATAAAAATGTCAAGAATGTGTAATTTGGTGGGGTTGCGACTCTTGCGTGTTGCCTGAGCCGCGCGCTGATTTCGGGTCACACTCGGGCGCCCGAGCCTCATCAGTGTTGTTTTTGTGATTCCAGTAAGTTGAGATTCGGATGAGACGACAGACGTAGAAATTATTATATTTATTATAAGATAGATGTAGGTACCTACTCAACTCATCCAAACTCACTTTTTTATAAGATACATCGTACGTTTCTTGAACATATAATTTTACGATTATTATTAGATACTTAGATTCAACATCTAACTTGTGATCGACCCATACAATTTTAGGAGCAAAGAGTTAAATACATATCACATTTCACACATAAATTTCTATGGTAGTTTAGCTTTCTTAATTTAATTTGAATTAGGTGAATACATTTGGAATCTGACTGGAATTATTTTGACTTTTTAAACCTTTACGAAATCAATTTTAATAAGAAACTTTATTTTTATTCATCATAGCCATTCTTACCTACTTACTTACCACTATGCCGTTTCTCCACGAAGGTAGGCAGAGATGAAAGAACGCCACACTCTTCTGTCCTGACACACAACGCTCGCCTCATCCACATGCATACATCTTCGCATACAAGGTTGACAATTGTGACAGCTCTAACAGGACCATCCTCCAGTATCTGATTAATCTGGTCGTGCCACGTCTTCCGCGGCCATCCTCTCTTTCTGGAGCCGTCAACACTTGCGTCATATATTTTTGTTACCATTCTTTCTCGTTCATTCGCTCAACACGCCCAAACCATCTGAGCGCTTTTATTTTATTTAATCGACTACCTTTGCTAAGATCAGCTTTACATTCTTACCTTAAATCTTCATACTTTACTCTATCATAAATGGATTTGTCACACACACGTCTAAGTCATCTCATCTCTTCCGCTTTCAGTCTACTTTCGTTCCTCTTCTACCAGTTCCAGGCTTCACTTCTGTACATCAGTGTTGGTACCAGAATCCCATTGTGTATCCGTAGTCCTGCTTCAGTAGACATATTTCTATTAGAAATTATTAGGTACATTCAAAGTACCGTTCTCTTTATTCCCTGTATTTTCAAAAGAAAAAATCTTTTCAATCACAGTAAAAAAAATAGGTCCTAGTATTATTTGAAATTAACATTTATGTACATTAAACGCCTTTGTTAGAATTTTTGTCTTATTTAAGAAATTATCTCCATAGATCGGTCTCATTACAGAAGCTGCATCCTGCATGCCGTTGTATACATAACTATATATATACACATAAGCGGCCATTTAAATAATCTAATAAGAGTCTGGAATACCTAAGGCCCAGACCGGCCAATTAAAACCGATAGTGAACCGGCAATTAAGGGGGTGTACAATGTTTATTTTATTGCCTTAAAGATGAGACAAGGTCATAAAGTCTCTGCCGAACAAGCCACGGGTGTACCCGTTGCCAACCATTTATTCTGAATACTTTCAAAGTAGATACTTACCTATCGAGAATTAATTCTCATGCTTGAAATAAATCCATTGATTTTTTTTTCTCTCAGACAAGTGGGTAGGTACCTACCTCTCTCCATAGAAACACTCGTGCATATATTATCTACATTTGTCCATGTGTTAGGGATAGAAATTAGCCAAAAATTATAAGTAGGTAGGTTACGTACGTAAGAACCGACTTTATATATTATCAAAATATATTTTAAAATAAATAAAACTTTTAATATTTAGTAGAAAAAATAATAAATACTTAGTCTTACTTTAACAGTACAGGTAGCAGCCGGCAACTAAGCAGGTAGCTATAAAACCTATTATGGATAGAAAATATCAACAACAAAGGAATCAGTTACATAGGAATCTGCCTAATAGGTACACCAAAACACATTTAAAAATCAACATGACACTTTTAATGATTACGAGAGAAAAATATTAACACATGGTTATATAGTCGAGAGATCAGAATTGCAATATCATCCAACCTAATAAGTAGACACTAAAATGGGCACATATGTTTTCTCTATATTTCATTTGATAGAAACCTACTTATGTTTTATTACGATCCATCGATTATTTTTGATATCTTATCAATGTTGGTATATTTATAAGCCATTGTAAAATTATTCTGATTTTAATGGTTTTGATTTTTAATGCATATTAAAAAAATGCTGTGAGTTCTATATCCATTTAACATCAGTATACTTGCTTGATAATTTTAAGTATTTTAATAAATTTATAGCTCTTAATTATGTGAGAATATTATGTAACACATTTTATCACAATTTTTCCGGTATTTTCAACACGCCAAATACTAAGGGTAGGTATGTGCAAAAATTTTTCTAACTTGGATTGCCGGTTGGTTTATCATCATTGAATAAAACAAAATATTTGTACTGTGTTGTATCTATTGAAATTCTGTGAAATGTTTTTTATATAGGTACCTATTCATAATAAGTATTTCGTCATAGGCGTTTCATCGTCAGCCTGCGCCTCTCCATTAAGGCTTCTCAAGCCTCCTTGAAGGATCACCAATTATCTGTGTTTTCTGAATTTCTCATCCACCTTTTGTCAACCTTCTGATGTAAAACCTTCGTGGAGCTTAATGATGGCCGACACTTTATCTTTCAGTTTTACTTATTTACTTGCCATCACGCCGTTTCCCCATGGGGGTAGACAGAGAGAATAGAGCGCCACACTCTTCTGTTATGACACACAACTCTTGCCTCATCCACATTCACACATCTTCGTATGCAAGCCCGACGATTGTTGAATCTCCTAATCTCCATCACAGTATAAATACATACAGTATGTTATCTTGGCAGTGTCCTTGAAATAAATACCTACGGCCGCTTGGTACTTAAACTTGGTTAAGCACGCACCAGGGCTGCTCATTGACTGACTCTTTATGGTTTGGGGTGCCATAAACTGACCTAAATGTATGCGTGGGAGCGTCTCACCCTGCTTGCGTCCGTACGTTACTGCAGCCCTGCGGCGACTGAGTAGTTCGAAGTATACCGAGATTTCGAAGGGCGTCGTTTCGGCTGTTTGTATGAAGATATAATACTGTATGCTTTACTATACTGTGTCTCCATCTTCCAGTACCTATCTGGTTAATTAGGTCATACCACGTCTTTCGCAGTTGTCCCCTCTTTCTGTGAAAGTCAGTTTTAAGTGTTCAAGTAATAATTAATACTTATACTACTTTATCAAAGAGTTGTTATTACGGTCGTTAGACATATTTTACTGTAATTTCGGATATTTTATACGCACCGTATGTATTACCGAGAAGCGAATCTCGACGTTTCGTTGGATACTAATCCAACGTTATCAGGAGGACGACCTTTACCCGCGGCCTTTACCCGACGACTTTTAATTTAAATTACAGTTAATTATACTACTTTAATTGCTAATAAATAATAATAATTGAATTAAATATGAATTCATGCATTTTAAGACAAATAAAATACAATATTGCTGAAAAATTATCTTAGTTTAATCATAGACTAGTTTAATCATAGATAATTGAGATATAGAATATCTTAATGAGTTTTAACAAATATATAAAAAGATAACAAATCATATATTTGAGATATTCTTATATTCTATAGGAAGGAACATAATATTTTCTTGTATGAAAGTTAGCTGACGTCTGGATTACATATACAATTGAGATTCCCAAGACTCAACAATCAAATCGTTAGCGACTAATGGAAGAGTATATATTTGATTCGGTTTAATGATCACATTAAATGGACCAATTTACAATGCGTTCCGCTACCGAAGGCATAAAAAATTAACTTCGATCTATACACCCCGCCATTGATTCCTCCGCCAAGGAATGCAGGCGGCTTGTATGGTTCGTTAGCTCGGACTTATTCAGGATAAAATAAATCCCTGATAAATTGGACCATAGCTCATAATAACAATATTATTTATGCCTCGTAGATAGCTTAATATACACCTTCTTAACTCGCATATAATAAACGCTCTAAAGGGAGATTCTCGAATATCAAAACATAAATATTTAATAAAGAAAATTTATCGCATAAAATGGAATCGAATTATCAACAAAAAATTAAATTTGAAGAATTGTGAAATTAAAGTGTTGCCTTACTAAGATCAGATTCGGATTCTCGATAAAAAATATGATAAAAATATTGATAAGATTCTGTTGAGTTTAAAAGTCTCATTCATAAATTGCACAAACCTAAGATAGGTCCTACTACGTATTTTTTAGTTTAGATATAATATTTCACTATGTCGTAATAAAAAAAATTATTCCATGCAATATGAATTAATTATCAATAAATTCATTTGAACAGTGATAGTAGGTATATTTGATACGTGAAGAAACAAATATTGATAGGTACCTACATTTTTTTTTTCGTTCTATATCTGTTGAGTTTAAAAGTCTTAGTTATAAATTCTACAAACGTTCTTAAAAGGTATGGTAGTCATCTGCCTTCACATATCTTTAATACGAATTTAATTTTAATTTTTGGATATTTTTCAAAATTTTAAATAAGATTTATTGTGGCTGGTCACGAAATGCTATAAATATTTTGTATAATTTATTTGAATGATTTTCGTCGACGTGGTAGGTAAGTAGATACCTATGTAAGTGGTTTATTTTAAATTTTCAACAGATGTAGGTATATTTCAAATATGACGGCTTAAGCCCTGATAAATGTTATTTCTCAGAACCACTTAAGATAACGACACATTTTTTTCAAAAATCTATAAATCAGGTATTACGAAATCGGGCACATATCGAGCATTATTTTATCCCTCGCGATATTTTTTGGTCGTCGCTCGATTCCAACACCTCCCGGCATCAGATATCAGGTGATAAGAATTCATCTTACATCCACCACTTAACATAAATCCCCAACTCTAACTCCTTTGCCTTTATAAGAATATTTTCTGTTCATCCCCCTGCCGCGGCGCGGGGAGGGGTGCGGCGGTGAGGTTGACACCCCTAGCGTCCCCACCCTTGCGCGTGAACCAATCGTAGCCGCCGGGAGCTTTGAGGGCGGGACCAGTCAGAAGAAGACTGATTGTTTTGGAAAGGATCGCCGCGTGGACAGGACGTCTGCTTTACTTCCGTGGGAAAATGATGCATTTGATTTTTCGTCAGATTTCATGTTTATAATCTTCCAATATAAATGTCTAAAATTATGTTTTGTGAAAAGGTGTCACTTTTAGATTAATAGGTAGGTGCGTAGCGTGTTCATATTTATTTAGGTAAAAAGGTACCTTTTTAATACAATATTCGTATCTAGTATTAATAGTTCCCCTCAAATAATATGTCGATCTTTAAATAATATATCATGTTTTTAGAAAATCACAGAATACCTATATTTGCACGATTTTAATTGTGCAATATTGGAATTACAGTAAGATGTTTGATGACGATTCTTTATTTAATATTTTCATAAGTTCTTACGGTCGTTATGAACTTTCTGTGTCTAGTTTTTTCAGGGTCGGATAAATATACAAACGGTAGAATAGTAAGAAAATGAATTATTGTTTTAAAAAGTAAAATCAAATAATATAAAATAAAATAAAATCTGTACGTACACAGAAAAAATAAATCGAAATTTAGTAATCCCCTATTTAATAATCTTATAATCACCTACAAAATATTCTCAAAATGATTTGCATACTGGAAATTTTAGTGTAAAAATCCGCTTATTTAATAATACTACAGACTAACGACTATACATATATTATAAATAATAAATGTATAGTTTTATAATTCTACATAATGAATAGATACTATGTTGGTCGGGGTTTTAGTACGTATTCTTATATGGTATTCAAACCATCTCACTTTCTATACAGATGAGAAATATTTTTTCATTTGAACTTAGATAATTAATTTTTACTAGCAACTAACAAATTTCTATTATCTTTCATAGCACGGTTAATGTTTATTAGATTTAGGTATAACGATGAAAAATTTTATAAGAAAAACAATCTCTAAAAAATAATTTAAAAAATTTATTTCATTATTTGGATGCTGTTTATATTGTTTTATATTGATTAATAAAGATATCTTTATTAATTTATTAAAATTACTATTAACCTAAGTAATAGGTAGGTATATATTGAGTAGGTTGGTAGCATTTACGTTAAAATATTTTTTTTAACAAGCTCACTGCTTTCTTCCTAGCAGTTGTAGACACTTTGCATTGCCTTAACATTCAGATTATAAAATAAAATATTAAAAAAATTATAATGTTATATTAATTTTTATATGGTTGGAATGCTTACAAAATTGGCTGTATTTTTCCCTGAAATTCGCAAATTATGTATATAAAAATAAAACAATTTAAAAACACATTTTGACTGTGTTTATGACCTGAAAGACACTAAAAGTGGCACAAAACCGATATAAATCATTTAATAAAATATGTTTTTTTTTTAACGAAATAATTTTTTTTTTCGCGAAGTTCTTGATTTTTTTTGACGCTCGATTTTATGATTGAAAGTGAAAAATATTGTGAAACAAACTCTTTGCTTGAAAAAAAATTGTTTTAAGAAATACATTGAAACAAAATTTTCAACCACAATGAGTAAAGTACCTATATTATGCAAAATGCTTGCCATCGATACTACTGACCCGTAAAGCCCTAGAATACCCAAATACTCCGTAAGACACACAAATAAGTCAAATGTTTATATATTAGGTCCTTACATATGAAATTGACGTTTAGTATGGGAGGAACATAAAGCCGATTTTTTTTTATTATAATATATTTATTTAATCAAAGTATGTACCATTGCTATCTATGCACTTTTGCCATCTCATAGGTAGTTCATCGATCCCTTTACTAAAAAAACCATTCGGACGGGAATCAATAAAATCTTTGAAGGCGGTTTGGACTGCCCCATCGGAGTTGAATTTTTTCCTTTGCAAGAAGTTATCCAAATTTCGAAAAAAATGGTAATCTGTTGGGGCAAGGTCCGGAGAGTACGGTGGATGTCTTAGACATTCCAATTGAAGCTCCTCTAATTTGGTAGCCGTCTGTTGTGCAGTGTGTGGTCTAGCGTTATCATGAAGCAGCAGTGGCCTAGAGCGATTAACCAGCCTCGGTTGTTTAGCAGCTAGCTTTTCCATCATGGTTTGCAGTTGCTGACAATAGACATCTGCCGTAATCGTCTGGCCAGATTTAAGAAAGCTGTAGTGAACGACACCAGCACTAGTCCACCAAACGCTCACAAGTAACTTTTTTGGAGTCAATTTTCGCTTGGGGCATGGTTCGGCAGGGTTCAGCCATTGCGATGAGCGCTTCCGATTATCGTACAGGATCCACTTTTCATCACAGATAATGATTTGATTTAAAATCCCTTCATTATTGTGCCGGTTGAGTAATGCAACGCAGCAGTCAACGCGCGTTTGTTGATTTGCTTCACTCAATTCGTGAGGTACCCACCTTTCAAGCTTTTTCACCTTACCAATTTGCTTCAAGTGGATTAAAACAGTTTTATCACTAACACCGCAGCCTGCAGCTAACTCGGATGTGGTTTGCGATGGATCCGCTTCCACAATAGCCTTCAATTCTTCATTATCAACTTTGGTCTCCGGCCGTCCACGGGGCTTGTTCTGCAGGTCGAAATTTCCAGAACGAAAACGTTGGAACCAAAAACGCACTGTGTTTTCTTTTGCGGCACCGTCGCCATACACATTAATCCTTCGAGCCGTTTCTGCAGCACTGGTGCCACGGTGGAACTCGTACTCGTAAATAACGCGATATTTCAAGTTTTTCATTTTGTAAACTGAGTGACGCAAAGAAAAAAACAATTGAGGAAAAAACAAATGAATTATAATTTTCAAAACACAAATACATGCGTAAATAGCTGTATAAATTTGGATTTGGAATTCCTAACCAAAGAGAAGATATTTGAGATCAAATTTGCCAGTACGGCAAAACGCCAATTTCATATGTAAGGACCTAATAGTATCAAAAGCGGAAATATTTTCTGTTGATGTCAAAAAGGTTATAATATAATAAATTTACGTACACTATAGACGGTAAGAATGTTTGAAATGAATTACAGATTATTGAAAATAGTTAAGAAAAGAGTTCTAGTATCTGTAACCGTTTCTTTAAAATTAAATAACTGTTTTTCGAATTTTATAAATTCATCTAAAAAACAGTTTATAAACACGGTTTATAAACGGTGAAGTTCGTGAGTTCCAAGGTCAACTACATTGTAATACGTCTATGTAGTATTCGCAACGAGCATGCATAATCTGAAACCGATTATACCAATTATATTTGTGAGATCGGAATCCAATATATCTCACCTTGAGGCAGTTCTCCAAGAAGGTGCCTCTTCGCATGCCCCACGTAAGTGTTGAAGAGTGCTCCAGAAGTTCCCGGACGCTGGTGATGGGCGCCTCCTGGCGGGGGAAGGTGAGGAAGGCCACCAAATTGCCGCAGTAGGTGGTCACGACCACCAGCACGACCAACCACCAAGTGCCTACCACCAGGCGACCACTGTCGGCCATCGGGAGGTACATGCCACCTGCCAAGTGTGAATGTTGTCTTATTGAATACCTTCTTGCAATGTTTTCCAGTGCATTACTTTTACCCGAGAAGCGTCTTAGGGCCAGTTGTTTCAACTTGGATTAATAGCTCGTTTAAACTGAAAATCTCATTTGAACCGGTGCGCATTCGTACTGCGCGTAATTTTTTACTTTTGTCATCAAAATCGTGTCGGTAGTGGCTTAGGGCCGGTTGTTTCAAGTTGGGTTAAAGTAAGCGCTCGTTTAAAGCATAGATATTTACGAAAACGGATCGTCTGATTGGTGGAGAGCGCAAAAATCTATGCTTTAAACGAACGCTTACTTTGATCCAACTTGAAACAACCGGGCCTTACCCTATTCATAATCCAAGAAACAGTGCTCCAAATACGTGCCCATTGTATTGTGGAAAATAGATATTGATCGACATTAATTTAATTCTTATGAAACATTGATGCTGTTTGTTATGTGAGCCCTCCATGAGAATAAATAGGCTATTATTTTTGTAACAACCAAAAACGAGAGCAAGTCAAAAAACATCTTCACTTTTGTTCTACAATTTATTTACACAAAAGTTCAACATGTAGGTACATCGTGTTTACAAGCCTGCATCTTCCTTCCATGAAGAAAGTTTTCGGTTGGTCTCGACGCGACTTCGGTACCGCTTCCAGCAAGTCTTAAGTCTGTTAAAATACGCACACACTTTACGGATGGGCATCCGCTCGTCATGGATGGTTTGATGGGTGAAGAACCATGACTGATGTTCTAAGAAGACGTTACCTCACCGACAGTAACTCGCCTGTTCGCAAAAACCATCTCAAGCTTTTTTTTTTTTAAATATTTATTAATTTTTTTGATATTTATTACATTAAACTGCACAGCAGTTTAATGTAATAAATATCAATGGCATGGTTGCGTTCAATATTTGACAATAATTTTTATTTTATAATGAAGATAGTAGGTCAATATCGAGTGTTGCATGTTTTTTTACAAGTGATACATGATATGTAATTATAAATTAATGTAAGATTATGTACATAGCTTTAATATATATTATTTTAGCTTGTACTTTTTTGAAGCCAATGGAGTTTTTTTGTCTTGCATCATCTTAAAGAATTTTTTATCTAATTTACTAAAGATTCTTGGCACAATATAATCTCTTTTTCTTTCGCCATACACGTTGTTAGTGATTGGTATTCTCATTGTTCGTCCTGTCGATCTGGTTGCATAGTTATGGTGCGTGTCAGTGTGTATATTAATATTATTTATCATTTCTTCTAGCATTATATTATATTTTACTTTTTGGTCGATTGGTAATATTTTGCATACTTTGAATAATTTATTATAATCATCCTTGTACATACATTTAGTTCTATTATCTACTATAAGTTTTAGGAATCTTAATTGTAACTGTTTGATTTTATCAATGTATGTTTTATAGGTAAGACCATAACTGCTCACGCCATAACTGATAACCGAGTCAACCATCGCGAAGTAAAGAGAGTACAGTGTGCCCCGAGAGCTACACAGTCTTAGCATGTGAAATGCACTTAGCATGGATCTCAGTTTTTTACAAATATTATCAATATGTTGTTTCCAATTAAAGTGTTTATCAACTATTAAACCTAAATAAGTATATTGTTCCACCTCTTGGATTTTTACACAGTTGCAGTTTATCGGATTTGTATGGTTGGTATGTAGGCACTCGTAGCAATGTCCAATGAGATTAATTTGAAAATTTTTTGGTGTGGCTCGCGGGGACCGGATATGTAATACTGAGTTTTTTTTACATTTAGTATGTTTCCGTTGTCGTGTGCCCATTTTATTATTGCTGAGGCTTGTCGTCCGAGATGGAGGTTGACAGGCGTCCCGCTCCCTCTTCGTGCGTCGCACTCGTCCGGACATTTTTAAAATCTCGATCCACAAAAGACACTAACGTGATAAAGCACTGTCCCCTAATTGCGGTTAAAGTCTACGATGAATTTCAGCCCCTTTCATACCCTCTGACCATAAAAATCGAATCACTTTTTGTTCTTCCTCATTGGTGCAAACTGCTGGCGAAGTGAACAAGTGTACACTGTAATAGCGGAAAGGCAAATGACGCGATCGGGATCAAATACGCGCACGTGGCTGCGGCCTCACCAACTCTAAGCACTCATACGCAGAAGGCAGTATGACACAACCTTGAAAGTGTGTTATTAAGATAATTTTTGACTCGCCCTCATAGTTTATTAGTAACGATATGTTAGTAAAAGAATTAAAACCTTGTTGAAGGAGAGCGCCGTACATGTACCAAAGGCAGTTGTGAAGAGTAGCCAAGCCTCCTCGTTTGTGTTTAACGTTGTCCTCGTAGAAGGGGCTCAAGCGGTGGACCACGTACAGTGTTGGACCCATCAGCACAACCGAGAAGCCTAAGCAAAGCCACGTCTGGACATAAAAAAATTATATTAGTTCTTTTAACAAATTTTTTGATTATCGTATCCACTATTTCTTAAAATTTATATTATAGCAACTCGCGGGGCAAATGAGTGTTGAGGTAACAATGACAAAAAAAACAATCTGTTATTTTCAAAATACGGAGGCTGCTATCTTTCTTATTCTTGTTCCTCAGCCTTCACTTCTCCACTGCTGGATATAGGCCTCTTCCATACCCTTCCATCCTTCCTTGTTATTTGCTAGTTGTATCCATTTCTTTCCCTCACAGCGGCTATATCGTCGGCCCATCTCTTTTGAGGTCTTCCGACGCCTCTTTTGTTTTCCCAAGGTCTCCATTTCAGAACTCTGTGAGTCCATCTTGTAGCATCCTGTCTTGCAACATGCCCTGCTTATTGCCATTTTAGCCCCGCTACACGATCCATGATATCCACTACTGTGGTTCTGCGACTAATTTCATCATTTACTATCTCATAGGCTTACGCCAAGCATGGATCTCTCCATGGGTCGTTGTGTGCATTTGAGCTTGATATGAACGCGAATCAATCCGCTATGATCGATCGCCGCGAGGCGCTCCGCGTCCTCTCTATATCAAATTCAAATGCATTGCCAAGGGAGGGGAGCGGGAAATTTAAAAACACACCACGGATCGTTAAATATTTACACCATTTTATTTAATTAAAACACGATCCTTATCTAAGATTTATCAACTAAAGAAATTACCACTAAACTTAAGATAACCTTAGGACCGACGCGCACTCGATTGGGGATTGTGACGAACAACCTCGGGCGCGGCTCGCGCCGAGGTATATCGCTTCCCCTGGAGCCGCTCCCCGCGCACTCTTCTTCCCCTTTCGTATACCACCGTAGATAATGTTCGATCTTACTGCTTGCGTTATTATTATATAATACTAGTTACAAAATAATATTTACACTATAAATAATCTTATTCTAACATAATCATCTTATCCTAAAGCAACAATATAATTATTAAATAACGCGGCAAAATCAGGAATGCGCTGTTTACGCACCTGTTTTCGCCGGTTCAAAAAAAAGGTCGAACACATGTTTGCCTTCGAGAACTTATGCACGGAATATATTTCGAGGAAATATACGATTTCGGATCGTCACCAAAATAATCACGATTACGTCAAGCTTTTCTACGCTTTATACATACGTCATCAATGGCAGTATTCACGACTCAGTTGCTTTTCTTTTTAAGTTTAAGAGGTTGCTATGACATTTTAAAATATTATCATTCTTATTAAAAAACACTTTTAAACAAAATGAAGGTTGTCTTACATCGGAAGCAAACGGCGCCATGAACAGAAGCACCCTGCTGAGCTCCCTGGGTCTGGACACGAGGAACGCGTACGGCTGCACGCTGACGGCTATCGTGAAGTTGACCCGTTTCTTCCTCTCCTGGGTGACAGTGAAGGCGCTGGCAGCCAACAGGACCCTTCGGGACTCCAGTATCCTGAAGGCGTCCTCGATAGAGGCCTTTCTCTGCTCCTCGGCATCTGCGCTCTGTAAATGCGCACATCAATCGATATTTTAGTTTTGTAAATTCCACGTAAAAAATTCTATTACATTAGACCCCTATTGCGGGATTCTAATACATGGTAAAACCAAAAAAATACGTTTTTTGAAATGAAGAAGGTTTAAAAACTAATTTATTTTGACAATTGTGGGGTACAGTCACCGAAGAATTACTAATTTAAAATGTACTGAATTTTAGATGTGATGTATCAATCCCTTCCAAAATCATGTTTCCTAAAAAAATCTCGAATTCATAACATTACCTATAAATTAGTAATTCTCGATGACAGCATTAAATTTTCTTTGGATATTGCTACCTTTGCTTTTACACCCCACAATTGATGTAATAGAATCGGCATCAACTTTTGAGGAGTTTCATAACGATCTTCTTTATTAGCACTACTCGAGTTTCGAGAGTATCAGTAACACTCGTCGGCAAGTGTAGATACAAACTAACTTTTTTCCCATTTTTTTATGTTAGTTTACAGAATAAATACTGGAGACAATATTTCATTTCAGGAACTCGCCCCGATCGCCGCTCCACTGTTGGCCCTGCGCCGTGGACCTCTCGGGTCGCTAGTCCTCATCACCTGTATGGAGGAGTACTGGACCGCTGGTCACTAGTGATGGGTCCGCTCTGTACTAACTACTAAAATATAGTACTACATTACATTGAAGCGTACACTTCATATCTTTTGAAGTGAACACGACAAAAGTACACACATTTCAAAGTAATTGAAAGTATGAGTACATATTTATGTGAAATTTTTGGAAAGTCGATGTAGATAAATGAATAAATCTCTGGAAACTGAAACACCCCCCCCCATTTCTGACTTATTTTTTGCAAAAAGTTGAACTATCATTACAGTATCTTATTTCGATTATGAAAAATTCATTCGCTTTAATACAAGTCGAATAAAATGATAAAAACCTTGCAAAAATTGAAAAAAGTCAACTTTTTGCAAAAAATGTAAACTTTGATATTGCATATCTCCATAACTATTGATATTAGGGCATGGTTGCTTGAACATTTTAGACTCATAATATAGTCAGAAATCTATCGGCCAAGTTTCTGCTACTAGCTCTGGTACACCCTATATATTGTAACTATTTTCTCTATAATATTTTTTTAAATAATAAACATTGTTTCTCCACGAATCGTCTTCTCACTGAGTCAATTTGATATCCCTCTATATAAAAATGGAAACTTCTTAATTGTTGACTCTCATTCGTTGGTGAGATCATTTTTGATAATAAAAAAAATTAGAGGGACGATAAAAATATAGTAGGGGAGGCATTCTAAACCTGGTTCAAAGGCGGCTCTTAACCTAGGGACGTCACTATTAATACTGCATCACTTCTGAGTCCACACAAGGAAGATGTCATGAAGTATACTCACCATGTGGCCATCATACGTCTCGTTGAAGTACTCCTCCCGCACTTGCGATGGCAATATTACAGAGTACCTGTAACAGTGAAAATTGTAAAAAAAAAATCGGCCGTACTCTGACAGTTATTGTATAACATTGACAGGAAATCAATGAATTTAATCAATCAGAGAGCTCTTAAACGTACCTACTTAAGTTATTCACAAACCGTGAACTTGATTCTTACAAATTTAATTTATGGAAGTTATTGTGCGTCCGTCCTGACGAAGACACAGTACAACCACAAAGTTAACGCTATAAACATTAAAAACTTTTTTTACTTCCTTTCTTTTAACTCGTGACGTCTGCTTGCTTGCCTGCTGTCGGTTGCTGTCGGAAAAACTTTGGATCGATTTTTAACCCTTTTCCCGTGATCCAATCGAGCTGAAACTTGGCAAGTAGACTCGTGGCGACGATCAAGAAGATATCAAATTTTCGTTAAAAAAATTTGATAATTATAGTATAATTTCGGATTTTTAGAAATTTTATTGGTTTTTTCAAATTGGAATTATTAGAAAAGTAGGATTACTAGCAACAGTGGCCCGATAACGGCGCGGAATATTTTCTAAATTTGAATTACTCCGTCGGTATACATAATAGGTACTTCTCTACGAATGTCGAAAATCTAAATTGACTGACAAATGTTGTTAGAATTTAATCTTCGAAGCATGAAGTGTCTTATCACAGCTCAAAAACATCTGACATTTTAGAAATATATTAAATTACTGTAAGTTTAGTGTTATGTTATATGTTTTAATTCGTCTTTAATTGTTGTTATATTTTACAAAGAAAGGGACTATAATAAAAACTTGGTTTTTACGGGTTGCTTCTTTTCAATTTTCATTCTCAACTCAACAAGTCGAAAAAACAATGTGACTGACCAAGAGCAGACTCTGGTCGTGCAGCATCGTCGTATCGCAGTCGGAGGACTTGCGAACGAGGTGGGGGTAATTATTGGATCGGTACATTCAATTTTGTCAGACGATTTTGTATTAAAGAGTGTCCGCAAAATTCGCGCCGAAGCAACTGCGATGGAGAGTCTCCATCATGATAATCCACCCATCCATTCAGCCTGGCATGGTTTTTCAGTCTCCCGACATGGCTCCGTGTGTTTTTTGGCTATTCCCCAAGAAACGGTGAAAGGGATCGATTTGAATCGAGAAAAGATATTAGACGGCCCGGCTGAACACCATTTGCTGGGAGAAGTGTGTACATTACCAAGGGAACTCTTTGAAGGAAATTAGAGTAAGTGTAGTGTGTATAAATAAAAGTTAGTATATTTTGAGTTTGTTCAAATCTTTCAGAACAGTGCTGGATTTATGTCGCAGAGACATTATTAATCAATTAATGTATATTATAGATATCTCACAGAGAATTTCATTACAGAACAAATGAATTTCATTACACAAAAAAGTATATTGCTTTCAAAATTCCGCAATCAATTGTAGATTTTCTCATTAGCGACATTAACGATATTAAAATAATTAGCGACATCTGTGGGGATTTAGGGGAATGAAAATGGCTTTGTACAGGCCGCATGGAAAGGCGGTTACAACTCATATGTGAAAGCTTGTCACACAACTTGAACATACATACAACTTCCAAAAAATTAGTAAGCATGGTATATTCTATCATGGGCAGAAATGGCGAATGTTACATTGTGTAAGGTGATCACTTAAGCCAACCATAAGATAGGTCATAAGTCCTATGTACACCCAAATGACTTCTATAACTACTTTCCCATAAGAAATACAGTTTTGTCTCTATGAGATATCTATAATATACATTAAAAGTTAGTATTTCTGCTGATCAAGGGTCGATATTTTCTCAACATTCTCCGTTCTCCAACAAATTCTCCAGGATACTTTTGTATTATCAAATGCTGGATTGATATAACAATGTAAATAAAAGTGTTCCCCGCCTATTTCTCCACGTCCATGACTACAATCTTGGAATTCATTTACTTAAAGAAATAAAATCAAATAGATAAATTAAGCCCATCAGGTAGGCAGGTACTTACGAAAAATTTAAGTTTTTTGACAGCTCGTTTACAATATCGAAAACAAGGCCTCTGTGCTCCGTCGAGGACGCAGAATCATTGGCAGACAACATGGACCACGGAGGATTCTAAAATATAAATACCACATTATTGTATTTTACTACTCAGTAGTTCATTTATCAATTGTGGGTAGGATCAACCCGGCCCGAGATTTTCAACAATTTATTCACGAAGACATAGAGGGTTTCTATAGCTTAGTGGTCAGAGCACCGGCCCCGGAAAGGAGGTGACCTGGGTTCGAATCCCAGTAGTAACCTAATATTTTTTTGTGAATTAGATTTTTCTATATATTAGGTCCTTACATATGAAATTGACGTTTTTCCGTACTGGCAAATTTGATCTCAAATATCTTCTCATTGGTTAGGAATTCCAAATCCAAATTTATACAGCTATTTACTCATGTATTTGTATTTTGAAAATTATAATTCATTTGTTTTTTCCTCAATTGTTTTTTTCTTTGCGTCACTCAGTTTATAAAATGAAAAACTTGAAATATCGCGTTATTAACGAGTACGAGTTCCACCGTGGCACCAGTGCTGCAGAAACGGCTCGAAGGATTAATGATGTGTATGGCGACGGTGCCGCAAAAGAAAACACAGTGCGTTTTTGGTTCCAACGTTTTCGTTCTGGAAATTTCGACCTGCAGAACAAGCCCCGTGGACGGCCGGAGACCAAAGTTGATAATGAAGAATTGAAGGCTATTGTGGAAGCGGATCCATCGCAAACCACATCCGAGTTAGCTGCAGGCTGCGGTGTTAGTGATAAAACTGTTTTAATCCACTTGAAGCAAATTGGTAAGGTGAAAAAGCTTGAAAGGTGGGTACCTCACGAATTGAGTGAAGCAAATCAACAAACGCGCGTTGACTGCTGCGTTGCATTACTCAACCGGCACAATAATGAAGGGATTTTAAATCGAATCATTACCTGTGATGAAAAGTGGATCCTGTACGATAATCGGAAGCGCTCATCGCAATGGCTGAACCCTGCCGAACCAGCCAAACCATGCCCCAAGCGAAAATTGACTCCAAAAAAGTTACTTGTGAGCGTTTGGTGGACTAGTGCTGGTGTCGTTCACTACAGCTTTCTTAAATCTGGCCAGACGATTACGGCAGATGTCTATTGTCAGCAACTGCAAACCATGATGGAAAAGCTAGCTGCTAAACAACCGAGGCTGGTTAATCGCTCTAGGCCACTGCTGCTTCATGATAACGCTAGACCACACACTGCACAACAGACGGCTACCAAATTAGAGGAGCTTCAATTGGAATGTCTAAGACATCCACCGTACTCTCCGGACCTTGCCCCAACAGATTACCATTTTTTTCGAAATTTGGATAACTTCTTGCAAAGGAAAAAATTCAACTCCGATGGGGCAGTCAAAACCGCCTTCAAAGATTTTATTGATTCCCGTCCGAATGGTTTTTATAGTAAAGGGATCGATGAACTACCTATGAGATGGCAAAAGTGCATAGATAGCAATGGTACATACTTTGATTAAATAAATATATTATAATAAAAAAAATCGGCTTTATGTTCCTCCCATACTAAACGTCAATTTCATACGTAAGGACCTAATATCTTTCTAATTGATTAATTAATTTGATTTAAAAAACATTTTTTTTATTAAATTTATTTGGTATATGTACAAACTTAAGAGTGGCTGTTTTCAATATAATATAATTAATACACATTGATATTACACGCTTACCCACTTTTAAATGAGAATTTAGTCTCGTGTTTAATAGTGGGGGGCATTGTCATATATGTATATATCTATTGCTTGATATTCAGGTGCAACTGTGGCTGGATTGTGTTTTAGAAGTAATCGTTTTAAGAATCCTTAATTTATGATTTTAAGTAAAGACTGATTACAAAATCCTAAATATAAAATAATAGATTGCGGAGACAGAAATTTTATTAAAACACAATAGTAAATTTAGGATTAAAAAGAAATAAGTGTTTAAGCGTTTTATGTTTGTTGTATTGTTTTATGATGCTGCTTTTCAATTCAATTTTATGATTTATAGTTTTAATTTAAAAAAAATGTATTTTCAATAAATTACCACAAAAGTACGTCAAAAATGACGTACTTTTATTATATATGTTGGCCGCCAGTTTTGTTTTTTTCTCTCTTTTTTTATACAAGCGAAATGTAATTTGGGACGTGGGTTAAAAAATTTACTGAGTATTTTAGATTTTTTATCCGTTGATAAAGAACTGTCATTGATGGCAATACTAGTTTATGTTGAATACGCATACGCATCTTTCCCAGTCATGTTCCACATGTACATAAGCAGGTACACCTCATCTAAATTTGTTTATAGCAATACTGTCTGGAACGGACAGGGTTGAGCCATGTAAAAAATGAGAACATAACATGACCACTATGAGCGGCGCGTGTCCACAATAAATCAGCCGCTACATACAGAAAATTGCATTGGAGACGAGGCGTGTATGCCGCCACTGAAAATCGGGTTGCCGCTTGGAGCGCGCGCAAGTCAGTGCCCAGCGGCTGTTGCCGCGACTGGAGGGGGGCCGCGCGCGCATACTGCTTCCAACTAGCTGTAGAACAACATCGCCCGGACACTAGACCGGAGATTGGGCAGATTCGCTCTTCGTCTCTTGAGGCGAACAGTCGTATTTTATGCCGCAAGCTGTTGCAATACACAGTATTGAGCATACGATTTTCCCGCCGTTACCGCGATTCCAACCCGCCGCGCGCTGCGCATCCGTCTACGACGCCCCCGAACGGTGGCGATACCGTATCGAAGCCACCTAATTATTACGATTTGGCAAAATAAATTCTTTTTCAAGGATCTTATCACGCCGCCGCGATTCCTTTACAGTCAGATAGAGTCACCAACAAAAACATTTTTACCGAAGAAATAAATTCAGTAGAAGCCTCCCCGGCCCTGTCGGGGAAGCTAAAAGCCTTGCTAAGGGTCAATATGGCCCACGCCGCGAAGGCCATCTACGTACGTCAGGCGGACGGTACGTTTACCGAATTGCCACCCGGACAATATACAGTCCCTGTCCTCGCCTCAACCAGCGTAGCTGGCACCGGTCCGTCGACTGACGGCCGGTTCCCGCCCCTGCCGCAGATCTCTGCAATTCCGCCGTGGACAAAGCCGCGGCATACCGCGAAGCGGACCCGGCCCAACTCCACCTCGCCAATACCTACGCACAATCAATATGACGAACTCCCCGAGGACAGGGACAACTTTATCGACACGCAAGCCACGTCATATCCACGCACCGCCAAAAATAATACGCCGCGCCGAACTCGCATTCCGCCGGTCATAATGCCAACAAAGACCTACACTCACGGGCAAATTCACGACATTTTAAAAAAGCACACAAAGTCGTCCTTCACCATGAAGTACGCCAGGGGCGGCACGGCGGCAGTGCAAACATCCACCATCACCGACCATCAAGCCCTGATCGCCGGCCTCGCAGAGGACGGCATCACGGGCTTCCATACCTTCACACCGGACGCCGAGCGCTTGAAGCGCACGGTGATCCGAGGCCTTCCCGACATCGCGGTCGAGGAAATCGCAGACGATCTGCAACGGCAAGGCTTCCCCGCAAACAAGGTCGTCAAAATGACGACCCCAAAATCTGACATGCCCCTAGTCTTGGCATATTTCAAACAAGAAATAGACATGGGCCAGCTTCGCCAGCAGTTGACCGTCCTGTGTTATTGCAAGATCACCTTGCAAAAATACAAGTCAAATTTCCTGAAACATGGCACACAGTGCTATTCCTGCCAGGCATTCGGGCACTCCAGCCGCAACTGCTTTCACACACCGCGTTGTGTCAAGTGCTTGCAGCAACACAAGACGGCCGACTGCCCAAAAAAGACGCGCGATGAGCCAGCCGCGTGCTGCAACTGCCAAGGGGATCACCCCGCGAACTATCGCGATTGTCCCAAACGCGTCGCGTACGTCGCGAAAATTCAGCCGCGGCAGCCAGCACCGCGAGCAGCCAACCAGCCGACCAGTCAGGCGAGGCCGCACCCATCCGCCAGACAGCATGTTCCAGCCACCGAGGGAAGACAGTGGTCGAGAGTCGTTCAGGGTGCAGCGAACGACACTCCCACGGTCACTAATCATGAAATAGCGCAAGTATATTCCGGGCCGCGATCGCCGCGCCCGGAACACCAGCCACAATCGCCACCCGCTGCGCATAGCGCAGCGGGGGGTCGCGATGAATTCTCCGACCTCATGCGGCTCATGATGGAGTCGCGAGAAAGGTTCAGACAGTGCACCGATAGGGTGTCACGCGCCATGATTTGTCTCGAAATCATGGACACCCTGGAGCGCCCTAGCGGTGCATCGTACAGAACTTTAAATTAATTATGTCTCAAAGCGTAAATTCGGGTGTGCACATTATCGCGTGGAACGCTTGTAGTGTCCGCGATAAGGTCGATGAGCTGTATGACAGCATCGACAACGCTGAAGTGGATATCGTGCTACTTTCGGAAACGTGGCTTAAAACAAAAGACACAAATTTCAAAGTCCCCGGCTTTGATGTGTACCGAAACGATCGCGTAACTGGTCGTGCGGGAGGAACGGCAATCCTCGTTAAACAGTCAATTCCACACACGCGGTTGCCCACACCACAATTAATTTCACTCGAAGCTACGGCTATAAAAATTAAATTAAATGGACGCGACCACGTAGTGGTTTCAGCGTATTCAGCCAAAAAATTAGAGACCGCCGACATCGATAAAATCATGAATCTCGGCCCGACCGTAGTGATCGGTGGCGATTTCAATGCCACACATTCCTATTGGAATTGTCGGCGCTCTAATCCAAATGGCAAAAAACTATACACCCATATGGAGACACGTGATTACGAAATCCTTGCCCCGGATAGACCCACTTTTCATAAAATTAATTATCACCCAAGTACGCTCGATATAGTCCTGGCCAAAAACGTGACCTTTTTGATGGAACCTGTGACCGGAGACGATTTACCGTCGGATCATCTCCCGATATATTTTCGGATGGATGGCTCGATTTCAAAATCGGTTCGGACACAGTACAACTACAAGGGCACCGATTGGTCGGATTATAAAGACTACATAAATTATTACATTCGGCTCTCGACCGAAGCATACAATCATCACTACCAGATTGCCGATGCGATCGATTCACTCACGATGATAATTCAAGATGCTCGCGATACAGTAATTCCAACCAAAACCACTAGACCGTACATGACACCTCTATCAGCTGATATCAAAAACCTCATCACGCAAAAAAATGCCGCCCGCAGGCATTTTCACCGCACCCGCGACCCCCAATTTAAGACACTCACCAACAATTTACAGCGTGAAATTAAAATTAAAATCAAACACTTGCGAAATGATTTCTGGGAGGAAAAATTATCTAAACTCAAGCCTGGTGATAATTCTCTATGGAGAATGGCCCAGGCATTGAAAAGAAGAAGTACAGTCATACCACCTCTGTACACACCGGGGTGCACGCAGCCCGCGCTGTCGAACGTTGAAAAAGCCGACGCCCTGGCGGACGGCTTTGAAAGCGCCTACACCGCGACGTGCGGGGTCGGCGACCCCGATACCAATCATATGGTATTCGTAGCACTCCGGGAATTCAATGCGGCGTCGCCCACTGAAAATGATATTGATGACATTAGATTCACAACCCCCGCAGAAATCAAACGCATTATCAAAAAACTCAAACCTCATAAAGCACCGGGCCTGGACGGAATTAATCACATTTTACTGAAACACTTGCCACAGCGCGCCATCGTAATGCTCACAAAAATTTTCAACGGATGTATTCAACTCGAATATTTCCCCGAGCACTGGAAAATAGCAAATGTTTTGCCTTTCCATAAACCAAATAAAGATAATTCATGTCCAACAAATTATCGACCAATCAGCCTCCTGTCAACTTTAAGTAAATTACTCGAGAAAATTATTATGACGCGCCTGGCAGCACACGTCTATGGACATCAAATACTCCCAGACGACCAGTTCGGATTTAGAAAAGGGCACGGTACCACTCAGCAACTTGTCCGAGTTGTCGAGCAGGTGTCGACAGGCTTTGGATGGGGCAAGAGCGCAGCAATGGCGCTTCTTGACCTCGCCAAAGCCTTCGACACAGTATGGATTGATGGGCTAATTTATAAAATGATCGAAATCGGCGTACCTCGGTACCTGATTTCGATCATAAATCTTATCTGACAGGCAGATCATTCACCGTCTCCGTCAGAGGCGAATTTTCATCCACCCGAAATATCCCCATGGGCGTGCCTCAGGGCAGCCTGCTGGGGCCATTATTATTCAATATATTCACTCATGACCTTCCTTTTCTAGATAGCTGCTCCCGGGCCATCTTCGCCGATGACACCGCGCTGCTGTCTACTTCCAAATGTCCGGACCTCGCCTCCAGACAGCTTCAGGAAGCCATGAACCTGATG